>QANY01011484.1:580741-895331 GCA_003255025.1 Datisca glomerata
ATATATTTGGTTTGGTTTTGTTTCGGGTTTAAAATTTAATGAAATTTGGGACCAAAACCAAATTTCATATTTTTAATTAATATGTATTGAACTAAACTGTAGATACTTATGGAAACTATCGAACTGGTAATTTTTTGTTCAAATCGGTTCGGTTCAGTCAATTTGATAGAAATTTTGAACACCCCTAGATGTTTTTCATTGTCACTTAGGACCATTTAAGTTATCATCACTATCATTTTTAGGATGTTTGATCTAATTTCAAATTTGTTATCATCACTAACCATTTTTCGGATATTGTGATCTAATAACATGGACCCTAGACCATTGGATCACTCAATATTATATTTATAGGATAACCATGGGTCTTAACATTTTAGGAACTGTGAGGCTTCTCTGCATTACATTATAGTTGTCATGTTGCAGTTCACATCAGACCATGTCACTATATAGGTGTATTATTAATTATTTAAAACATGTGAATTTTTTCGAGGATTGGGTTTATTTCCCATGACTGGCATTTGTTCGCATCTTTGTGGAGGCATGGTGTTATGAAACACATACATTCATATGGCACACGATAAGTGTAATATTACTGTATAAGATGTGCTAATACAATTGGGGCTCCTAGTTTATGGCGGTCACAAGTACTGCATTTAAGGAGTGGCCACAAAATATGAGGATTCATAAATCAATGACTTATAGGGATCTCATTTAACTATGTCATCATTGGCTGCACATTTCCCCATTTGGTGATGTTACTGATGAGCTTAATGTGCAACGTCATGCTCGTGTTTATATTATGCAACTTATTAAAGGCACTCCTTTTCACCAGAAGTCAAACACTAAAGTTGACTTTGATGTTCTTGCCTATGTTGGAAGACTTTAATGTCATTGTTCAGTACAATTGGGGTAGTGCATGTCTAATATGGTTGTATATGGAGATGTGCAGAGCAAGTCATAAGCATACACATGATACTACTAGCCCACTAGTATTAGTACAATTCCGAGCATAGGATTTCTGTCCTCATTTAGCACCAATGAGATTGCAACGAATCTCACATGCCGAGGAAGATGAACTTCATTTACCACTTCCTTCATTGGGTATTCAACATGCTAAAATTTAGATTTTTTATTCGTAAGTTATCCTATGTAAGTGCACCATTTGTATCATAGAAGGAGAAATGCTTTTTGTGTCACAAAGACCTCTAGACATGTTCTAGAACTACAATAAACTTGTGTTAGACAGAAAAACTCTTGACCATTTAAGACTTTTACATAATATGTGTAAGTAGTTCTCAAAAAATTTTAAACTATTTTTTATATGCTTTTGATACGCTATATGGGAACTTTAAAACAATATCATCCCCGCAGAATACTGCTTTATACATAACGACATATGGTGAATACAGTGGAATAGTATCAACCCTACCATGTTTTAATATAATTTGTTAATATCCAACATGTGAGTGAGCCATGTGATATGATCCACGATTTCATGACTTTGATTTTAGGGGGAGACATGAGTTTGATTGGGGCGTCCAACATAATGCATACATTCAAAGATGAGCGGGGTGTAGAGAGCACATTGCTTAGGGGAGTGGATAAAGATGAATGTGATAACTCATGTATGCAATAGTATAAAACAATCACATGCTAATACATAACTCAATAAGGAGGTTTATACAACTTATTACTATTTTTTAGTCATCTACACAACTTATGAGTTTAATTATTATTTTTTTTAACTTAATGAATTTTTTATCCATGTAGATGGATATCTTGGACCACATCAATAACGTGACATTACTTGATGATGAACCATCTTCTATAATGCCTCAGATACATACTGTTTATGGGACAAGAGTACAAGCAATGGCAAAGGGAATGAGGCTAATCAAGTTCCATTTTTAGATGATATTCAATGCATACCTCACCACATAGAAGTCAATATAGTTACCATAGTAAGATGATGATTACATGCCCAAAAAATAACCATATACACTGCCAGAGGCACTCACTTAAGTTGAACTCACTTCTAAACTGTTTCGTCAACCTCAACGACATAGAGGATGAGCAGTATCTCCAGAAAGAGAAGGAAGGAGGCATGCCAGAAACTTGTATCACTCACATATCATGCCTAAATAATATGTAAATGATGAGATAATGGCTAATAAATAAGGCCCATCCAAGTAATGCAACTACAAACATATGAAAAATGTTTTGAAAGAACTAGAAGACCACCACCATGTGGGATGTGATTGTGGTTATTTAATACTATTGTATTCTTATGTGTGGGACATGATTCTATTGTAAATATCTTACTTTTGTTCTTATTGTAAATAGCATATTTTTAATGTTGTTATTAATGTGTTGAGCTTCATGTTTGATAGGTGATTCTTGATATGCAAGTTTTTAGTAATGATGTAGGCGAACTACATGCTATAATATATTTTAAGTGTTAAAATGCGTGTACAAGTTTGATATGAGTAAGATTTAGTTTATGTATGTTAATTTTATTGAAGTTGTAAAGAAATCATCTTTTGAAAAAATGATTTGTGTATAAATAAACCAGTTAAAATCGTCTTTTAAAAAAATAATTTCTTTTTAAACAAAAATCTTCTAAAAGATGATATTTGTATCGATCATGAATTCATCTTTCCAAAAGATGATTTTACTCGTGGTAGAAATTGTCTTTTGAAAAGAAATCATCTTTTAGAAATCGTCTTTTGAAAATGTGATTTCGTCCAAATGGAAATAGTCTTTAAGTAAGACGATTTCTTAGTTGTCCAAAGCTACAATAGTTTTGGAATTGTTTTCAAAATCATTTTAATTCTAGATTTTTTTTTATAAAAAGTGACTAGTGTCAAAATCTCCTGAATAGTTTAATTTATTCCGCCAAAAAGTGAAAAAATTATAAGGTTAATATCTTAATATCCTACAAACTCTATCTGAAAATCAAGAAACTCATATCAACATCAACTTCTTATCAATGGAATTTTCTTCAATACTGGGGTACTATCCTCGACATTGATGTTGGATTTCTCATGAGCAATCTTGACTAGCGATTTGACCAAACCGTCGCTTTATTTATTAAAAAAATAAATAAAATGGCCATGTTTTCATGAAATAGACCAAACATCGGCTCTATTGTGACGGTTCAACATAACCGTCATAATTTCTCGTTGTTTTGCGATGGTTCTTATGAACTGTCGCAACAGAACTGACCAAACAACGACCCTATTGTAATGGTTTTTCTTGTAGTGCATGATAAGAGATTGGCGTCGATTTCACTCTAAGAGGAAGAGGAAAATTTTGATTTTTCTCTTTCAATTGTTGTTTCGAGAGCCCAAAATATTAATTCATAGGAATATCTTAAAGAAATATACTTCTGATTCTAATGGGTGGTTGTCAGTGTAAATATCGATTCCTGTTAAGAACGAAGAACGCGAGATAGAAATTTGATATCGCCAAATCAGGAATTCTCTATTAATTGAAAATTTTAAATTGTTTCTATCTCTTCTCAATACATTTATATATGATTATGCATGTTCTTTGATTTGTTTTGTGTTTAATTAGATTAAACGTTTGTATGAATTTTTTTTATATTCCACTCACGAACTAGTCATGGTTCATTAATTTTTTTTCAAAATCTATAACCCGATCCAACAACTGGTATTAGAGCCTATGGATTTGAATATGAATATTCAATATTTAAATGTATATTTGGATCCATATGATGATATTGACATATAATTTTTGTATGGTAGATTCAAAGTATGTTTGAATATGTTTTATGAATGGATCTCGATCAATTGGCTCTAGGTGTTATTTTATAATTTTATAATTGATGTACGTTGAAACTGTGACATAGGATTTTATGTAATTTAATTTTGCAAGAGTTGTATCATTAGATTTCATGTAAATCTATCAGGAACGTGTTCCGATCGAATCGCCTCACGAATCCTGAGAAGCCACCGTCCTTAGCCACACCGTCCACCGCTCAATTTAAGAAGTGTAAAATATTTTCTTTAATTAAAGTATGTTTATAATTTACTTAAGTCCTAGAACTATTATCAACGTAAGAAGAGTAAAGACCGAGCGATCTTGTAGACAACTTATTCTGAAATAGTTCAGAATGTTATTTACAGTCTTAAGATCAAGTAGGCAATCAAATCCAATTATGACTGTTAGGATGAACCAAATAATGTCGATCTAAGGGCATGAGAGTGAAGATTCTAATGGTAGACCTAGACATGTTATGGAACATGTTGAATAATCAATTAGTTTAGAGCAATGTTGTTTATCTAGCTCTAAATCTAATTGTTATACCTTAAGAGTATTTTCATAATTACCTTAATTGTGAAGTGAATACGAAAAATGATTTAGTTACTTGCGATATTTTATATGTCAAAGGAGTGAGATCGAATTGCCAGTCAATACAGTGTCTATTGGGATCGTGATTCAACTATATTGAAGTGTATGATTCATAGATATGAAATTCATGGTAAGATTGCAAAAACAACAATATCACCTTATGCTTTATTGATGAATGTGTAAATAAATAAACCGGGCTTGGTACTCGATGACATGAGTCATTGAATAAGACACAGTGACCTGTATAAGACACTTCATTGATATGTCTTTCTTATTCATAGTTAATAAATGAGTTAAAGAAATAATAACTAGAGGGGTAAAATGATAATTTTATATCTCACTTTTGTTACTGATAATCACGAAGGATAATATTATTAAATATTATGTGGATCGTGAAATATAAATGTTTATTTGCACCAAATAAAAATGTAGCTCGCATGAATCAAGATTAAATAGGTCAAGAATTTATGGGATAAATTAGCCGAGTATTTGGATCCTATAGCTTTATTTATGTGGGTCCATTTGATTCGTCGCTCGAAACTATTTGAATTTGTACTATGATTTGATTAGGCATTGGCACGTATTTGACACACTAAGAGATTGGGTGATTTTAGTGCACACACTTGAGTGCGTTAGAGTAGCATGCTACAAATATGTACACACGAAAACTATTCAAACTTGTGTGCAAGGAGATTAAGGGTGATGCATCATTTATAATTACTGTTATGATGCATGATGACGATGAAAAAAATATGCATTTATGATTACTGGTATGATGCATGATGACGATGATAAAAATATGCATTTATAATTACTGGTATGATGCATGATGATGATGATAAAAAATATGAAAGTATGAACACAAACTTATGATGTATGCTTACTGGGGTACTGAATGACACATACTAGTTACACACAACCAATAACTTGATACACTGAAGTGCATCAGTGGAAAGTTTGAGTCAATGGGGACACTGTGTTGCCACATGTTCACTATGATGAAAGCATAACACTTGCACAAGATCTCAAGCATGTGCATATTACATCAATGACATATCATTACAGAGATTCATGTGCTGCAGTTGAGAAATTGCCAAAGTTGATCATCAAGGAAAGTTTCTGTAATGGCCATCTGTTGTAGCATCTCTCCTAGTTTCCAACCTTGATAAATGGTCTGCTACTTGGTTCTTTGTGCCATTTCTGTCCTTAATTTCTAGGTCAAACTCTTAAAGTAGTAAGATTCACCCGATCAATCTTGGTTTTGCATCTTTTTTTAAAATTAAGTACTTAATAGCTAAATGGTCAGTGTACACTGTAACTTTAGTGCCAATGAGATAAGCTCTAAATTTATCAAAGGTAAACACAACAGCTAATAATTCATTTTCTGTGGTAGTGTAATTCAACTATGCATTTGTGAGTGTCCTACTAGCAAAGTAAATGGAATAAAATTTTTTATATTTTCTTTGCCCCAAGACAACTCCCACTACATAGTCACTAGCATAACACATTAGTTCAAAAGGTAGCTTCCAATAGGGGCTGAAATCAAGTTTTTTTTAATTCAATAAAACATGCCTACAATCATCAGTAAATTCAAAAGTTTTGTTGTTTTCAAGTACATGCAAAAAAGTATAGATATTATAGAAAAATATTTAATAACTTTTTATACAATCCAGCATGTCCTAAAAACTTCTAATGCCTTTTACTGAAGTTGGGGTAGAGAGTTTTGCAATTACTTCTATTTTTACCCTATATACTTCAATGGCTTTCGTAGAAACTCTATGACCTAGGAAAATTACATTTTGTACCAGAAAGTGATATTTCTCCTAATTTAAAACCAAGTTGGTTTCCTCATATCTCTCCAACACTCTTTCAAGGTTACTCAAACAATCTAAATATGTTTATCAAAAACTGAAAAGTCATCCATAAATACCTTGAGAGTTTGATCTACCATATCTTTGAAAATGGCCATCATACATCTTTAGTAGGTTGCTAGAGCATTGTAGAGTCCAAATGTCATCCTCCTGAAAGCAAAAGTTCAATAAGTGCAAGTGAATATGGTTATTCCTTGGTCCTCAGGTGCTATAGATATTTGATTATAACCTGAGTACCCATCCAAAAAATAGTAGTACTACTTACCAGCATGTTTATCCGATATTTGATCAATAAAGGGAAGAGGGAAATGATATTTTCTGGTGGCCTTAATCAGTTTTCTTCAATCCATGCACACCCTTCAGCAAGTTACTGTCCTTGTTAGAATTAACTCATTGTTTCCATTTGCTATAACAGTCATTCCTCCTTTCTTAGGCACACGTTGAACATGGATCACCCAAGCACTATCTGAAATTGGGCATATGATCCATGCATCCAACCATTGATGATCTCTTTTTTCGTAACCTCCTTCATGATGAGGTTTAATCTCCTTTGTTGCTCAATGGAGCTACCACTTCTTTATTCAAGTAATATCTTATGCATGTATATAGAGGGGCTTATACCTTTTATATCCACCATCTGTCAGCCAATAGCTCTCTTATATCTTCCTAATACTTCAAGCAACAGTTTCTCATTTCATTGCTCAAAGAAAAATAAATGATAACTGGTAACATATTATTCTCACCAAGGTAAGCACACTTCAAATGGGTAGCCAAGGGTTTGAGCTCCAATATAGTATTCTCACCATGATGGCTTGAATTTCCTCATAGATAACTGAAATGACTAAATTTGATTTCCAAACCTTGGAAGGACTGTTTAGCATCCAACCATGTGACTTCCACATCTTTTTCATCATTGTTATCTTCTCCCAAAGTTTCAAAAATCATTCCTAGATGGGTTGTTCTGTTACATCTTATGCACAAATTCTCCATCATTATAGAATCCATAACAACTATGGTTGCACATTCTTCCACCTCTTATCTGGTACCATTGCATTGAAGACATTGAAGGTGATCTCTTGGTCATTGACCCTCATGGTGAGTTCTCCCTCATCAATGACTTCCTGCCATTAGCCAAAAGGCTCTTCCAAGTGTTATAGGTACATCCATGTCTACTTCATAATTCAGAATTATAAAATTTGTTGGAAATATGAAATTATCCACATGCACTAGTACATCTTCTATCTTCCCTTCAGGATGCGCATAAGATCTATCAATTAACTACATAGTGATAATTACGGCTCTAGCTTCCCTTATTCCCAACTTTCTAAAGATGGACAGTGGCATTAAGTTGATACTTTCTCCCAGTCATGTAAAGCTCTTCCACAATAAGTCTTAGCAATTGTATGGTGAATGGTAAAACTCTTAATATCTTTATATTTGGGTGGAAGCTTGTTCTGCAAAATCAAGACTGCATTCATGTGTCAAAGCTACATCCTCAAATTCCCCTAACCTTCTCCCTTTTATCAAGATGCCTTTCATAAACTTGACATAGTTTGGCATCTACTATAATGCTTCTACAAAAGGTATATTTATATGCAGTTACTTCAGCATATCTAATAATTTTTTAAAGTGAACATCTAACTTCTTCTTTTGCAACCTCTGGGGAAATGGGGGCACATGCCTCTCTACTCTGTCTTCCACTATTTACTCTACAAGTTGGGGTGCTACAGTAGTAGTCTACTCTACCTTTGTTCTTGTTTGACTTACTTCCTTTATGCTGCCAATTTTCCACTTCTCAAATATATTGTTTTGCATTGTTCCTTTCTTTCTCTTCTAGAGTTTTAAGTATTGCTTGGTAAAGTGCATTGAGGACTAGTGTTCAATGCATTAGATAATTTTCCTACCTGATTTTCTAAGTTCTTGAGGGAAACTACCTAACTACGAATCATTGCAGACTGATTCTGGATCATTGATTCATTTTTTTCTATATACTCTTTCAGTAGGCTTTCTAGTGTGACAGGCTACTTTATTGGTATTGACTTCTGGACTTGAGCTTGGTGTGCAAAGCCAGGAGGATAGGTTGGTCTACTTTATAACTTTGATGGTCTTGCACCTTGGTTGCTCTAGAATAAATTAGAGTGTTGTCTCCAGCCAGGAGTATAGGTATTGGAGTAAGGGTTTTGTTGTAATTTTTGTTAAAATTCCCCACATAGTCCACTGAGGTTGGATTTTTGGGACACCTTTCAACAAAACGCTCTTTCCTATAGTAAACACAAGACACCTCCACGACTTAATTCACAGATTGTTGCGTTCCTTGATTTTGGTTTTGATTTGTTGAAGATGTCATACTCAAGGTCTTGATCTATTAGTCAATGAAGATACCCAAGTTATCAAGGCTGTCATAGTATCTAGATCATGTATCCCTGTAACTCTCTTACTTGATGCTGCTCTAGAGGTTGGCCATTGATAATTGTTACTTGCTATTCTTTCTAGAGTGTCATTAGCTTCATTATAATACTTAGACAAAATAGCTCCATTTGCTGAGGCATCAGCCATTAATTTTGCAGAAGAATTCAGCCAATTATAAAAAGTTTTCATTTGATGCAATGTGGGATACCATGATATGGACATTTTCTTACTCTTTGAATTTTTCTCATGCGTCATATAAAGATTCATCCTCCAATTGATGAAAAGATGTAATCTCTTTTCTCAACTTGGTATTCTTTGCAGGTAGGAAATACTTAATTAAAAACTTCTCAACAAGATCATTCCAAGTGCTAATTAAATCGGAGGTAGAGAATTCCGCCATGCTCTATCTTTATCCCTTAATGAATAAGGAAACACCCTCATCCTTAGGACATCCTCTGAAGCTCCAGCAATTTTAAGTGCAAGTGAGGGTCTTCAATGGGTAGGCCATTGAGTTTCCCTATAGTTTGCAACATTTGGAACATAATAGGCTTCAACTCAACTGTGGAACTTAGATCTCTGGCCTCACTATTCAAGGGTTCATTGCTTGAGGTGTGATAATAGCATAATTCCTAATTGATCACTCCTTGTCATCAGTCATCACTATAACATTGAAGTCTAGTTGGCACTCCAAAAGTTGAAAAGAAGCTCGTGTGCTCGAAAAAGCAAATATCCAACTGGTGTTGTTACTTTCAAGTGTCCCCGTCCAATGTTGTAGCTCGACAAGTGTCCCATTTGGAGGTTTAAGCCCTAATTTTGAGGCTCTATTTATAGTCAGTACGTCTTCTTTGAAGAGAGAGCTAGCACCCTGTTAAGAAATAAGAGACAATTTTTAGGGAAGAGAGAAGAAAATGACAGAAAAAGGAAAGAAAGGACACAAGGAATAAGACAAGAAATGAGGATATTCCCTCAATCCCTCTTCTATTTTCAACTAAGTTTTCCCTTCTTTTATTTATTGCATCTTCTTCTCTAAGCTTCATTTCTGTGAGTTTTTCAGTAGTTGAGACTTTAATTGAAACTGTTTTGAAGCTCATTATGAGCTAAACCTCATAAGTTAGAATGGTTAATGAACTTTGAATTTTCTATCATTAACTAATGAAGCTCAATTTGCACATTAGGAAGCTATATGGCGGATTGAATAGATTTAGTTAAGGATACTAACAACAAAGGGATTTAACCATACTAGCTCACTACACCATTGAATACACATTCAATGCTCTGTTTTATTTCATTTCTCTGCAAGTGTCACTCTGTTTCATCCCATCTTTAATTAATACTCTTTTACTTTACTTTAGATTAATTAAAACTCAAATCCATTGATGTTACTTTACTTAAATTATATTTAAGCTTGATTTGATTAATTGTAATATTTTTCATCAATCACTTTGGGGAATGACACTCACTTCTCACTTTATTTGTACATATCTCACATAAAGAGTTTTTAGCATCATTGACGAGGATTGAGTGAAAAAGTTAGTTACTTAGATAAAATTAAATCTAATTACATAGCTATTGTACTGAAATTTTCTACTGTGTTGTTGCAAGAAGTTTGACTCCATTTCATGAGTAGGAAGCAATTACTCGACTTCAATTTTGACCTAGAAATTGATAGGATTCTAAGACAGTTAAGAAGAGAGCATAGATGATTGGCTGCAGTGAGACAGATGGTAGTTAATGAAGAAGGAATGGTTTTAAATGATAATAGAATCAAAATTCCAACTAAGATAATAATGGCAAACTCTCTGCCATGTGTGCATTTATGCTGCTACATCGATGCAGTTTCCCATGCTACAACATCTCCTCAGTTGACTACCCTTCTAAGAACCCTACACAAGGAGTACAACTTCATGCATAATCTGCCCAAACACTACCAAATAATCTAAAAATGTAGTTAGACTTTAAAAGATAACTAAAGCAAGAAAAGGACATAAATAAGACTAGAAACCAAAACATCACTCTAGCATTCCGAATGAAATAACTTGAAAATAAGTGCATAATAAGGTGATCGCTTGCCATTACATGGGTGATAATAAAGAGTTAACCTCCATCTAGTGGGCTAGGATCACCATGCGCAAGATGGTGATTGCTTGCCAACTGGGTGACCTATGCCTTCAGGATGGTGACTCGCCCATTGAGTCCATGTTTTGGAAAAAATGAACTATTTGAACAACACACAACTCAAAAAACTCAGTTTTGATTCTTCTATATTTTGAACAATACACATAAACAAAAAATGTAAAACGTATGGATTAGAGATACAAACAATGATTTCACCCAAAAACTCAAATAAACCCTAACTAATCTTAAATCACTCAACATGATTTTACCCCAAAAACTCAAAGATTAAAACCATAAATCACACCTTTGATTAGAGAGTGTAGGAGAAGAAGTGAGAGAGGTGAAATGGTGCCACAAATCCACTGATTTTTTTAAGGAGATTACATGAGAATTTGAAGTTTGAGAAGTGTAGGAGAAGAAGTGAGAGAGAGGGCCCCGATTTCTTTTGTTTGTATTGAGAAAAGTAATTGGGTGTGGGTTTCCTGTTGAACTGATAACCCGCTCTAAATACTTGGTAATGTTAAACCTACTACTCACATGTCCCAATCAAGCTTGGACACAGACGAAAACTCTCCAAATCAAAACACTCTCTTGGGTGCCAACATAGCATCCAAATGTCTACCTCGCAGCAAATAGCCACTTGCATACTTGCCAAACTTCATTACAGCTCTTCGAAGATCATTGGAGCACACAAGAACCATTCACAATAGAGCATTAGATTCTGCATCGTCACCCTCACGTGAAGCTTCACATCTACATGGTAAATAACCTAACATATTTGATTCCCTTAGCTCATTTACGGCATGCATAACAATTTTTATTCCTTCTTCGTGTCTTTCCCTTCTCGTGTATATAAACACTATAATATTGATTTTATAATCAATCATTGGCAATCATTATCATTCAATAATAGAATTATCATTTTTCTCCTTATTCCACTTGGTATCATAGCCAGTCCTAATCAACATCTTCTATCATGGACCCTGTTAACATCACCGAAAATGGAGCAAAGTAGAGCTCTAAAAATCATACTGAGATTCACACTGTCAATCCTCCTCCCCCAATTATTCCTCCTCCATCTGTCAATCCTTTTTCTTTTCTCAATTAGTCATTACCTTCACTCCTGAGTATGCTACCTATAAATATGATGTCAACTACAATCAAATTGGGCCGTAACAACTACACATTCTAGAAATCTCAGAAACTATAAATTGTTCGAGCCTTTGATCTTGAGCCTTTTCTTCTCGGCTCTAAACTAGCTCCTCAGGAGTTTATACCAAATTTGTTTGAAACTCCCATTACTAGTCCTCATATTTTACCAAAAATTTGAATCTCCTTTCATTCTCAATCCTGATTTTATCAACTGGAGATGCAGAAATCAACACTTATTCAGTTGGCTTCTTGTGTCTATCACAGAAGCTATGTTCGGACATGTGGTTAATTGTACCAGTTCCAGTTATGTTTAAAGGACTCTAGAGCAAAATTTTACCTCTCAATCAAAGACATGAACCTTGCAACTTCGTCTTAAGCTACAAACAGTAAAGAAGGGAGCTCTTTCAATTAATGACTACATCCTCAAAATGAGATCCATAGTTGATAGTCTATCATCTTTAGGCCAACTTATTACTGATGATGATTTTCTATTATACATTCTAGGGGCTTATGATCTGAATATGACCATATTGTTGTAAATCTCACATCTAGAGGTGATTCAGTATCTCTTCAAGAAGCCCAATTCATGCTTGAAAATCACGAAATGAGGATTGAACAACTGTTGAGCACCCCCATACTTGAACTTGCAAGCCCAACTGCTCATATGGCCAACTTTCAGCAAATGAGACCACCATTCTCTCCCTACCCCACTCAATCAAGTCAAAGAGGAGGCAACAATAATTATAGGGGTCGAGTAAGAGGGAGAGGAAGAAACAACAACAGGTCTATGTGCCAAATTTGCAGAAGACCAGGTCACTATGCATCCACCTGCTACAGTAGGTCTGATCACAATTTCCACCTACCATAATCAAATCAATCCAACAATAAAACAACTCAATCACACTCGGTTCACATACCTCTAGCCATGGCAATGTACACAGGTCTCCCAATGCTTTCACCGCTTCAACCAGTAACTCAGATGACAATGTCTGATTTTTAGACAGTGGTGTTAATCACCATATCACATCTGACTTAGCTAATCTCTCCATCAAAGGTGATGATAAGGGCAGGGCTAAGGTTATGATTGGCAATGATAAGTTCATGCATATAACTTACATTGGTAAGAGCACACTACCCACCAACAAAAGATACATCTCTCTCACATTGAATCAGATCCTTTCTGTCCCTAATGCTGCCAAAAATTTACTGAGTATATCTAAATTAACCACTGATAATCCTGTTATTATTAAGTTTGATGATCATTGTTTCCTTGTGAAGGACAAGATTACAAGGAAGGTGCTTCTACAGGGTGCCCTACATGATGGTTTGTACTACTTTCGCCTCAATCCAGCAACACAACACTCCTTCCCAACAACTGGCAACAACTTTTTTAGTTTCCTAGCTTCTACACCAGTAAACAAGGCTAATCTTTGGCATCAAAGACTAAGCCACCCATCCCTATCTATTATGAGTCATGTCCTTAAGAATGTCAAGATGTCTAATGTTAGTTCTAATGTTTTACATTTCTGTGATGCTTGCTTGTTAGGCAAAGCACACCGGTCTTCATTTCTCAAGTCCATCAGCAATACAATCAAACCTTTCTCTTTAATGCACACTGATGTAAGGGCCCTGCTCCTTGTTTATCAAATACTGAATTTCGTTATTACTTAAGTATTCTAGATGATCACACCAGATTCACATGGATTTTTCCTTTAAAAACAAAATCTGAAGTAAAAGAAACAATGCTGCACTTTCTTGCCTATGTAAAAATACAGTTCAATCAAAAGATTCAATGCATACAAAGTGATTGAGGAGGGGAATTCATACAATTGTCCACCATAATGAACAACTTGGCATAATTTTGAGACACCCCTTCCCTTATACACATGCTCAAAATGGAAGGATTGAAAGAATGCATAGAAACATAACTGAAAAAGGTCTAACCCTACTAGCTTACTCTCAAATACCTTTAACCTTTTGGTGGGAAGCATTCTCTACTGCCACTTACCTCATAAACATCTTACCCACACCTATCTTGTCTAAGTCTAGCCCAGATGAAAGACTCTTTGGCAAAACTCCCATGTATGATCACCTTAAGGTATTTAGGTGTAGCTGTTTTCCATTTTTGAGACCATACAATTCTGCTTAACTCAATTTCCACATTAAGAAATGCATTTTCATTGGGTATAATCCATCACATAAATGGTACTTGTGTCTTGAACCTAAGTCTAACATTACCTATATATCTCAAAGTGTTACCTTTAATGAATCTAAATTTCCCTACAAAACACTCATTGACTCTAACACTGCTAAGCTCACTGATGCAATCTCAATTCCCATCACTATCCCTTTTACATCTAACTCCTTTCAGGTTCTACATCAAGCTCCAGCTCATACACATCATGTTGATAACCCTACAGCATCATCTCCCTTGGCATCTTGCTCTTCATCAGCACCAAACAACTCATCTCAGCAATCAGGTAACCAGTCTCCCTCTATTAATAATCAACCATCTGTTTCACCTACTTATAGCAGTCCACGCAACATTGTTCCTTATCAATTTTCTCCATCCGCACTCCCTTCCCCACCCACATTGCCTAACATAACCACTGCCAAGCAATCCTTGCACCCTATGATCACCAGGTTAAAATAAGGTTCCTTAAGACCCAAGGTGTTCACATCAACACTTGCTCACTCCTCAGAACCAAGATCAGTACAAGAAACTCTCACCAACCCCCATTAGTTAGCTGTTATGAAAAATGAGTATCAAGCCCTCATTGCCAATCACACATGGACTCTGGTTCCTCATGATCCCAACCAACAGATAGTAAAAAACATATGGATATTTCAGGGTTAAACAGAACTCAAATGGAACAATTAACAGATACAAGGCACATTTAGTGGTAAAGGAATTTCAACAGGAACTTGGCATCATTTACTTAGAGACATTCAGCCCAGTCATAAAGCCTTGCACTCTATGGGTCATACTCACCTTGGTTATTTGTAAGGGTTGGGATGTGCAACAACTTGATATCAATAATGCTTTCCTGCATGGTGAACTGAAAGAGACAGTTTATATGGAGCAACCTCACGAATTTGTCAACCCTTCCAAACCTGACTATATATGCAAACTTAATAAAGCTCTGTATGGTCTCAAACAGGCCCATAGGGCCTGGTATGACAAGCTGAAATGAGCTCTACAAATGGGTTTTTCACCACTTCTTGGCTGACACTTCACTATTTCTCAAGTTCACGGCAGGCACAATACTCATGGTACTTATTTACCTTGACGATATCCTCATCACAGAAAGCTACAAAGAGCACATAACTTAACTCATCTCCAAACTGTCAACCCAATTTGTCTTAAAATCTTTAGGATCACTTTCATATTTCTTGGTTTTCAAGCATACAGGGACAATTCAAGACTCTACCTGACACAATCCAAATACATCACTGGTATTCTTCACAAATCTCATATGAGTGAAGCAAAGGCATGTCCAACACCCATGTGTCCAACGCACAAACTCTCTGTATCAGGGTCTCCCTTCCCAGATCCTTCATTTTACAGAAGCATCATTGGCTCTTTACAATATCTAAACATGACACGCCCTGACATAGCCTTTACTGTCAACAAACTTAGTCAGTACCTATCCAATCCCACAGTTGATCACTGGAAAGTTTGCAAATGACTACTCATGTACTTACACGATACTCAACACCATGGCCTTCACTTCATTCCTAACTCTAATCTTAGCCTTAAAGCTTATTCAGATGCAGATTGGGCATCTTCTCTTGATGACCGGAAGTCCAAAAGTGGTCTCTGTGTTTATCTTGGAGGCAACCTTATCACCTGGAGCTCTGGCCTTTACTTGCAGTGAACTCATGTGGCTTACCTCTCTTTTTCATGAAATGCACATTATTCTTCCCTTAATACCAATTACTTGGTGTGATAATCAATGTGCTCTATCTCTGGAAGCTAACTTGTTTTTCACTCTCGCACCAAACATGTCGAATTGGACATCCACTTCATTCGGGGTCCAAGATTTTGGAGGTATGATAGGTCCCTTCGAGCTCTCAAATTGCTGATATACTCACTAAAGCTTTACCACCGATCACCTTTTAGCTTCTAAGTTCCAAGCTCAAAGTGGTGTAACCACCCTTTCGTTTGAGGGGGGCTGTTAAACCTATTGCTCACGTGTCCCAATCAAGCTTGGACACAGATGGGAACTCTCCACTCAACACAATCTCTCTGGTGCCAACATAGCATCCAAATGTCTACCTCACAGCAAACAGCCACCTGCTTACTTGGCAAACTTCATTCTAGCTCTATCAAGATCATTGGAGCACACAAGAACCAATAGCAATAGATCCCTCCGAGCTCTCAAATTGCTGATATACTCACTAAAGATTTACCACCGATCAGGAGAAATTGCTGATAACTTCATTCGGGAGAAAATTATGTCGAATTGGACATCCACTTTATTCGGGAGAAAATTATATCCAAGATTTTGGAGGTATGATAGGTCCTTTCGAGCTCTCAAATTGCTGATATACTCACTAAAGCTTTACCACTGATCACCTTTGAGCTTCTAAGTTCCAAGCTCAAAGTGGTGTAACCACCCTTTCGTTTGAGGGGGGTTGTTAAACCTATTGCTCACGTGTCCCAATCAAGCTTGGACACGGATGGGAACTCTCCAACTCAACACACTCTCTCGGGTGCCAACATAGCATCCAAATGTCTACCTCACAGCAAACAGCCACCTGCTTACTTGGCAAACTTCATTCTAGCTCTTTCAAGATCATTGGAGCACACAAGAACCGATAGCATTAGGTCCCTTCGAGCTCTCAAATTGCTAATATACTCACTAAAGCTTTACCACCGATCGGGAGAAATTGCTAATAACTTCATTCGGGAGAAAATTACGTCGAATTGGACATCCACTTCATTCGGGAGAAAATTACGTCGAATTGGACATCCACTTCATTCGGGAGAAAATTATGTCCAAGATTTTAGAGGTATGATAGGTCCCTTCGAGCTCTTAAATTGCTGATATACTCACTAAACCTTTACCACCGATCACCTTTCAGCTTCTAAGCTCCAAGCTTAAAGTGGTATAATCACCCTTTCGTTTGAGGGGGGCTGTTAAAGCTATTGCTCACGTGTCCCAATCAAGCTTGGACATGGATGGAAACTGTCCAACTCAACACACTCTCTCAGGTGCCAATATAGTATCCAAATGTCTACCTCACAGCAAACAACCACCTGCTTACTTGGCAAACTTCATTCCAGCTCTGTCAAGATCATTGGAGCACACAAGAACCAATAGAAATAGAATATTGGATTCTGCATCATCATCCTCACGCGAAGCTTCACTTCTGCATGCCAAATGACCTAACAGATTTGATTCCCTAGCTCATTTACAGAATGCATAACCATTTTTATTTCTTCTTCATCTCTTTCCCTTCTCGTGTATATAAACACTGTAATATTGATTTCATAATCAATCATTGGCAGTCATTCTCATTCAATAATAGAATTATCATTTTTCTCCTTATTTCACTGGTAAAATATATGCTCATGTTACAAAATGTTATCTTCTTCTTGGACGATATACTCTTCGATTCTATAACAATTTCATGGTGACACATTTCAATATGTATTTTATTTAGTCAAGTTCTGATGTTTATACATATCTATTTTTTTTAAAACTTATCTAACTTTTGATGATTTGGTTTATTTTGTAGAAATAGTTATTTTTAGTGATTATTTGGCTGGTCTGCTTGATAACAGTTGTTTGTGCTCTGCTTTATTTTATCATAATTCTTTTAGGATCTCACACAGACCAAGTTGTGGGGCTATGATTGCATGTGATTTATGTTTGAGTGACACATTGGCTATGCGAACGCGGTCCACGTGCCACCACAAACATGCAGAGTTTGTCTTGGTGGAAATTGTGACACCCCGAACCTGGTTTATGTGACACTATTGGGCAAATATTGGTTAGACAATGTGTCGCTCGTTATTGTCCATGTGCACAATGGTGTCACGCAGAGAATGATAACATGTTTTTTGTGGAATTATAGCAAGGTCTGCTCAAATAGCAAGGTAGAAGTTGCTCACTTTAAATCGGCCGGCATTAAGGTCACCAAAGAAGTAAGTTTGCTCTTTTGAAATATTTTACCATAACAAGATGCTAGAATTTCATCATAAATTAGTAATTTTTCAAATATTATAAGAGAGAAGAAATTGGAGCTCACGAAGTTGATGGACGATGATAAGAAGATGGAATATAAGGTCCCATATATGGGATAGTAAGCTGAAGCAGTAGATAAAGTAAATGAAATTGATTTTGTCAAAGGAGACTGATGAGAACAATTATATTTTGTATACCTGATTCATGCCATATAATCGATGGCATTATTTGATAGTCAAAAGAGGGATGCTATATCTGATTTAGGGTTCAGGGTGTTACTGGATTTGAAATGTCATAAGTTGAGGAAATGCTTCTTGGGAGACATTTTGAAGTGTGAAGGTATAGTTGACGGTGATCACGACCTTAGATTTGCAAATGATGAAGAAGATATCAACATGTTGTGTATGAAGTGACTTGGTGGAGTTGGGGGGATTTTAGTTTCTTCCCTTAAAAGTTTGTGTGGGGGTCGCTCATGGACAAAGGAAACAATCTTTTGTTTTATATGTTATAGGGATGCTCTAATATCTTTGAACCAGGGAATTTATTCACATTGTGAAGTATCATATCATTGTTATTGATACGACATTAACTCCGATTATGGCTTGGAATGACAAAGCCGTATCCAAAGTTCTTGATCATGTCAAGACTCTAAGGGGACTTCACAGCAACGAGGTATTAATTTTACATAGGTTTTCTATCATCCATTTATATATACCAATCAATAAAATGTAATTCTAATAAATGATTGTCTATTGAAACTTGTGTTTACAAAGCATAAAATGTCCATAAACGTGAACAATAAGAGATGTTTGTGATGGATGAACTACGAGATTTAAGATCTGAGGTTTGCGTACTTCGTACAGACGTGAACCAAGTGCTTGAGAATCAAGAGCATACGAACACTATGCCAAGAAAATATTTAGCACTTTGTCTCATCTTTTGGAGGAGATGAAAACTCTAAAGATGCCGGTCATGAAAGAAATGAAGTTAACTTCGAGCGGGGAAATCAACCAATTTTGGAAGAAGCGAATACTCTAAAGACACTACTACAATTTTGGCTTACAATAACAGCCGTCTCTATGATACAATGACAGCTCCCAAAAATCTGTCAAAGGAAAATGGTGTAGAGTGGGATAATTAGAGTAAGATGACAACTAAAAAATTAGCTGTCTATAATATGTCATCTACTATGATAGCTAATTTTTTAGTTGTCACAATAACTCCATATTGTAGCAGTCTGGTAGGAAAAAAATACTAAGTTCATTTTATTTATGAAATTACCATCATATTTAATCAACCCCAAACCCTAACTTTACTCTTTTGTATTCTCTCTTTGTAGAGGCAAGAGGCGAGCGGCAATTTCGAGAGTATATTCTTGCGCCAGGCGAGCTTCACGATGGCTTCTAGGTGAGTCTCGATGGTGAGGTTCTACGGTGATCTTCCACGGCGAGCATCCATTATGAGTCGAGCAAGGTTACCATCCTGAAGATCTTGCTCGTCTCTCTTCTTTCTTTCTCTCATATACTCTATCCTTCTACTTTATGTTAAATCTTACTAAGTTTCGCTTAATTTGTATTAAATCATGCCCAACCCCCCTCTCTCTAACTGATTTCCCTCGAAACTTTTCCATTTGTTTTTAAGTTTTGTTTTAAGGTTCTAAATCTTTTGATTTACGGACCTTAAGCTTCGATACAGGAAGTACCCTTGTGTGTCCTTGTAGAAAAGGTGTTTATTTGTCAGCTATGCCCTTGTTAGAAGTCTCTGCCTTCATTATTTGTCGGCTATGCCCTTGCAGATCCAAAAGCACAGCTAACACAATCTAACTATATTTGGTGGTTGGTGAGGAGGAAGCGAATACTTGACATGTTCTTTGCTTTGTAATTTTTGTCTGTTATATTATTTGCTCGAACAATGTTTAGTTATAAATTATCAGGTTTCTAACTTTGTCTCTTATATTATACTATCGAGGCATGCCCACTGTTGTTACAACCACAATTGGCCAAACGGTAAGTGACTCTAATTGGTAAAGCGTATTTGGTATGGAATTTGTTGTCTCACAGATTTTCACTTTGAAAACTTCTACTTACATTTTAAGTTATTCTTCCTCAGACATCTATATATAGTTGGCCGAACAATATTATTATTCCAGGTTGCATTTATGTATACAATGGTTGTCATTCTAGTTTTGCTATCCATTTACCCTTTTGTGTTTCTTGAATATGGTAGTCTTTGACAGAATACATTTGAATTGCCTCTTTTGACTCATACTTCAACTTAATTTTATTGTGTTGAATTTTACTAGTCTGATGTAGTGTTTCATTAACTTATTTTAACCTAATCAAGCTTTGATTCCCTTATCATACTAATAAGTATAATAGGCTGCCAGAGAAAATCTTATTTCGCTTTACAATTCTTTCTTCGGTTTGTACAAAGTTTATCAACAAATGTTGAATATGGTAGTCTTTGACAGATTACATTTGGATTACCTCTGTTGACTCATACATCAACTTAATTTTGTTGTGTTAAATTTGCTAGTCTAATGCAGTGTTTCATTATTTTATTTTGACCCAATTAAGCTTTGATTCCCTAATTATACTAATTGTCTCATCTGTTATCATTTAAATATTGGTGCTTTTTTTTTACTTACTCCAGTACGTTTTATTTGTCTCAGTGGTTATTAGGAACCGACCTGAACTGAAGAATAAGCCTGCAGTTGTGTGCCATTCAGACAATCTAAAAGGAACAACTAAAATTTCATTTGTAAACTACCCTTCTTGAGATTATGATAGGTTTTTCTTGTATTAACTCTATTTATGCCAGTGAAGGGTTTTCAGAAGGTGCTGAAGGGGTTTCTCATTTATCTCATCCTACTCCCCATATCCCTTAGGGGTTAAGGTAGGATTGTTTGTTAGAGATGCTAAAGCTCTTTATCCCCGCCTTGTTATTTTACCGAACAACTTTGAAGTTTATGATGAGGGTAAGTTATCAGATATTACCTGTATATGAGCATTTAAATTTTGTTACAATATATTGCAAATATTTCTTCTCTGTTGATACATCGTGTGTTGGGCATTTTGCAGGTAGTTGATCAGTTCTATAATATATTGCATAAGCATTACAATAAAGTGTAGGTTAGATCACATACATTTCTCTTGGAGCAGTTAATTTTAAGTTGCTAAATTAACTACGGTTATATGCAGGCTGTAAGCTGTGATGAAGCTTTTAAGATGTCAGACTTAGAGGGGGATTTTTAAGACTATGGTATGTATTGTTAGTGTTGGAATGTCTGCATATATGCTAATGGCTCACGTTGCAATTAGAGATGCCAAACAAAATGGTCAATGTTACATTCCTGCTGAGAAGGTAGCTATTAGGAAAAGTTAGGTACCGTTGAATATTTTATTATTATATCTTTGATGTTTTTGTGTCAACCTAGGAAAATTTATGAAGGTTTGTATTTCAACTTTTATAAAACCATCATTTGTCTAGATTTGAAGTCTTTTTTTTGCAATCATTTGGTTAGTGTTGTACCTCACACGCCATATTGCATACTGCAAGGATGAAATATCACTACGATATTAAGCATTATTTTCCTTTATTCAACTTTGCTTGTTGTTTACAACTGTGCAAATTAGAATTTTGTACACCTGTGTTTATTAAAAGTTATTTTGACATTAATGTAAATAAAAAATCTATCGTGAGAAGGTAATTAAATGAAAAAAACTATCATGAAAATGCATTTTCTCTTTTCATGATAGTTTTAAAAAAAATAATTTGGACATTAGATGACGGGGATTCTCCGTCATCTAATAGTTTTGATGGCACCTATGATGACGAGGATTCCTCGTCATCTAATAGGTTTTGGTGGAACCTATGATGACTGAGATTCTCCATCATCTAATTGATTTTTGCAACATCCTATTATGACGGTTTTTGTTCAAAAATAATAAAGATTACAGACCGATAGATGACTAGCGATCAACCATCATTATATGGTTATAATGACGGGTTTTCACTGTCATCTAAGACCAAACTTTTAATAGTGAGAAGACAATCATGAGCGAAATGAAGCTTATTTCGAGGAGGGCAACCGGCCAATTCTTTTCCATAATTTAGAGCAGGCACACGAACCCATTCCCCAAAAAATGACCCTCAAGATGGAATAATTAATGATCCACCAAAAGAGACAGGCTTACTTAATGAGATTAATCTATAATATATTAAAATGAGTTTAAAGGGGATAAACTTTTGATTCTCCCTTTTACCCTTTAAAATCTATTAAAATATAGCACAAATTATGTATTTCACATCATTTCTCATTTAATTCATTTGATAATATTTTATTTTTTCTAATAATTATTTATTTATAGTTGGATAAGTAAAATATTTTGATAATTAAATTAGAGACATGAAAATTTGTAGATTGATTTCAATATCTTTCATAACTAATATTTAATAATAAGTCAAGAATGATTTGTTCGTTGTAAAATTATAAATTAAATATTATGTAATATTTATATTATCAGTAACATGAAAATTCACCTACATGAATTTATAGACAGACATTAATATATTTTGAATATGAGAAATTGCCTCTCAATATGATATAATTATTTCTTAAGAATATGACAAATTGATAAAATATAACTTTTTTCTATACTATTCGAATAACACTAAAATTTTAATATTATAAACAAGTTATTATTACTACCATTTCATTTTTAGTTTAGATTTAGAATAAATTTTAAATATGATGGTGTATTTAATTCAACGTTAATATTAATTTAACATTATATCTATATTTTAATTTAGTTGAATATAGTGCCACGTACGTGCTGACTAGTCTTCATAAAGTTGGAGTATATTCTAGTGGAAATGAAAACAATAAGGTCTCTGCGATTTCAACGAGGTACTTTTTATATCTATAATATATTAAATGACACAATCAATGAGAAACTTTCGTTGGACACATGTACCCTCACAATTTAGGTGTTAATTCTAAATCACCCCTTTTATTGTATTTATGATTGGTTACATTTTAATAAGCACGTTTTTACAAAACAAAAATTTTCGTAAGAACCAGCCAAAAACAACTTTTCATGAGAAGTTGCTATGCATGACTTTTCGTACATGTTTAAATTGT
Organism: Datisca glomerata; assembly: GCA_003255025.1. NCBI lineage: Eukaryota > Viridiplantae > Streptophyta > Magnoliopsida > Cucurbitales > Datiscaceae > Datisca > Datisca glomerata. The sequence continues at coordinate 604,000 of QANY01011484.1, forward strand.
ACTAACTACTATCCATCCCCAACTCAAATGACAAAATTATAGGTGAGGACCCAACTTAAAAACTATCTTTCATTCCCACAACAACCTTTCAAACGATATTTCACTTTCTTTTTGCCTGCGTCAGAGCAAGAATACTCAGAGCTGCGACGATGTCTCCCACTGAAATTTTCGTCCGAGTTTTTGTTCTCTTGGTTTTATACTGTGGAATGGATCATTTTAAGCAAAAACCATATTCAGATTTCTCTAACTTGGAACCTATCAAATTTCATCGAGTCCATGGTCTGGTGTCCCCAACGAGAGAGATAGCGAGAATTTGTTGTGGAAATCAGAGGTTAAGTTTCTCAACCAAATTCTGGACCCTGAGAGGCCCGCAGTCAAACTTCTTGGCTGGCCATGCACTGATGTTGCTGATGGAAGAACTATGTTCTGAAACGGTGAGGCTAGGACAGATTCGCTTACACCTTCGCCTAACATGTTACTTTTGATTAACTGTCTATTTTAGGTTTTTGTGGATATTGTCATTTTTTCTATTTAAGAATCTGGATTTCTTCATTAATGGAACCTATTTGCAAAAAAAGTTACTAAATTGATTATTAGAGTATTAGACATGCTATTGACATTTCAGTTTGAATATTATTTTATTAGGCATTATGATAATTTACAATTTAAACCATTACGACCTGTTATTTCCCACGACGTAGTATTATGAACTTGATGAGAAAATGTCTGTGAAGAATTGTGGGAGAACTCTGCAACTGAATTGAAGAAATAAATAACTCTGGAAGCGAAGAGTCATGAAGAAGATTAAAGGGAAGGAGGAGAAGAAAGTGGGTTGCACATGTTCCATACTCAATTTAATGGTTGCCAGTTGTTTGTGTTTTAGGATTTATTTTTGGAAAAAAAAAACAGTTTATTTTTCTTACAACAGAGAGTTTATTTTTTGAGTAAAAAAACGTTTTGAATCTTGCTCTAACTTGAGATTAATAATATACATGTTTTATTTTTAGGCACTTTAATTCTCTTTTAAATAATGGTGAGACATTTTTTTATTCTTATGCGTGACAACTATTGTTATGAGTTTTTTTTTATTATGAGTTAATTATTTTTAAATTTTTGTAGTGATTAAACTATGACATTTTTTAGTAATATATTCTACATGTGTATTTCTTTTTAGTAAGTAATGAGTTACAATATTTTTCATATATGTAATTAAAAAAAATAAAAAATTACATAAAGTATGCAAACACTATTACAAAAATGGGGTTAGATGACGGTCAAAACCCGTCATTATAATCCTATAATGACGGCTATCCGACTGTCATCTTTATTCTTTTTAACAAAACCCGTCATTATAATAGGATGTCACAAATAACATTAAGATGAAAGAGAATCTCCGTCATCATAGGATACCGTGAAAAGCCTTTAGATGAGGGAGAATCCCTATCATCATAGGATGCCGCTAAAAGACTTTAGATGACGGGGAATGTCCATCACTAAAAGTCCAGTTTCTTCATAAAAAGGCAAATGCCTTTCCATGACAGTAATATATTTAACAACCAATGTTTCCTACTGGAAAATATGCTAATATATCTAAATATGACTCCATGAATGCCAAAGAAACTTCTTAAAGCCCATAGAGTTGTAGAACGAAGCTGGTGAATAGACATTCAAAATTCTAAGCATAATATATTATATTAAATTTAAAAAAGTATACAAGTATTAAGAACTAAGTATATGCCACTCCATAGCAATAACAATAATGCAAGATGAGCGTAATTAGGTAACTAGAAAAAATCACAGAGCGAAAAATATAAGCAAAACAAACCATAGATAAAACAAAATCTCACTGATTAAATTACAGAACTATCTGCTTTCCATTATCCAATGTTACTCTTAATAAAGGGCATCCCTTAGAACTTCCATTTTATATGAAGTACAAATCTTTGGATTTGGAAGCCCCATATTAGAAGAGGAAAAATTGCCAGCTGAAACTAACACATGAAATGAATATGATTCATATGAATGGAGAAACTTAAGAAAAAAAACATGGCAGAAAAACCTGATTTATGTGATATACTTATAACTAATGTTCAACCATTCCACCTGTCAATGAAGCAAACTTCCTTATAGCAGTGTAGCCTTCGAGCCATATGAATCCATTATCCTGGAAAAGTTCCAAATCCCTAACAATCTTTTATGGAAAAAGAATTCAATATACCCATAAGTGGAATGAAGGGCATCAGAAAAGGTATGTGTATTGAATAAAAAGAAGCAAATACAAAAAATCAAAAGATTATCCAGCTAATAAAAGCATTGGGTTGAGAATTACAAAAAGAACAAATGACTTAAGAATAAAATCTATTTGGGATTCAATCCCCTAAAAAACCCTTCTACTTCTTTCCGACCAAAAATTTGAAAACGTATACAAAGGGACAACTTTCCAAAGCTTCTTCCCATCTTCCTATAACCCAAAAATATCCAACCCCTCAATAGTTCCATCACATTTTTCGGCATGGACCAACTAATACCTGCATTCAAAATAACCAAATTCCAAAGCACAATAGTGAATGAGCAGTGTAGGAATAAGTGGTTATTACTTTCCTCATCCTTGTAGAGAGACACATAATGACCAAGTGAATACCTCTTTTCTTTAAGTTATCGAGAGTAAGATTTCCACCCTAAGCAGTCGGCCATCCTAGAAAAGCAAATATAGGAGAGAAGCTCTTGATTTATAAATGAATATCCAAGGGAAATTTCGAGCCATCTTGAGGTCAGCTTCTTGTAATATGATTTAACCACAACCGAAAATATTATAAAAATCAAGCAGACAAAAAACAATTCTGACGGCTACCAAATCAGTACATCAACTTAATAGTAAGTACTAAAAGAACCAATGCAAGATGGGTTCAAATAGTTTTGACTTTGGTAACAGCGTAACTAGTATTCACCTTTCCCCTTAAAAGAGGAGTTTCAACTTTCAAATCATTGTAGTACCAAGCAACTAAAATAACAATTTTAGATAGACATTAATAACACTGAGAAATGCATAAGAAGCATGAGAGATCAAGAACAAATGATATTCTCCTTCAAAAAAGAGACTAAAGGATGTTCTGGATGGCAAAAAGGAAATAGCAAGATATGTTTTTGGATAAGAAGTCATATAAAAATGTAGTAGTATTGATCAGATAGAAAGAAAAACATACCAAGGCTTACTATTTGCCAGTCTCTAACAACATATGGAGGAGCTCCTATGCCATCCACTAATTGTTCAGTCCCTCTTTCATGTTCTTCACTTGAATTTGTACTTAGTTCGTCCTCTCCACTAGCACTGTCACAATCACCTACGCGGATTCTATTTTACAACTGTACCATACTGGCTGGAAGCTTCTGCTCACTTAGGTACCTGTATAAAATTTGTACTTTCAAACTTAAAATAATTAACTTGAACAGAAACAAACAGATGACAATATTATCTTTATAGAGAGAAATAACCACATGACACTAGGGTGATGAATCAAATACTATATAAACAAAATATTCTTGGGATGACCACATCCATTCCTGACGTGGACATGCTATATTAAAATCCTGGCAACACTTCAACATCCTAAAGCACTCAAAGCTACAAAGTTTATAGTTGGTTAAAATAAATTACAAAAATGTATGTATCAAACAAAACTAGCAGCTTAGTTCTCTAGGATAAAATGAAATAAAATAACATATAAACATTACATATTTTCCTATTCCAAGCTCTGGAAAAACGATGTTTCTTGCACTTCAAGTGGAAAGAAGAAAGAAGTCCTCTGAAGAATGAGATAGTTTGTTTTACTCTAATCCTGCACAATCATTTAAAAGTTACATGATTTGAGAATTTCCATATCACTAAGAAACATAAAACCAGCAATTGACACAATACAAACCTTGTAAAATCATGGGTACCAAAAAATTGAACTGGAACTAATCTTCTTCTTGAAGTTTTGCTTAAACCCTTATGATGACCAATAAGTGATTTCATCTACAACAAGTGCTGGCCACATTGCATGACCTGGTCTAATCTCAGCTAAAAATGTCTCCTTTTTGTAAGATACATAGAGAATACACAAAACCCCAAAAATCACATTTAGCTTAAATTTTCCATCCTTCTCAGTGACCAAATAGGCTCATAAAATTCCTTTGTTCAACAATAGATCTAGGTCTTTACCTTTGAAATAGAAACAAAGCTTTCTTCTTATCATACAAATGAAAGAAACGTCACACATAATCCACCAAAACTATAATATCGAAGAATGAATCAAGCAAATACACATAGATTAATAGTTCTCCTTAATTGAGACTGTCAACCATAGCATGGAATGAAGCATAACCTAACCTATATAAATTTTTTATCTGAGATTTATACCCGAAAGGAAAGATCAAATAAAGAATGAAAACTGAAATCACAAGTAGAATACTACCAGATCTGTACCAGAATGACGGATATGCTTCGTAAATTTTGTAAATAAAAGATGACCATGATCAATTAGCCAGATGGGCATAGACTAGACCAACGAGACTATAGAGAAAGAAAGAGATAGAAACAGAGAGAGGAGTGAAGAGACGAGCTACAGAGAGAAATAGAGGAGTGTAGAGGCGAGCTCGAGAAGGAGAGAACACAGGCTGAGAGCTACAGAGAAGGCTGAGAGTGAGTTCTGATTTGAGAATTAGGGTTATGAGAAATATATAGATGGTATTTTTGTAATTAACATTAACTGAGTATGTCCTCTCAAAAAGGGAAAAAACTTTTAATGACAGTGAAAACAAATGACGATCATAATAGGTAAACATTTTATGACAGCTTAGATAAACACTGTCATACTAACTCAAACAATAAAATTTTCCATCCAAACACCTTTTTTCCTTGACAGGTTTAACAAAACTGTCATAAAAATATTTTATGGGTGTCATTGTAGCCCATTTTTGTAGTAGTGAAAAAATGTAGAAAAAAGAATGTTAAAAGTGATGTTAAATTTTATTTTACTAGATGTTTAAGAAATTTCATGACCGCGAGACTTGCGACCCGTTACATAACCTCCACTACGCCAATTTTTTCATCATAATCATGAGGTGACAACGACCGTGAGCGCTACTCAAAATCAAAGAATAAACAATCTGTGAAAGGCTTTTGGGTCTTTAGTTTGACAAGAAAAATAGTGATTTATGCATTGCATATGCAGATTTTGGGTGATGAAGGTGTGACCTAAAGATAGTTTGGTCATATCACTTATGATTTATGCAGAATGTGTATTATTGAAGTTTACCTATGATCTTGACATTGATGATGAAGGGATTGTCTATTTTAATGAACGCAACACAGAGTAATAAGGGAGGCGAGATCTTTTTTTTTTTAATGTTTTACTCTTTGGAAGTTTATGTTCCAGAGTTTTACAATGAATTTTTTATGTATATGGAAACAATAACGAGTTATGTTACGAGTCAATACAGAGTATCCTTTTCCGTAGTAAATTGTGCAACTTAAAATCTTTTTTCTGAAAAATTAATTTCTTTGGCGTTATAAATACACAAGTATTGTAACAGGTTTAATTTTCAAAATTAGGTATAAAAGGAAAATAAAATGTGAAGGATTACATTTTCAACGTTTGAATTCGTTATAATCTGGACATGAAAATAGTGATAATGGTGGTTTTCCATTTCAATATTTTCTTACCTTTTTTCTAATTCATATTACTCTTTTCCTTCATCTTTTCTCTTCATAATTTATAATATACAAACATAGCTTAATATTTCTTCAAGTTTTAAATTCCAAATAAAGTACACAAGAAAATATTCATATTCTATATCACAAACCTTATTTAAAGTTTTTTGTTTCTTTTTCCTTCCAAAATTGAGATTCTTACTTATTACGTTTATAACTGTTTTGTTCAGGTCTTTAAAAGTTTTTCACCTCTTCTATGTTTTTCCATCCTAGACCAAATTAATGTTTTCTCTTTATTCTTCAACTTGAAGACATTACTCATAATATTTAACTTTCCTTAAACTTGACATTTTAAAGAAGTTGTTTTTACATACTTAAAAGGTTTTTTATATGTGCTTCCATTACTACAAAAAAAAATATTTTACAAACCTAATCACCCGTCGTCTATTACTATAGACAATGAGGACTTCAAGTTGAATGAGATTATAGTTAGTGGTTATATTTTATCATATTCTTCTTGCTATCTATCTTGAATGAGATTATAGTTTATCTGGCTAAGTTAGCATAAATGGAATAGTAAATGTACTCATTGTATTGCTTTCTCTGTAGGACTTCAAGTTGGGTGTTGAGTGGCCTAATGCTACTGCATATCGTTATAGCAGTGCTATAACATCATATGTGCATGCATGAAAGAGATTCTATCATATTTTAATCAAACTAGCACCTGAATTTTCATGAAGAAATCCAAGCAAGCAAAAAAGTATCCGGATAGCTTGCAGTCGATGATTTTCATGTGGTCCTCACCATTTACTAGAGTGACGTGTGTCCTACACTTATTGTGTACCCTACCTTGAAAGATATAAAAAGGAAGTACACTCTTACATTGAGAGACCCGACAAGATGTATTGAATAGAAGAGACAAAAATTCTAGAGAAAAGTAAGGATAGTACATAAAAGGAAAGAAGAAGACGAAGGAGGAAGAAGAAAAGATTGGGAGCGGTTTCTCTAATTCTTTTTCATCCCTTTAGTATTCTTTGTACTTCTTTCTTTTAAGCTCATTAGCTTGTAATTAATCGTTGGATCATATTTTGAGATTTTTGCTAAACACAGTATGAGCAAAACTTTCTTAGTTGGAGTGATCAATGAACCTTAAAATTTTTAACTTAATTGTTGAGCTTGGATTGTTAAACTAATCTAGTAGCATTTTATTCAAGCGTGCTTTATTGCTAATTCTTGTTATTGGTTGGCCATCTGCAGATACCCACTGATTCAAATATTAGAAAGATTTAAATTAGTAGATCTAGTTGGTGTAACGCAAGTTTATTTAATCATTATGAGTTAGGTACTTTGTGGATAGTATAGGCATGAATTGTTCACCTTGCAAACCTATAAAAAGTTCTTGATTTTAATCGGGCATATGAATATGTTAGGTTTAATTGGAGAACTTAAGTCATGAGATTGGAAATCACTTATGCAATTGTTAAGTTGAGGTTACTCTGCCAGTGATACTATATCAATTCAAATAGCAACTAGAAAAGGATTTAATGACATTCACTTGCCATTAATCATAATTTACTAAATTAAGCTGTTGACTAACATTTAATATTTGTCCTTTACATTTCACTTTTAAAATCACTTAACTAATCGTTTAACCTCATTTTATCACACTTTAGTTTGCTCATTAGTTGATTTTACTAATTAGTTAGCCTTAAAATCAATCCCAGTGGAGATGATACTCACTTACTACTATATTACTTGTTAATGACATATTTACTGATTTCTAGCTAATACTGTTAGTGAAACATTTTCATATTTTGGGGTGCTGATATATGACTCAGACATTGCAATAAAGGTTAATTAGGATTTTGACCTATGGAGGAGAGGTTTTCTTAAACTGGCCCATGATCTACTACTTGGTTAGAGAATGTAGTTATACTTGATCTGTTATGGTTCTGTTGTTGGAAACGCGGCGGAAGAGTGGAGGTTTCTAAAAAAATATAAAAATATGAATCTTTTTTATAAAAGAAAATGAAAGACTAATCTCTAAGAGAATACAGTGATTACTTTCACAGAGCTTTTTGATTAACATTTAATCACAGAGAGTTTCACTTTGATAGTAACTGTGTTGTTTGCATACTTAATCAACACTGAGCCCAATGAAATAATATCTATATCTATTTTCTAGACACCCCAGATTTTTAGAGATATACACAAAATAATAATTAATCACAAAACTATTATTGTAGTGAGACCCACTGCAATTGTGCACAACTGTAGTGGCACACGGCACAGTGTGTCGTGAGGTATCACAGTGCCTCACGGCACTGTCATTCACGACATTAATGTATTGTCGTGTGGCACTAAAGTTATTAAACACTAACTGTAGTACCATGTGGCACTACAGTAGTCCATTTCAATTTCTTATTCTCAATCAGTGATTGACATGTGACAGTCCAACATGTCACGTGACAATTTCTGTAAATTATTTATTTATTTTAATCATATAAATATCTAGATATTAGTTAATTCAAAATTAACTTATCTGATCATCCCTATCAACTAGCTTATCTGTTTGTTCACAAATAATCTATTTAGTTGATTCAATTTTTGAATTATTATCTAATAATTATTTAACATTATCTAATATCACAAATTAAATATATTGTCTTACTTATCAATAATTAAAACATTAATTGATATAATTACTTATATATAATTTCTAAAAATTAATATAAATAATTTAATTAATTATTTTTTAATTAATTAATCATACATAATTATCTCATAATTATTACTTGTCCCAAAAATATAATTCATTTTTTGTAGATTCACACCTTAGACTGTATAGTACATAGGTGATTTGGGGGCTATGGACTTGTAATCCTAAGCTCCAATAAATCAGATTATTAATTAATTTTTTTAATTAAATAATCTTATTTATTAATTTCATTATTATCGCACTATAAATATGGAATTGCGCTCTTAAAGATTATAAAATTTATTTACAGAATTTTGTGTAGTCCATTGATATAATCATTTCATGTAGTTCTGTCCTCCAATTATTAATTTGTAAATTAGAGCTGGTCAAAATTATCATTTTACCCTTCTAATTACCTATTATTCTTTAAGTACTATTAATTCACTATTGAATGACTAATTTATAATCGTATTATAAATTTGAGCTCAATTAACCATTCAGTTTTAAAATTAACACTTAAATGAATCAATATACGATCTGTTAGGAAAACTTAGAGTCCAAATTTTGTAAGTCATGTTCACAACCATCCACATCACTGAATCTCCAAAACAAAAGTCACTAACCTGTTTTACAAACAGACTTTAACGAGTGAATCAAAAGATCTAGTAGACATATATAGGAGGTCATGATTACTTAAGATTCAGACTAATCTACATATGATCATCAGATTGATGTGTATTAAATTTTTATGATAAACGATAAGTTAATAAAGATATTAATCCACATCAGTCCTGCCATATATAATCTTATTATACAAAGTACATTAACTAAAATGTCTATCCACATCAATGATCTGGATCTAGATGACATGCGTTCATAATGCTTAGTGAACTGTACTAGTAATCATTCATTAAAGATTTCATACTTTAATATGTTCTTGAGAATTTAATTCATTATCTATGATTTTAATCCTCTCGTACTAATAAAAATAATATTCTCATTAATGAATATAGAATTTTTAGATATTTATATAAATTATTCAACAATAATTTAAAAGAACAATTATAAGAAAAATGTAATTCCATTAACTTTCATATTAAAATGTCAATACACATGCTTTGAGGGCATTACCACAAACTTTCACTTACCATAAAGTAAATGTGGCATCTCTCTCAACCACATGTTTCACACATGACACTGAAATGACTTCGTAAGAAGTGTCTTGGTAATAGGATCAGCCATGTTCTGATTTGACGTTATCTTCTTAAAAGTAACATCTTCTCGACACATGATCTCTCTCATAAAATGATATTTCTTCTCTATGTGTTTTCCCCTCTTGTGGCTCTTCGGTTCTTTAGAATTCGCTACCGCCTAACTATTGTAACAGTATAGGATCAGTTGCTTGTCCATATCTGAAACTACATCCAGATCAGTATAGAACTTTCTGAGCCATACCGCTTCTTTTACATCTTCACAAGCCCCTATATATTTTGCTTCCATAGTGGAATCTGCAATGCTGAATTGTTTACTTCTCTATACTACAACTCCTCCTCGATTATCTTTGTGTGATTGAAAATTAGAATCAGTATATGAAGTGGGGTTCAGGTCTCCACCTGCATAAACAAACACATTGTTTCTTATTCTCCTAAGATACTTGAGAATGTGCTTTACTGTAATCCAATGTTCTAAACCAGAATTTGATTGATAACGACTGACAATGCCCACCGTTTAATAGAAGTATGGTCTTGTACACAACATGGCATACATGAGACTACCAATAACTAAAGCATAACAAAACTTTCCCATGTCATCTTCCTCCTGAGGTGTCTTAGGACATTGCTCATTGGAGAGGAAAATTCCATGTTTGGTCGGTAGTTGACCTTTCTTGGAATTCTTCATAGTGAATCTCTCCAGCACCTTATCAATATTAGATGCCTGAGAAAGTGCCAAGAGTTTGTTCTTTCTATCCCTTAGGGTTTTGATGCCTAAAACATATCTCGCCTCTCCCAAATATTTCATTTGAAATTTCTCAGCTAACCACTTCTTTACCTCATTCCCAATGAGTAGAATATCGCCAACATAAAAAACTAAGAAAACTACTATCTTGTTTTTTATGTATTTATAAACACAAGTTTTATCAACATTTTGATCGAAGTCATATGATTTAATACTCTCATCAAAGGTAAGATTTCAAGATCTAGATGCTTGCTTTAATTCATAAATAGATTTAAGCAACTTGCATACTTTCTGATCTTGCCATTTTCATGAACCCTTCTGATTGCATCATATAGATATTTTCTTCAAAAGAGCCATTCAAAAATGTTGTCTTAACATCCATTTGCCATATTTTATAGTCTAACCTAGCGTAAATGGATAAAAGAATGCGATGATTTTAGCATGGCAATATGGGAGATTGTCTCTTCATAATCGACTCATTCTCTTTGTATATAGCTCTTGGCTACCAGCCGTGGCTTGAAAGTCTATACTTTCCTATCTGCATCTCTTTTCTTCTTGAAGATCCATTTACATCCAATAGACATAACATCTTCAGGTGGATCTACAAGTTCCATACAGAATTGGAATACATCGATTCCATTTCTTGGTTCATGGCATCTTGCCATTTCTCCTTCTCAGGTTCATCCATTGCCTCTTTAAAGGTTAATAGATCATCCTTATCAGTGTATGACACTAATTTATAACTAAGGTTACCACACAACTCTCCCACTACGACGTTGCACTGGGGTTTCCTCAATAGGAATTGTGGTTTCTTTTGTTTATCGTTTATCAATTGATGATAAAGGTGGTCTGATCTCATCAGACATTAATTCTTCGAGAACTATTTTGCTTCAAGATTTGTAGTTTTCCATATAGATGTGTTCAAGGAGGGTGGCATTTATCGATACAAACACCTTTTGATACCCACCACGAGTCTTTGGAGCATTGCCAACAAATATACACACTTCTGACCTTGATTCTAACTTTCAGTCTTGGGAGCTGGACACCCCAACATATGAAAATGATGCAAACTAGGTTTGGAGTCATTCCATAACTTTAAATGTGTCTTGCTTACAAACTCATAAGGCACTACATTCAAAATGTAAGTTGTCGTTTGAAATGCATATCCCAAAAAAGTGAGTGGTAGTGATAAGTAACTTAACATCGATCTAACCATATCCAATAAGGTTCGGTTTCTCCTTTCTAAAACACCATTTTGTTGTGGCGTTCCTCATGCCGTGAGTTGGGATAGTATGCCATACTCCAGCAGGTAATCCTTGAATTCTAAATCCAAGTATTCACCATCTCTATCTGATCAAAGTGTTTTTAATGATTTACCAAATTATTTTTTAGTTTGAGCTTTGAAATCCTTAAACTTTCCAAAAGTTTCAGACTTTCTATGCATTAGGTAAGTATAAGCATATCTTGAGTAATCGTCTATAAAAGTGACGAAATACTCAAACCACATCTAGCTTGTACATTGATCGGTTCACAGACATCACTATGTACTAGCTCGAGTGGTTCCTTGACTCTTTGTTCATTTCCTGTGAAATGACTCTTGGTCATTTTATCCTCTAGACAAGATTCACAAATAGGAAGAGTTCTAACTTTTAGTTCTCTCAAAACACCATGCTTTGTTAACATGTTTAATCTATCTAGATTAATATGTCCCAAACGAAGATGCCATAAGTACGTGTTATCGTCACCATAAGAAACTCTTTGTCATTTGTTACTTTTAGGAATTCCTACTTTAAATAATACAAAATTATTTAATGCTCGTTCAGTCAGTTTAAGCATATACAGTCCGTCCGACACTTTAGCATGATAAATATTGAATCTATTCTTTGAAATTATAAACTCATTATTAATTAAAGAAACTTCAAATAACTGTTCATGCAAAAGAGAAAAAGAAATCAAATTTTTCAAAAATCAAGGAATATAATAAACATCATTCAAAACCAAATAATTATTTCCAAAATTAAGGCAGACTGTTCCTAATGATTTGCTTAAACGAGCGCTCCACTGCCAACTCTCATAAGGACCTCACCATCAGTCAGTTCTCTTGTGGAATTAAGCATATGCAAAGAAGAACATATATGGTTAGTGGCTCCTGAATCCAGTATCCAGGATTACAAATTATATTCCACTAAATAAGCTTCAAGTACAAATAAATCATATTTACCTTTCTTTTTCAACTCGGAGAGATATTTGTTACAGTTTTTCTTCTAATGACCTTCAACCCTACAATGGAAACAATTTCCCTTAGGCTTGTTGTCGTTCTTGTTCTTCTTGACTTTCGACGATGTCTTGGCTTTCTTCCCTTTCTTGTTCTTACCTTTATCCTTACCATTGATCTTCTTCCTCTTGTTACTTTTAATAATAGTGGAAGAAAACTTTTGCTAGACAATATTTGCCTCACCCACTTTGGTCTTATTCTTATTGAGTGACTTAAAAGTCTGCAGTTCATTCAACAATTAGATCATGTTGAAATGAGACTTGTTCATAACATAGTTAGTGGTGAACGTAGAAAAAGTAGGTGTAAGCTATTCAAGTATAATATTGACTTGAGTTTGTTCATCAATGGTCGTCACATGTACTACTGTCTCATGCAATATGTTGATCATGTTCAACGCATGTTCACGCACATAAGTATCTTTCTTCATCTTGGTCGTCATGTAGCTCCTAGTAGCCTTACGATGGCTTTGATCAGACTGTTCCCAAACATCACCTGTAGAGATTCTATAATCTCATAGGCAATCTCCATGCTCTCATGCTTGGTTTCCAGAACATCATTTATGCTCACATGCATAGAGAACTTGGCTTTGTTGTTGGATCGAATCCAAGCATCAAACTTGTCCCTAACATTCTTAGGGGGATTGGCAGCGGACTTCTCTGGACATGCCTTAGTAAGAACAATTTATTATTCTTACAAATTAACATTAAGTTTAAATTTGATTTTCATCTTATGAAATTATCGCCATTCAATTTCTCAAGTGCAAGTAAAACAGTAATATGGTTGCTCATGGTAGACATAACTGAAAAATAAAACATACATAATTCAATATAATTGAAATAAATATCTAGAATTTAGAAAGTAAACGTGATGCATGTATGCAACATATTAAACATATAAGTTTAACATTTATTAATCCATGATAAAATAACCTAGCAATTATTGCAACGATTAGTTAAAATAAAAACACATTAAACACAAAGTTGTACTAATAATGGACTAATAATAGAGACCATAGATTATATTGACATGTCAACCTTCTTCCACTCACTATTTTAGGATAATTTGTTTTCATTTTAGGTAATCAATTAATTCTAAATTGATTACTAGTTAAAAATATAACCCTATGAATGTGAAATTAACAGTTAATCCAATCTAATTAGTCTAAATTCATTTAATCTTCTAAAATGCCTAAATAAAAATTAGGTGAACTTTGAATAACTAATTAATTACATTCATCAAACTTTAATAAAAATCTTTTTATAAAGTTGGTTATCCTAAATGTTACTATAACATTTAGAGTGATGTGATTATCAAGTTTTAACTAATTAAAATCTAGCAGCTTACATGCAATTGATTTCACAAAGCCATCAATATTAACATATTAGGAAAATCCTAATCAATCATGCTTTTACTAATGAGATGCATGATCAAATAAAACTGTATGGGATGACATGTGATCGACTAATGCATGGACATGTTATCAATCATACCAATAAATATTTATTTAACAATTAAATAAACTAATGATGAACCAGATGACTATAGGGTATTTCTAAATTACAACCATTGATAGAAATAAAATTACAATGAGAACTTCATGAGTACATATTTCCAAAATAGTTCATTCTCCACCAGATGTCCATCTTCATAATTTTCAAGTTTTGAACAAAATCCTTTTAACTAGAATAAACTATTTTTCCTAATGAAATAATCTCTATAATTATCTTTTTAAAATTATTGAATTTGATTAGCCAAAAATAATTTAATGACTTATGAAACTTGGGTCAAATCCAATTAGTCAATTAATTTTAAATTTCATAAAATTAAAATTAATTTTAAAATTACATTAATTTTAAAATTTATAAGGTAAAAGATAGAGATAGTGTTTTCATAAAACTCTACAGGATAGGGTAACTTGGTATCAGGTTTCTGCAAAACTTCCCTGGCAGTAACAACAATTATCACCAACGATAAGACTCTCCCACCGTCACCCATATCCACCGCCGGAATTTCCTAGGAATCCTGATTTTTATTTTTTTCTCCTCGTTCGTCTCGTGCGTTTCTCATCTTCTCGAGATCATAATTTTATAATATAATATTCAAAATATAATTATAAAATTTTTTATACCTCAAAACGGCTTACATAAGATCTAAGAAAAAATAAAAAAACAAAACCTAACCCCATAGTCACCATATAATTAACGATCCATCATTAACTATACAATCAAAAAACAAACCATTCAAACATATCAAAAATATTATGAACAATGCAAGAATACCCACATAATATTTAATATACAAATATATAATGACCGATCTACTATCAATTGTTGGAAACACGGCGCTCCCACACCGGAAGCGTGGGTGTTTTTAAAAATTTATAAAAAAATAAATCTTTTTCGATAAAAGAAAATAAACGCGACGTAACAGTTTCTAAAATAAATTTTTTTATTGAAAACATTTTTCGATCAGATCCATTATATATTTATATATTAGATTAAGAACAACACCCATCCATTTTAAATGGTTTCATAACGGGAAACCAAAACCATTACTCGTAGAGGTTAGGACGTGAGCAGCAAGCTTGCAAAGTAAATTACACCAGAAATCCCCAATCACGTCCTCTCAATACTGAATCGAAGCAGCTCACAAAACAGGAAACACTCACGAAAGTATGATGATCTCTGAACTAGAAGCAAGCTGACGGTTGGGGCATAAAAAGAATGGAAAATACAAAAATGAAAAGGAGAAAGCCGTGAACGGAATCTCATCCACTACAACCTCAAAAGCCCTTTAACGGAGTTCATTCATCAACTTCAAAACTCTGGATCTGAAAAAATGGACAAAACCAGCGATCAAATAATATATAAGCTCACCTACAAAACAACTTATCTATCAGAAGTGAAGCTCAGATTTGGCCCCACTTTGCATGTTAACAATAATAGCATTAAATATCATATATCTCAGAATAGGAAGATATTTATCCCATATAAAATATTGTATATCGACATTTCATTAACGTCGAATACAATCGAGGCGATTGAAAGGGAATTATTGGAACTGGTTGCCATGTCATAATGAAAAAATCTCACAGTCAATCAGAGAAGAGATAACGAATCACTAACGTGGCAACTAAAAATTGCCATCAGGTTAAATGAACGGACGAGATTAATTCAGATTGATATCAATGACTGGGTCAATGAACAATATTCTTTATATCCATGTTATGTTGTAAATAGATCAAGTAAATCAGATTTTATGTAACCAACTTATGTTCAAACTAAACCTATAAATAAAGGGTCAGACTTTGTAATCGTTAGGTTCTGGAACCAAAAGCTTCCAGCGGTTTTTTCCATTAAGAGTTTTTTATGTAAATTATGGTGTTTATTACTCATTTCTGTTTACTCTTTATTATCTCATTATCCTATAGGAAATTCACTATCAATTCTCTAAACTGTGAATTTTTTTCTTTATAAAGATGATTTTATATACATTGAAATCATCTTTAAAAAAAATGAATATATTCTCATGTGGCTTGAATCATCTTTTCAAAAGATGATTTCCTAGTTGTCAAAAACTACTTTAGTTTTGGAAACATTTCTGAAACTACCTATACTTTATGTTTTTTATTTTTTTTAAACCATATTACAAGTATCAAAAACCCCTGCTATTTCTATCGGTAATGGTAGTAATAGTAGCAGTAATTGTGGTGCTCAAATGCCTAGTGATTGTTCTTTGGAAGTATATAAGGAGCTTCAATTTTTTTTTGGTTTTAAATTAATCTTTTCTTTGAATTTATTTGTATTGGATTTTATTTTATATTCAAGGCCTTTTTGTCTTATTTTTCAAATCTGTAGTATCTTATATTATTAACTTATTTATCTTTTAAATTCTATGATATGGAAGAAATAAAAGGCTCTCAAATTACAAAAAGAACAAACAAAGTTAAACTTTTCGTCCGAGTCAGAAGAAAGAAGTAGGGGATCGAATGGCTTTTGTACACAAATAAGAGATCAATGCTTCAGAGGTTAGGGAAAAGGTTGAAATAGGGAGAAATTTTGTCACATGATGTGCACGTGTCCTACGTATCTGAAATTTCATGGGGAAGTTCATGGAGGTGGTGTTTTGATTAATGTTTAACGTTTAAATACTCATTGAGTAGAAGTTGATGTTCGAAGGAGGTTTCTTAATTTTGGGTCAAAGTTTAAGAGTATTAGTTTATCATGTTACTTTCTTAAGATACATTTTGAACTTCTAAAACTTTGTTGTCAAGTTTGATTGTGTAATAGCTTAAAATTGAGCCAACATCAAGAATATGTCATTTTAAGAAATCAAATAAAATAGTTAAGATGAATGAAAAAAATTGCTAATCTCAAATCTCATAAAAACAAAATCGACACTACAAAACAAGTCCCCGCACCCTAGCGAAATTAAGCGTAATGTTTAGAAAATTTATATTATATATACTACGTATATTAAATATATCTGCAATATGTAAACATATATTATAAATTATATAAACAATTGACGGTTTGAAGTAATTTTTCACGAGTAGCGCATATTTTTTTTAGCTAGTTTTTTTAAAATTTGAGACACGTGCAGTGACTATTTTATGATTTTTTTAACATAGCCAATTTATGATGATTACTACTTATAATTTGGATTAAATTTGACATTGGAGGAACTACATTGCTAATATCGGCCCAAAACGGCAGGTAGGCAAGCATTAATTACTCACTGTAAAATTAGATAAGTTCTATCTTTGTCATTGCGTCGTACTAAATTCATTGAGTTGTTGCAAAGTATCATATCAACACGGACATTATTAATGGAATTCATAATCAAATCTCTGTGAAATACTTGTTTGGACGGGGTTTTGTCATAATAAACTAAACCTATGCTCAATCTCCTGTCTAAAACTTCTAATTAATATTGTCAACATGGCATATGACTCAAAATCTGTTAACTACTCTGTTCGGTTATGTGGATAATTTATGGAAAATGATGCCGCATCAAGATTGGGTTTGAACCAATTAAGAAACCATGTAAGTTAATAAGTTAGATTCCACTGTATTCAATTCATAGAAGGAGATGGTAGTAGTTTTGGCACACAAAAAATGTTAGATTTCAAACGTTTTTCTTTTACCTCATTAGCTCGTCTCAGTATCCAGGAGCGGTGTTCAATCAATGAATAAATATAGAACAATTTATTTGAGAGTTTAACTACTGAATTGATAAAGATGAATCTTCAGTGGCCAAATTGAAATAGATAGAATAGATTACAAACTGTAAGGGTCCAAAGCATAGCAATTTATTAAAAGCAACAAACAGTTGCATAAATATCCGTCGAGTACATCAGAAATCCAACTTGATGACTGATCATTCCAACCATACATTTGGGTGTATAGTTTTTGCTATCCGCTAAGGATAAAGCAACCATATAACAAACAAATATAACAATAAAATTAAACAACATTTGAATCAATTTTCTACCCAAAACAAAACAACACACATATAACAGACAAATACAACAATAAAATTGAAGGAACATCATTTGAATCAAAAGCAAAACTTAAGTCACTAAAGTATACTCAAGCGAATTTGGGCAGGTGACAGGTGGGTGAGTTTAGCACAGTTTAGGAACCAAGATAGAGGTGAACCTTAATGGCGAGTAAGAAGATACAAATGAGAGAGAAATAGAGGAGGGAATGAACAAGAATGGAAGCAGCACTTGTGTGAAAATTACCGAATTCCAAACATCCATGGTTGCCTGGCATTTGAAAAAGAACTCCTGGAGATAAGAGCACGAAGAGCACTACAGCCACAAAAACTGGGCCCCAATCCGACATCTTTCTCTTTTCTTTCTGGGTTTTTTGTTTCTGTGAACTACAAGAACGATTTTTTGGAGCTAATTTGAGTAGACAAGCAATTAGGGAGTTGCTAAGGACAAGATTGTATTTAACTTAGCGAGAGAGAGAGAGAGAGAGAGAGAGAGAGAGAGAGAGAGAGAGAGACTTTGGTTGGAAGCAAGGGACAAGGGGGAGAGTGGGGTGTGTTAGCTTACACAATGAAGTAACTTCCACCGGCCAATCTGTGCCACTTTGGCACGTTCAACTGGTTTAAAGAGTAACTTGCTATCTCCCTTTCGAATCTTCTGTAAGAAAATAATTGTTGAAGGGGGAAACTAAAATGAATAGAGAGGTCGAGGTGCGGTGGACCTATCCTAAAAGCCAATTCCGTGTTCTCAAAGAAAATATCTCAGTGCAGAAGGTATACATGTGTCCGGTTCTAGGATTCAACAAACTCTCACTTTGTAAAATGTGCACTCACTCAGGCAAAGTCTCACAAACCAGAAGAATTTCTCCAGCAATGAAAATGGTGAGCAAAAGTTTTTTTTCTTTATTAATACTGGATTGTGTGCTCTGTTCCGGTCTCCTTGCAAAAAACAGGTAAAGGAGGCATCTGGAGATTTTTTTTTACTAACTCTCATAGGCTGAAGGTAGCCAGCTCGGTTTGGCCCCGCACCCCTTAATGAGAGTTTTGGTGTGTAATTGTCCTCTGATAGTTTCATCATTACGAGGATTATATAAAAAATGTTCTCCGGAATTTGTTTTTTTACTTATAACCAAAAATTAGAATTTAGTAGTGGAGAATTGAAATAAGAGATTGGAACTTTCAGGATGTGTTACCGTGGAACCCCGATGTTTGAATGGCGGTCTTTGCTAGGACTGATTGGTTTTAAAATTAATCAAAAACAAGTTTGAACCACGAACGCTTCGTGGGTAGAATATCAAATTTTTTACAATTAACTTATTTAATCAAATTAAATAACTTAAAACCAAACAACGTACGATTATGCATATACAACATTAAACGAGAAGGTAAGATTAGAAACAATTTTTCACCTATACTTTATATCAGAGAATTTCTAAACTGACAGATTTCCTTCGAGCGTTTTTCGTGTTCTTCAAGCTCTGAGATCTGAATCACGCACTTGAAACTCCAAAAACGATTTACGAATTTATTCCACCAACAATCACCCGCTAATTTCAGAAATATATCTCACAAGATTTTTGTGTAAGAATTTGAGTGTAGCTCTCAAAACGATTGAAGGAAAAAATCATTACTCTCTAAATCCGCGACAATCACTAAGGAGGGGATAAAAGTCTTTTTCTTTGTATCTGATATGATATTTATTATATATCTTTTTGCAATCAAATTAGTATTAGATATTTATAAAATTTAATTTTTGATATTTACAAATATACTCATATATTTTAAATTTCTAAAAATGCACCCTCATATATTCAATACAATTAATCACACTTCACCAATTAAGTGACGTCACCCATCACATATAGGTGTAAGAATTATACCTTGGCACCAAAATATATTTTGATCCAATTTACTTCGTTTCTCTATTTCTGTTCTCAGAAGCTATTTTTAAAATCCGACGAACCCACATGAACAAAACTAATGATTCAAATACCCGATGAATTTATCTACATTTAATCCTAATATCGTATGACTCTACTATAAGTTTGATTGTGAATCAACTCTCGATTCACGCACGCTAATTTTCTGTTGGTGTAAATAAACCATTTTTATTTTTACGGTCCACATAATATTTTAACATAATACCCATCATGAATATCAGTAACAAGAGCGGAATATAAAATTATAATTTTACCTCTATTGTTATTATTTCCTTAACTCATTTATTGAATGTGAATAAGAAAGACATAATAGTGATTTGTCTCGTGCGATTCACAAATCTTAATCAATGACTCAATTCATTGAATACATGGTCAATTTAATTTATTCACACACCCATCAATAAAGCATAAGTTGATATTGTTACTTTCACAATTCAATCACGAATTTCTATATATGTGAATCACATAACTCCAACTTAATTGAATTACAATCCCAACAGTCGAGGTATTACCTGCCAGTTCGATCTCTCATTTGACATATCAAATATTGTAACTAAATAAGTTAAGCTACGTATTTAACTCAGGATTAAGGTAATTATGAAAATATATTTAATGTGTAACAATTAGATTTAGAGCTAGGTAAACGGTTTTGAACTCTAAACTAATTTGTTACCGGTTTATTCAACATGTTCATAACATGTCTGGGTTAACCGTTTAAGTCTTCACTCTCATGCCCCAAGACTGGCATCCATTGGTTCAACCAAACAATTATAATCAGATTCGATTGCCCAGTCGATCCTAATACTGCAAATATCATCTGAACTTTCTCAAAAAAGTTCGTCTGAAGATGCATCTGTCTTCATTTTTTGTTCGTTGATGAAAGTTATAAAACTTGAGTAATTTATAAACACATTTTAATTTAAAATAAAATTTTAAATTTATTCAAACAAATATAATAATACTAATGTCTGAAAAATAACTAAATACAAATAAATAGTTATCACACGTTATTTTATAAATATATTCCAACAATCTTGTGAATTTTTGGTGGGATGATGCATCGGCTTCTCTGATTAAATAAGGTGATTTTTTATTAAGGTTCGTGTTTATGATTTTTCCAAAGCTTTTTTTGGAGAATTTTTGGATTTATCTTAGCTCGATATATCTGGGAATCCCAATTAGATATTCTTGGTCAAACAATGGTAAATTGTGGTGATGATTTCGTGATTATTGATGACTTTAACGATATTATGCATTCCGCGGACAGGAAAGGCGGGTCCGTACGTTCAATAGTGGATTTTCATTATTATCGGGTTGGTTCATGAAAATAGTTTACTGGATCTTGGATTTATTGGGTTAATAGAAGATCCAATGAAGGCCAAATTTGTTAAAGGTTGGACCATTGTTTAACATCTGTGGGAGTTGGACTGTTTTGGAAGAGCCAGGCTAACCCAATTTCGTCTTGTGGATCAGACCACCTCCCCATCTTGTTGGACTCTGAACCCATGGATATTACCCATCGGGCTTCTCATTCTTTTTTTGATAGAAGATGGTTGAAGCATCCGGGTTGTAGAAAACCATTACTGAAGTGTGGACTAAAGGAGGGGAGGGCGGACAAAGCAAGAGTTTTGTAGGATCTCTGAGTATAGTTCGTGGTGCTCTGATTAATTGGAGGCGGCGAGAACCTTTAACTAACTCCAAAATTTTGATGAAGCAGCTTAATGAACAAATTTCTCTTTTGTATAAGGCAGAACAAGTGGACCTGGGCAAGGTAAGAGAGCTTGAATCTCAACTTTTGAATGCAACAAGGGAGGAATAACAGAGCTTGAATCTCAACTTTTGAATGCAACAAGGGAGGAATAACAGTTTTGGAGAGATAGGGCCTGAACAGATTGGTTGCAAAATGGTGACTGGAATACTTCCTATTTCCACTCCAAGGTGAAAGCCAGGCGCCAATAAAAGATTATTCGTGGGGTCTCAGATCTGAACGGTTTGCACAAAATAACTTCGGTTTTCTTCGAAGCTCTGTTCTGCTCTTTGAGGCCGAGTAGGGAGAACATTAAGGATGCTATGATCAGTATTTCTCACCAGATTCAGAGGAAGGAAGCTGAGAGCCTTGACAGAGAGGTGATGGAGGATGAGATTCTTGAAGCTCTCCGTGGCATATCTTGTTCGAAATCACCCGGACCAGATGGGTTCACTTCAACTTTCGATTTGTAAAATTGGGCGCTGGTACGTATTGATGTTCTCAAGCTTGGTTAAAGAATTTTTTATGATGAATTTTCTGCCTGAGGAGCTCAACCAAACCACAATTGTATTGATTCCTAAGGTGTCGAGTTCTAGGAATATGTCTGAATATAGACCTATTAGTTTGTAGTTTGTGTAACGTAACTTACAAGATTATATCTGTTCTTACCAATCGTCTTAGATATGTAATTGGTGATATTATCCGGGAAAATCAGAGCGCTTTTGTTCCGGGTAGGCTCATGATAACATTCTGGTAGCTCATGAGATTTTGTATTCGTTTCATATTAAAAAAGAGGGAAGACTGGTTCTACAGCTATCAAGATTGATTGATATGACCAGCGCTTATGATTAAGTTGAATGGTTGCTTGTTATTGAAGCTAATGAGGATAATGAGCTTTCCTAATAAATGGTGCCCTTAGGTTTATACTTGAATGCCTATTGTTTCTTTCCGTGTACATGTCAATGGCCATCTGAGTAATGCTTTTAATGTTAAAGGTTATACCCTTAAAACATGTGTATTGACATTTTGATCTGAAATTTAAAGAGAATTATATTTTTTTTTATAATTGTTCTTTTATATTATTGTTGAATAATTTATATAAATATTCAAAAATTTTGTTTTCATTAATGAGACTATAATCTTGTATTAGTACGAAAGGATTAAAATCATAAATAGTTGATAAAATTGTCAGCAATATATTAAAGTATGAAATCTTTAATGAATGGTTGCTAGTACGATTCACTAAGCATTATAAATGCGTGTGATCTAGGTCCGGATCATTGATGTGAATAGACATATTAGTGAATTTACTTTATATAATAAGATTATATATGATAAGACCGATGTGAATTAACGTGTCATTTATCATAAAGGTTTAATGCACATCAATTCGATGATCATATGTAGATTAGTTTGAATTCTGAGTAGTCATGAACTCTTATACATGTCTACTGAATCTTTTGATTCACTCGTTAAGATCTGTTTGTTAATCAGGCTAGTGACTTTTATTTTAGAGATTCAGTGATGTGCATGGCCGTGGGCATGATGTTACAAGATTTGGAATCTAAGCTATCCTAACGAATCGTATATTGATTTCTTTAAGTGTTAATTTTAGAACTGAATGGTTATTGAGCTCATATTTATAATAAAATTATAAATTAGCCATTCACTAGTGGATTAATGGTACTTAATAATCAAAATAAAATTAGAAGGGTAAAATTATAATTTTGACCAGTTCTATTTACGAACCAATAATTGAAGAACAGAACTACATGAAATGATTATGTTAGTGGACTACATGAGAATGCTCTATAAATATATTCTA
Source organism: Datisca glomerata (assembly GCA_003255025.1). Lineage (NCBI taxonomy): Eukaryota > Viridiplantae > Streptophyta > Magnoliopsida > Cucurbitales > Datiscaceae > Datisca > Datisca glomerata. Next base: position 627,629 of record QANY01011484.1, read on the forward strand.
TAATCTCTAAGCGTGCAATTTCATATTTATAGTGAATTAATAATAAAATTAATAAATAAAATTATTTAATTAAAGAGTTTAATTAATAATTTAGTTTATTGGATCTTAGGATTAGAGATTTATGGTCTCCAAGTTCCTCTATACTACACTGTCTAGACTGTAAATATTTTAGGACATGAAAAAAGGACTAACTTGTAAAAAATATTTTTATTATAGGGCAAGTACATAATTATGAGATAATTATGTTTGATTAATTAATTGAATTATTTATATATTTATATATAATTTTTAGAATATATATATATATTTATTTATTTATTTATTAATTTTTTAATTATCGATAAGTGAGACATAATATCTAATTTATGAATTTAGATAACTATATTATTATAGATAATAATTCAAATCAACTAAATCTATTATTTGTAAAATAATATATAAGTTAGTTGATTAATCACATATATTAATTTTGATTTAATCGATATCTACATAATTATCTTAATAAAATAAATATTTAATTTACAGTAATTATCGCGTGTCAATCACTGATAGTATCATAAATTGACATGGACTACTGTGGTGCCGCGTAACACTACAATAGTGAGTTCACAACACTATACTACCACATGGCACTACAGCGGTGCCGTGAGCAACTGTGCTTGCTCACGGCACCCTGTAGTGCCATGTGGTACTGTAGTTGTGCACAATTGTAATGAGTCCCACTGCAATTGGTAATTTTATAATTAAATATTATTTCAGTTTATCCCTAAAAATCTGATACACCGTTATTTAGAATATATACATATATTATTCTAATGGCCTTGGTGGTTGAAAGAAGAGGAGAGAATTAGTTGATCAGATCATCAGTTCGTCAATCAATAGTTGAATTGAAAACATGATTGATGTCAGAGAGATTTTCTTCTGTCATTAAACGTTAATCCAATCTCCAAAAGAATAATCCTCAGATTCTTTTAGAGAATCTCTCATCAGTAGAAACATGATTTATTATGATTGTCCTAATATGTTTATATGTATTACTTTATGAAATCAATTACATGTAAACTGTTAGGTTTTAACTAGTTAAAACTTGATAATCACACCACACTAAAGGCTATAGTAACATTTAGGTTAACCGACTTTAGTAAAAGATATTAAAGTTTGATGAATATAATTAATTAGTTATTCTAAGTTCACCGAAATATGACTTAGACGCTTCAGATGATTAAATGAATTTAGACCAATGAGATTGGATTAACTGATAATTAAATATTCATATGATTATTATTTTAACTAGTAATTAACTTGGAATTAATTGATTAGTTAAAATAAAAACACATTATCCTAAAATAGTGAATGGAAGAAGGTTGATATGTCAATGTAATATATGCTCTCCATCATTAATAAAACACCATGAGGTGTAGTGAGTGCCTCGAGATGGCTTTGTTTTCATCCTCCTAAGGAAGATTTTGAGTTGTACCAATATCAAAGTTGGACTTCTTCAGAAGATATGAGGAGGTGATGTAATTTAGTTTTGACCGACCATAAGACGGTATATTCTAAATGAAGTCATGCAATCTGAAATGACGGGTTACAATCACAAAGTTTTAATTAAGCTTTCATGTCAATAGTTGTGACTTGACTGAACAAGCGATATCTTATGGTTAAAAGAGAAAATATGGGATTTTTTAAGTTTTAATTAATAAGGACGAGTCTCATAGACAGTCTGAGGTTAATCTGACCGACCCTATGACAGCACATTAATCGTTGGGTTGTTTTATCGTGATTAGTAAATGCTAAATTTATATGTTTATTTTGATTGCATTCATGCATCACGTTTATTTTTCAAATTCTAGATATTTATCAAATATATTGAATCATGTATATTTTAAATTTCAGTTATCAATATTATGTCTACCATGGACAACCTTATTTTACTCGCTCTTAAGAAATTGAATGGTGATAATTTTGTACGTTGGAAATCAAATATGAACTTAATGTTGATTTGTGAGAACCATAAAGTTCATTCTTATTGAGGAATGTCCCGAGGAGCTCACTGCTAACGCGCTTAAGAATGTTAGGGACAAATAGTATGCTTGGATCATATCAAACAACAAGGTGAAGATCTACATGCTTGTGAGCATCAATGATGTTCTGAGAATCAAGTATGAAAGCATGGAGACTGCCTATGAGTTTATAGAATATTTACATGCAATGTTTGGGTAGCAATCCGATCAAAGTCGTCATGAGGCCACTAGAAGCTATATGACAAATAAGATGAGGAATGGTACTTCTGTTCAAGAACATGTTTTGAACATGATTAACATAATGCACGAGGCAAAAGTACATGGGGTGACCATTGATGAGCGGACTCAAGTTAGCATCATACCAGAGTTGCTCATACCATCTTTTTCTACGTTCAGGACCAACTACGTTATGAACAAATTGTAATTTGGCATGACCCAATTGTTGAATGAACTACAGACTTTTGAGTCATTCAACCTTAGAATGACCAAAGAGGACGAGAAAAATGTTGTCGAGCAAAAACCTTCTTCTAATATTGTTAAGAACAAGAAAATGAAGAAGAACAATGGTAAAGACAAGAGTAAGAACAAAAGAGTAAAGAAATCCAAGACATCTTCGAAAGTCAAGAAGAAAAAGAAAGACAACAAGCCTAAAGGAAAGTGTTTCCACTGTGAGGTTGAAGGTCATTGGAAGAGAAACTGTAACAAATATCTCTCTGAGTTGAAAAAGAAAGGTAGTATGATTTACATGTACTTGAAGCTTGTTTAACGGAATATGATTCGTCATCCTAGATACTTGATTCAGGAGCCATTAACCATGTATGTTCTTCTTTGCAGATATTTGATTCGTCAAGGGAGTTGGCTGATGGCGAGGTCATTTTGAGAGTTGGCAGTGGTGAGCTCGTGTCGGCTAAAGCATCAGGGACATTCCGTTTACTTTTTGGATATAATTTAGTTTTGAATGATGTTTATTATATTCCTAGTTTTTCCAGGAATTTTATTTCTCTTTCATTGTTTCAAGAACAGTTATTCAAAGTTTCTTTCATTAATAAAGAGTTTATTATTTCTAAGAATGGATTTGATACCTGTCATGCTAAAATTATAAATGGACTGTATATGCTTAAACCAACTGAACGTGTGTTAAATAATTCTGAATTATTTAAAGTAGCAAAACCTAAAAATAACAAACGAAAAAAAGTTTCTCATGAGGATAACACATATTTATGGTATCTTAGGTTGGGACATATTAATCTCGATAGGTTAAACAGGTTAACAAAGCATTGTGTTTTGAGAGAGCTAAAAGTTGGAACTCATCATATTTGTGAATCCTGTTTAGAGGGTAAAATGACCAAGAGACATTTCACAAGAAAGTGTCAAAGAGCCAAGGAACCATTTAAGTTAGTACATAGTGATGTCTATGGACCAATCAATGTACAAGCTAGAGATGAGTATGAGTATTTTCTCACTTTCATTACGACTACTCAAGATATGATTATAGTTACCTAACGCATCGAAAGTCTAAAACTTATGATTTCCAATTCCATCTAGGAACTTATAGATCCACATGAAGATGTCAGACCCATTGGATGTAAATGGATCTTTAAGAAGAAAATAGGTGTAAATGGGTAAGTAGAGACTTTCAAGGCACGATTAGTAGCCAATAGCTATACACAAAGGGATGAAGTCGATTATGAAGAGACATTCTCCCCTATGGCCATGCTAAAATCTATTTGCATCATTTTGTCCATAGACGCTAGTTTTGACTATGAGAGATGGATAATGGACGTCAAGACAGTTTTTCTGAATGACTCTATTGAAGGAAACATCTATATGATGCAACCAGAAGGGTTCATACAAAACGGGTAAGATTAGAAGTATGCAAGTTGCTTAAATTGATAATGTGTTGGAAAAATTCTCTATTGAGAATTTCAAGAAAGGTCAACAACCGCCCAGACATTGAATTGTCTTCTCCAAGGAACAATGTCCTAAGACACCTCAGAAGGAAGAGGATATGAGAAAGGTTCTCTCTATGCTTCAGCAGTTGAAAGTCTCATATATGTCATGTTGTGTACGCGACCGGGTTATTTTTATATAATGTAAATTGTTAGTTGTTATCATTCGAATCCATGTTTGGAACATTAGATTACAGTAAAGCACATTCTCAAATATCTTTGGAGAACGAGAAACTATATGTTTTTTTATTCACGTGGAGACCTGAACCCCACTGGATATATTGATTTTGATTTTTTAATCAGACAGATATAGTCAAAAGTTGACATCTAGATCAGTATTCACCCTAGGTGGAATAGTTGTAGTCTGGAGAAGTATTAAACAATCCAGCATTGTAGATTCCACTATAGAAGCCAAATATATAGTGGCTTGTGAAGCTGCGAAAGAGGCGGTATGGCTCAGAAAGTTCTATTATGATCTGGAAGGAGTTCTAGATATAGACAAGCCATTGATCCTGTATTGTGATAATAATAATGCGGTAGCAAATTTCAAGGAACCGATGAGTCATAAGAGGGGCATACACATAAATAGGAAATAATATCTTGTAAGAGATATCGTGCATCGATGGGATGTGACTGTTATGAAAATAGCATCGGAACAGAATCTGGCTGATCCTTTTTCAAATACACTTCCTGCGAAGTCATTTGAGGGTCACGTGCGTAACAGAGGATTAAGAGAGATGCCACATATACTTTAGGGTAAGTGGGAGATTATTTGGGGTATTGACATTTTGATATGAAATTTAAAGAAGATTACATTTTTTTATAATTGTTCTTTTGAATTATTGTTGAATAATTTATATAAATATATGAAAATTCTATTATCGATAAATGAGACATATATATAATTATCAATTTTTTAATTATCGATAAATGAGACATAATATATAATTTATGAAATTAGATATTAAAATTATTATTAGATAATAATTTAAATCAACTAAATCTATTATTTGTGAAATAACATATAAGTTAGTTGATAGGGATAATCAGATATGTTAATTTTGAATTAACTGATATCTAGATAATTATCTGATTAAAATAAATATTTAATTCACAGTAATTGTCACATGTCAATCACTGATAGGGTATCAGAAATTGACATGGACTACTGTGATGCCACGTGATACTATAGTAGTGAGTGTGCAACACTGTAGTATTCTAATGGCCTTGGTTGATTTACAGTCTAATATTATTTCAGTTTATCCATAAAAATATGATACGCTATTATTTAGAATATATACATATATTATTCTAATGACCTTGGTTGTTGAAAGAAGACGAGAGAATTGATCAGATCATCAATTCACCTGAGAACAAGATTGGTGTCAGAGAGTCGTCTCACTAAAGTCTTTCTGAGTAAATCTCTAGATCTCATGTGTTAAAAATATCCAGAGACAAAAAATTGTCTTGTAATATTCGGCGTTCCCACACATGTCCTAGTACATTCAGGATTGGCTTGGAAGATCTTGGTGTGGATCTCGAAATCTACTGATCGTTGGAATGATTTCTTGAGAACGGAGGATCGATCGATTTTTGCAAGGAAACTTGATATAGAATAGAAGGGGTATATGATTTCTAACCTTATATGTTGTAGATTTAACTTATAAATATATAATAAACCTTTGAGAGGGCTAAGCCAGGGGAACCTTCTTCCACACTTTCTATTTCCTATTTATGCTGAGGCTTTATCAATTTTATTGAAGTCCTGTTCAAATAGAAATATTTCTGGATTTCAATTTTCTCCCACTAGGCCTTTTCATTTCTCACATGTTCTTTGCTGATGATTCGCTACTATTTTGTAAAGCTGATGATAAAGAGATTATTCATGTTTTCGATTTGATTAAGGTGTATGTGAAGGCATCGGGGCAGGTTATTCATACTCAGAAGAGTTTAATTGTGTTTAGTTCCAATGTTGTGAAGGATAAGCAGATTTTTCTTGGCTAATAGGTTCAATTTCTCCTTATCTAAGTCTCTGGATAGATATTTGGGTATAAATATGGACTTTGGTATTTCTCAGAAAATCATTTTCAATTGTATTGTGGAAAATATTGGACATAGAGTTATGGGGTGGTCTAAAAAAACTTCTTAGCCATGTTGGGCGGGAAATCATGATTAAAGCTATAGCCTTGTCTATTCCTAATTATTCCATGTCATGCTTTAAATTTTCGATCTCTCTATGTAAAAAGATTTGCAGTATGTTGGTAAATTATTTGTGGAATTCATTCCCTTTTAAGTCCCAGATTTATTGGAGCTCTTGGGAGGTTTTGTGTAAGAAAAAACCCGAAGGAGGGATAGGCTTTAAAGATTTGTTGAGTTTTTATTGGAATTATGTCCATTAAATAAGGTGTAATAACTATTTATTAATATTTAGTTATTTCTTAGACATTTTGTATTACTGAATTTAATGAATGAATGAAAGTTTTTCTATTAATTAAAGTGTGTTTATGATTTACTCAAGTCTTGGAACTATTGTCAACATAAGAAGAGTAAAGACAGTAGGATCTTTCAGACAAACTCTTCTGAAATAGTTCAGAACGATATTTACAGTCTTGGGGCATCGCAGTGGAGACTCTGACAATACACAGAAAAACTTGTTTATCTTTTCCTCTTATATTCTTTGGCCAATACTATTATTATTATCCAAATAATACCGGTATAAAAGAATATTTATTCAAATAATGTCATTGCAAGTACTTGTTACCGGTTCCCTTGTGAAGTGCATTTATCTTCTTGTTCCTAACTGTAGATAGGGCATTCTTCCTATGGATGATTTAGTGACTCCATCAGCTTATATCGATAAAAGATAGTAAAGATACAACGCTCGGCATGACTATGCAGGTTAGGAAAAAGTTCTCAAAAGAGGCATATGCCTTACATGGCGGTATTCAACTTGAAACACTTGAAGACATGCGTTCTGCTGCAAAATTATCACATAAAATTGTCCCAAGGCAAGTCAACCTTCTCTTCAGATTTAACATTGTAGTTTGTGCTTCTGTCTTACTGCAACCTTCATTACTCATTATTAATTTTGCACACTCAGGTCATATAAGAAACAAGTGCTTGTGTAATTATAACAATGTATTTTCTATAATGGAGAACTTTAAATGATGTTTTTGGAGAAGTAAACATTAAATTGTCTACTATCACCCCCCATAAACCAAACTCTACCTTTGATCAACTAAAAGGGTCATAGAGGTGTTGAGCAATCAGGTCTAGGACTTGATGTAATAATTGTTGGAGAACAGTGGCAAATGGACATAGGAAAATAGTTGGTCATTAGTTTTTAAACAGGCGTTAGATTGAACATGGGCTTCTTCATAAAATACCATCGAATAATTTAATGGTTGAATACAATTTGAGTAGCTCTCCATTCGCTCTTAAATTTTTAATTTTTACTTTTCAGAAATGTGCTTGTGAAAGGTGGGGATCTTCCTGACTCATTGGATGCTATTGATATATTTTTCGGTGGTAAGTGATAATAATTTGGACACTCGAAAAATTATTATTTTCTTTATATATGTAGTTTTATCATTGGAAATTGTATGTGAAGCTTTTCTATATAGATTGCAAAGTGTGAGTGATAATGTTGATGTTGAGGAAAATATTCACACTAGATTATGAAAGGTAGTGAAAGTTGAGGGAAATATTCACACTAGATGTTGAGGGAAATATTCACACTATAGAAATGTAGAAGGGAATTTGGAGAACTTTATTGAAATTACAAGTTGTCTGAGAACAATATATTTAGAGTGAAAGTTGAGTTGTTAAAAGAGTTGAGTTGTTATTTTCTCTTTTTTTTTCTTTGGCTTCTCGTTCTTCTCTCTTTGTCTTTTAACTCAGTCCCTCTTTCACTCCCCATTTCTCTATTTTGCTCCCTACTTTTCCCTCAGCACTGTTCTGTTCTCTCCTCCATCTTTCTTTTGATTTTAACTAGCCGAACAAAATGGGTGTTTTGAACCTGTTTGAATCGTTTTCATGTATGGTTCATAGTAACTTGTTTTGACTGATTTTTAAATTAATAATTGTTAAAATGCCAACTTTACATTTATTACAGGCTTCGATTTTGTTAGAATTATATTTTGATGGCTTTAGATTTACATTGTTATTGTTGTTTTGTTTATATAGTTTCTTCAAGTTTTGATTTTTGCATTGGTGTACTTCCACGGGTTTTTATTATGTCATCTAAGTGAGTTTTTTAATCAATTGAATTGGTATGATAAGTTGGGTTGGTGTAGTTGGTTAAACTCTCATACTCATATCTTAGAGGTCTTAATTGGTATGAAATCTGGGAAGATTTCAGCCAACTAGAAATTTAAATAAAAATGAACCCAATCATAGGAGGACTCTTAACTAGGCCAACATACACCTAAGGCAAGCATAAAGGAATATAAGATAATATCATGATCTCCTATAAGGGGAGATGGCCGGCCATAAGAGATAAAAAAGGAGGAAATATATAAATTCAAATAAAATAAACACAAGGAAAAACAATAACAGAAAAAAAAACACTACGTGTCACTTGCTACATAATACACATGTCCATTAACAATTCGTTGTCATTATCACATACATAAAGGGTTTAAGCTATATATATATATATATAAGTATGTATGTGATGAAAAAAGAAATACTCACATAAAAATGTTGAAGTAAACCTTGGATTACAATCTGATACTATAGATATTGGTACGCCATGGAGTCTAATAATCTCTTTAGCGTATAACTTTGCCCAATCCTACACTAAGAATGTCATAAAACCCGATAGGAAATGTGCATACTTAGTCCAACGATCGACTATAACTCAAATGGCATCAAATCCTCTCGTAGTCTTTGGTAGACCTACTACAAAGTCCATTGATATATGTTCTCATTTCTATTCTGGAATTTCTAAAGGTTGTAAGAGATCGGAAGGATGTTGATGTTCGGCTTTCACTTATTGACAAGTAAGACATTGCTCTACAAATTTCGCAACGTCTCTTTTCATGTTGTTCCACCAAAAGTGCTTGTAGGTCCTAATACATTTTTGTACTACACAGGTGAATTGAGTAGGTGATGAAGTGGGCTTCTACAAGAATCTTCCTTTTTAGCTCCTCAATCTTAGGTATGACAACTTTGTTGTTGAATTCAAGTACTCCAACTCGAGACATCGAGAAACCTTTCTTTTTCGTGCTCCCAATCTTTGATTTAATATTTACTAAGCATAGTCGAAGCATTCTAGACCAAGATTCCCAACTCCAAACTTTATAAGTCATCTTGAATGAATTTCTAAGTGAAAATGTGGGTTGCTAGAGAACTTGATTTCCTACGTAGTGCATCTACTACCACGCTTGCTTTTCCAGGATGATTGTTAATCACACAATCGTAATCCTTAACCAGTTCCATCCATCTACGCTAGCTCATATTAGGCTCTTTTTACGTGAAGACATACTTTAGATTCTTATGATTTGGGTAGATCTTGACCCTTGTTCCGTAGAGATAATGACGCCAAATCATCCAAGCAAAAACTATCGTTGCAGTTCCATAACGTGGGTTGGGTAGTTTTGTTCATAACTTTTCAAATGTCGAGAAGCATAGGCCATAACTTTCCCATGCTGGATAAAAACACAACCCAAGCCCACTCGTGAGGCATCACTGTAGATAACAAATCTACCTCTCCTAGAGGGCACATTAAGGACTGGGGCCTACGCCAATCTTTGTTTAAGTTCTTGAAAAAAAAATTTGCACTCTTCTAACCACAGGTACCGTGCATTCTCTCTCATGAACTTAGTCAACGGTGCAGAAATCTTAGAAAATCCCTCTACAAATCTTTAGTAATAGCCTGCCAATCCTAAGAAATTCCTAATCTCTTTAACACTCGTTGGACGGTTCCAGTTCATTATTACTTCTATCTTTGCCGGATCCACCGGTATACCCTCTTTAGAAACTACATGCCCCAAAAAGGCAATCTTAGAAAATCAAAACTCGCACTTACTAAACTTTGCATGTAACTTCTGGTCCTTTAGAATCTAACATGTGGTCCTGAGATGTTCTTCATATTCTCCTTCAGACTTATAGTATATTAGGATGTCATATATGAAAATAATGACAAACTGATGCAAGAGATAATGACGCCAAATCATCCAAGCAAAAACTATCGCTGCAGTTCCATAACGTGGGTTGGGTAGTTTTGTTCATAACTTTTCAAATGTCGAGAAGCATAGGCCATAACTTTCCCATGCTGGATAAAAACACAACCCAAGCCCACTCGTGAGGCATCACTGTAGATAACAAATCTACCTCTCCTAGAGGGCACATTAAGGACTGGGGCCTACGCCAATCTTTGTTTAAGTTCTTGAAAAAAAAATTTGCACTCTTCTAACCACAGGTACCGTGCATTCTCTCTCATGAACTTAGTCAACGGTGCAGAAATCTTAGAAAATCCCTCTACAAATCTTTAGTAATAGCCTGCCAATCCTAAGAAATTCCTAATCTCTTTAACACTCGTTGGACGGTTCCAGTTCATTATTACTTCTATCTTTGCCGGATCCACCGGTATACCCTCTTTAGAAACTACATGCCCCAAAAAGGCAATCTTAGAAAATCAAAACTCGCACTTACTAAACTTTGCATGTAACTTCTGGTCCTTTAGAATCTAACATGTGGTCCTGAGATGTTCTTCATATTCTCCTTCAGACTTATAGTATATTAGGATGTCATATATGAAAATAATGACAAACTGATGCAAGAAGTCTCAAAAGACCCGTTCATCAAATCCATAAATGCAGCATGGGAATTGGTCAACCCAAAAAACATGACAAAAAACTCACAAATCAATTTTTGAGAAAACACAAGCTCCCTAGAGTTGATCAAATAAATTTTCTATTCGAGGTAGAAGGTACTACTTGGTTTTAATGGTAACCTTGTTCAAATCCCTATAGTTGACACAGAGCCTCATGGATTCATCTTTCTTTTTCACAAAGAGAACGAGTGCTCACCAGGGTGAGGCACTGGGACGAATGAAGCCCTTGTCCAATAGTTCTTGAAGCTATTCCTTTAACTCTTTCATCTTCATAGGTGACATACGGTATGGGCCTTAGATATAGGGGGCCATCTTGGCTATAAACTCGATGTTGAAATCCACTTCTCTAATGGGCGGTACGCCTGGCAACGTCTCAGAAAAAACTTCCGGGAAGTCTTTAACCACCTTTATATCGTTCAGTTCTAACTATTTTGATACTTATTCTCTCGTGACTAGAATGCCTATTATTAGTTTTGGTTGCTTTAGCCTCTATTTATAATTTACTTATACATCAAATGAATGTAAACACTACTTTTCTTAATGAAGAATTAGAAGAAGAAATTTATATGGAATTACCTTACGGCTATAATGTACCTAATAAAGAGAAAAAAATGTAAGTTAGTAAAATCTTTGTATGGATTAAAACAAGCTCTTAAATAATGATATGAGAAATCCGATGGTGTTTTAGTTCAAAATGATTACATTAACAATGATAGTTATAAACATGTGTATTCTAAATTTGATGGAGATTGTGGTGTTATACTTTTATTTGTATGTAGATGATACTTTAATTTTTGGTACTAATTTAAAACTTGTTGAAGCTGCTAAAAAAATTTTGTCATCACAATTTGATTAAAGATTTGGGAGATGCTAGTTTAATATTGGGACTGAAAATTAAATGGGCTGGAAGTGGATTTCAATTATTTGATGAATTGTACACGTCCTAGTATCTCCTATGCTATTAGTAGATTGAGTAGATATACTCATAACCCTGGACACGAGCATTGGATTGTGATATCCATACTTTTAAAAAATTTGAGAGGTACAATGGAGCTCGGTCTTCATTATAGAAGATATCTTGCATTTTTAGAAGGATAATATAATTCTAATTGGATTTCAGACTCCGATGAAGTAAAATCTACCAATGGTTATGTATTTATAATTTGTGGTGCAGTTGTGTCCTGGAAGTCTAAAATACAAAGCTCCATATCTAGCTCGACGATGGAAGCCAAATTTATCGCCTTAGAAACGGCAAGTCAAGAAGCTAAATGGCTTCAAAATTATTAGCTAATGTACCTTTGTGGGAGAAACCGATACCTCTAATTCTAATTAATTGTGATAGTAAAGTTGTTATAGCTAAACCAAATAATAAAGTCTATAATGGCAAGAATAGGCATATTCGACTTATAAATATATTGTGAGACAGCTAATAAAAGGAGTTATAAATCTAAATTTTGTGAAGTCAAAAAGAAATATTGCAGATACTCTGATTAAGTGACTAGCTAAAAGGCTAGTAGATGATGCATCGAGGGGGATGGGCCTAAAGCTTATTTTTGAGTTAACAATGATAGCAACCGAACCTTTATGATTGGACATCCCATCGAGTAGGTTCAATGAGTAAAAATAAGTCATTGATTAATTCATGAGATTACTATCTTATTGTTGCTCCTTTCTATGGTGTTCTCATGAGGGTAGTATTGACAGCAATATAAGAGATAGAGGTTAAAAGTGAGGTCGTTTTCTATGAGAGTTTTTAGGTTCTCTCTAGTGCACTCATGAATTTCGGGAATGGTCCATGACCTATTCATGCCAACCTTATTATAAAACAGAAGAATTATGTGTGAAAAATTAGATGTATATATCATGAATGGCTAGATCTATAAAAATATGATTGGTTCAAGACTATGGTTCACCGAACATCGGTAGGTCACATCTTGTTACACAAGGAAGATTCAAGTGTAAAAGATATCTTTACTTTTGCATCTCATTTGATTATATCCAGCAATTTTTAAAAGAAAAAAATAATTTGCATGACATGTGGGGATATTAATTTCCGTTATTAAATTTGCTACAGACTATAAATAGTCTTGCCATAAAAATAAGTCATTAATTTCCATATTTCTTTCCGTTAAAGACTACTACTATTATTATTGAAATCGTTACCTGTTTACAGTTGTAATTCTCTTTCTGTTTATATTCAAAATTACGATTATTACTTAATGCAATTATGCTTACCATTTACGTAAGTGTTGGTTGGGAAATAATTTCTTTATTCCTTTTAATGCCCTCACTTCGGTCTGGTTTACACATAAAGAAAGTTTTCTTTAAGACCCCCGGCTAAGAGGCAGGGAAAATTTATTCAATAAGACGTCAAATTACAACGAAAATAGGGAAAATCAAATGGCAAAATATCGAAGACAAAATCTGGAAAAAATTTCCGACAACTGGAGGACTCTTTCATAGTAATAACCCGTTAAGCAAGATCATGACTAGCAGAGTTACCATCCCTATGAAAAAAAGAGAATTTCACTTCCCTGAAAGACTCGCATTACAGATTAATCTCGCTGATCAGATTGGAAACCTCATGCTCCAAGTGAGCATTCTGGTTCAGTAACTGGATAACGTTAAAAGAATCAAATTCAACAATACAAGTACCGTAGCCCACAACTTTAGCTAGAAACGAGGGCTAATTCCCGTTGATTTACTTTGTCATAACCAAAACAGGAAAACCCTCAAGGTTTCTAATATGAGCACCCAGACCAACCCCTTCTTTTCCATTCCCACAAGTTGCATCTACGTTGATCTTGAGAGCACCCAAGGGAGGTTTCGGCCATAAAGAAGTGCTGTTGTCATTTCCTTCACCATTCAGCAGGGGACTACTGTTCGGTTCAACAAAATTAGCACGATGGAACTCATGCTTCAGATCTATTCGCTTTCTGTAGAACCAGGTTAAGGTCCACTGCTTTTCCACCGTGAAGCAATCTATTCATTTCCCTTCACCATGCCCAAGAAAGGATAAAAAATTCCTCCCAGACTATCGCCGAGCTGCCATTGGAAATCGCCGTTAGGAGGTCCCAAGCTTCTGTAGTATCAACGGGAATTCTACCAGCTTCCAGAATTTTTTTTGCCCTCCTGCAATGCCAAATAGCATGAGTGGTAGTATCCTCCATGCATCTACACATTGGGCATACACTACAACAACAAAAGTCCTATGATAGCTGCCAAAAAATGCTATCATTGGGTTTTAATATCGTTTTTCGTAACGTTATGATTATCAACGTTATTAAAACTCCGACCCTACAAAAACGTTTTATAAACACTATCATGTCCACTTTTAATAGCGTATAAAAAATGTAATGCTATTGTACCCTTTCTATAGCGTTTCTTAAACGCTATAGAAATGTTTTCATAGCGTTTTATAAACGCTATTATAAGCATAGCAATAATGAGAGAGTTTCTATAACGTTTAAAACACGCTATTGTAACATTTTTATGGCATTTTCTTAAACGCTATAGAAAGTGTGCCATTGCGTAGCAACAATGGGAGACTTTCTATAGTGTTTCAAAAACGCTATAGAAAGGTTTCCCATAGCGTTTTATAAACGCTATTATAAGCGTAGGAACAATGGGAGACTTTCTATTGCGTTTAAAAAAATACTATAGAAATGTTACAATAGCGGTTTTTTAACGCTATTAAACATGTATAAAACATATTGTTACATTTTCAATAACGTGTTGTTAATGCTATGAAATATTTTTGATAACTTTTTTTGTTACTTATTCTTCCAATTGTACAAATTTAAAAATAAAATTACTTTTGACAAAATATCAAAAAATTACAAAATCACATAACATTTTATTTTAATTACTCAAAATTGTTACATTCTATTGTCCACTAGAAATCATATCTTCAAACGAAAAATACATATTGATTTTTACATAGAGTAAGCAAAAATAATATATCCTACAGAAAAATATTAAAATCTAGTACAATTCCAAATCTAATTGTGAAGTTTCAGAAATTGGTGTCATTGGTTGTAGACGCAACAATTTGCTTCTTTTGTTGGCAATGGGCCTTCAACCTAGTAAATATCTCTAATCGCTACATCAAATATCTGGACAGGTACATATGGGTAACACATTTGATATTCAATATGAGAGAGAAGGAGAATGAGGGAGAGAGACAGATAGGAGAATATCTACCTTCTTTTCCAAGTTATATACACCTTGTACCCCCTATATCTCAAANCCCCCCCCCCCCCCCGCATCTCAAACGGAATCAACAAACACTATATTAACCTTTATGACCAATACCTACACATAGCCCACCATGTCTTTGTCAAAAAAGATCATCAATGCAGCTGCACAAACAAGTAATATCGTGAATTACTTGCCTCGTCTTTCAATCATTCAATAGCATTATTATCTCAAGAGGACTGGAATAATAAACATTGCTTGTCTGTTTACCATAACCTTGCTACCCCAGTTGAGCAACCATCTCTCGCTGGTTTAATACATAGTATCTCACACTGAAGCTTTGAAGCTAAGCCATTCCATACATCTAACAGAGGCATCTCCAGGAGATCCTTTTTACTCCACAATTTCTTTTCAATAGTTAGTACTCACAGTTCCGAAAGCTAAGTCATGCCATACATCGAATGTTTCTGTAAAAGAAAATGAACCATATAAAAATCTTTCCTTCTTTCCCCAAAATTTCAGCCAACTAGGAATCTAACTAGAGAAATCTTTCCTTCTTTCCCACAAAATTTCTTTCAATTAACTTTATCCTTCTCTTACAAAGAGTCTGACTAATTGCACCATCCTACTACAAAGAGTCTGACTCATGTGCTCTAAAATTCTGACCGATTTCTCCTCGTAAGTACGGTCATCACAAACTTATAGTGGTTCAAAATCGATGACATGCGTTGGATTAGACATTTACTTGCGAATCATCAAGACATTAAATATGTTGTCAACCCTTAAAAGAGTTGGTGGTAAAGTGAGTCGATAGGGCAAATAATTTGTACGATCCAAAATCTCAAAATGATCGATAAATCTAGGACTGAGCTTTCCCTTGTGACCAAAACACATATCACCATTCATTGAGGCAACCTTGAGGAACTCGTGATCACACACTTCAAATTCAAGGTATTTTCTACTAACATCTGCATAACTCTTTTGCTTACTTTGGGCGGTCTTCATTCTAGCTCTGATTTTCTGAATAGCTTCATTCATAGACTAAACCAAGTCAGAGCCCAAAAGCTTATGTTCGCCAACCTCATCCTAGTGACCTAGAAACCAATACTTTTAGCCATAAAGCACCTCAAACGGAGCCATGCCAATTGTTGAACGCGTCCAAATCAAACCAAACCGGTCCCATAATGTAACTGTTATTTTATGCAAACCCCACGAGTGCCAACTTCACGTCCTAACTACCAGAGGAATCGAACACACAAGCTTTAAAGGATATCCTCTAGCATCTAGATCATTTACTAAAATTGCCCATCAGATTTTGGATGGAAATGTGTACTAAAATTTAACTGAGTGCCCAAAGGTTTTTGTGGACTCCACCAAAAGTTTGACATGAACCACAAATCCTGATCCGATACTATAGGTGTGTAAATCTTACATTATGACTGCATCTTTCAGAACACAAAGCCTCACATGAAAATGAAGAGTTGAATCCTCACTGATGATGAACCCTTGTGTTTTGTCCGAACCCATCTCACTACCAATTAGACGAAACTCAGAGTCTGAGTTCTATGCATTGATAGTGTGTTGCTGCAATGAAGATTGAACTGTGAGCTGAGTAACTATGATGTAGTGTCTTTCAATAAAACCTGAATCTCAGCACATTCGAAATCCTTAAGGATATACTTTTAGAACGTCATAAGAGCTGCTAAATGAGCTAACTTTTAGCTTAAAGCATCGACCACCACAATTGCTTTTCCTATGGTAGTTATGCCCGAGCCACTTGATTTCCCATCTTTACCATCGAATCCTACTCCACAGCCCCGAAAAATGCCGCTATAAGCTTTCTAGACAAAGACACCAACAAAGTCCATCAACCACATGATGACGCTCTAGTCATCTCTTTAGATGTCGCCCATTTCCTCGTGAAATGGATCCTTATGGATCTAGGTAGTTACATGGACATCATCAATTTCTCAGTGCTAAGAAGGACCGATTCAAAAATTTCCAAGTCGGAATCTGAGGTAGTGGGTTCAATGGATGGGTTATTTAGAAAACAATAACCTTTTGAATTTGGGTTAGGAAAAATATATGCCTTTCGAAAAACTCAGAATATTATACCCCGGTCCACCAACTTCACATCACCACTTACAATATTTCTCTTTCCTCATCATTTCTCTTTCCTTCCTACTGTAAATATTAAATCAACACAGATACCAACTTCAGTATTTTAGCTCCCTTCTTTCACCTTCAACGAAGGTCATCCTCCTCCACATCGTCATCCTTCTTCTTCTTCATCCTTCTTCTTCATCCTTCTTCTCCTTCTTCTTCTTCTTCTTCTTCTTCTTCTTCTTCTTCTTCTTCTTCTTCTTCTTCTTCGTCATCTTTCTTCTTCTTCTTCTTCTTCTTCTTCTTCTTCTTCTTCTTCTTCTTCTTCTTCTTCTTCTTCTTCTTCAAATAATCTGATATAATTACTTGAACCTTTCAAGTAGTAGTTTGATTCTGAAAGTAAAAAAATTACTTGAAGGGTTCAAGTAATTATATCAGATTATTTGAACCCTTCAAGTAGTGATTTTGATTCTAGAAGTAACAAAACAATATTACTTGAAGGGTTCAAGTAGTTATATTTGACTACTTAAACCCTTCAATTAGGGATTTTGATTGTGGAAGTAAAAAAAAATATACTTTAAGGGTTCAAGTAGTTGTGTCTGACTACTTCAACCCTTCAAGTAGTGATTCTAATTCTAGAAGTAAAAAATAGTACTTAAAGGGTTCAAGTAAAGTAGTGGATTTGATTCTGGAAGTAAAAAATATATATTACTTGAATAGTTCAAGTAGTTGTAATTGACTACTTGAACCCTTCAAGTAGTGTTTTTTATTCTAAAAATAAAAAAATATTACTTAATGGGTTGACGCAGTTGTATCTGACTACTTGAACATTTCAGGTAGTGGTTTTGATTCTGGAAGTAAAAAAATATTACTTGAACGTTCAAGTAGTTGTATCTGACTAGTTGAACCCTACAAGTAGTACTTTCAATTCTAGAAGTAAAAAATTATATGAAGGGTTCAAGTAGTTGTATTGAACTTCTTGAACCCTTAAAGTAGTGATTCTGATTTTGAAAGTTAAAAAAATATTACTTGAATAGTTCAAATAGTTGTATCTGACTACTTGAACCCTCCAAATAGTGATTTTAATTCTTGAAGTAAAAAAAATTACTTGAAGGGTCCAAGTAGTTGTATCTGACTACTTGAACCCTTCAAGCAATGACTTTGATACTAGAAGTAAAACAAATATTACTTAAAGGGTTCAAGTAGAGTAGTTGATTTGATTATGAAAATAAAAAAATATATATTATTTGAAGGATTCAATTAGTTGTATCTGAATACTTGAACTCTTCAAATAGTGGTTTTGATTCTGAAAAAAAAAAATATTAATTAAAGGGTTCAAGTAGAGT
The DNA here is from genome assembly GCA_003255025.1 of Datisca glomerata. NCBI lineage: Eukaryota > Viridiplantae > Streptophyta > Magnoliopsida > Cucurbitales > Datiscaceae > Datisca > Datisca glomerata. The sequence continues at coordinate 646,086 of QANY01011484.1, forward strand.
AGTGGTTTTGATTCTAGAAGTAAAAAAAATATTTACCTACCATCAAGTAGAAGTTTTGATTCTGAACGTCAAAAAATTACTTGAAAGGTTCAAGTAGTTGTATCGGACTACTTGAACCCTTCAAATAATGATTTTGATTCTGGAAGGAACAAAAACATTTTTCTTGAAGGGTTCAAGTAGTTATATTTGACTACTTGAACCCTTGAAGTAATGATTTTAATTCTGGAACTAAAACAAGTTACTTGAAGGGTTCAAGTAGTTGTATCTGACTAGTTGAATCCTTCAAGTAGTGATTTTAATTTAAGAAATAAAACAATACTACTTAACGGGTTCAAGTAGAGCAGTGGTTTTGATTCTAGAAGTAAACAAAATATTACTTGAACGGTTTAAGTAGTTTTATCTAACTTCTTGAACACTTCAAGTAGTGTTTTTTATTCTAGAAATTAAAACATATTACTTAAAGGGTTGACGTAGTTGTATCTGACTACTTGAACTTTTCAAGTTATGGGTTTGATTCTGGAAGTAAAAATATATTACTTGAAGGTTCAAGTAGTTGTATCTAACTACTTGAACCCTACAAGTAGTATTTTTTATTCAAGAAGTAATAAAATTATTTGAAGGGTTCAAGTAGTTGTATCGGACTTCTTAAACCCTTCAAGCAGTGATTTTTATTTTAGAAGTTAAAAAAATATTACTTGAACAGTTCAAATAGTTATATCTGACTACTTGAACCCTTCAAGTAGTCATTTTAATTTTTGAAGTAAAACAAAGTACTTGAAGGGTTCAAGTAATTGTATCTGACTACTTGAACTATTTAAATAATGATTTTGATACTAGAAGTAAAAAAATATTACTTAACGGGTTCAAGTAGAGTAGTGGATTTGATTATGGAAGTAAAAAAAATATTACTTGAAGGGTTCAAATAGTTGTATCTGAATACTTGAACTCTTCAAGTAGTGGTTTTGATTCTGAAAATAAAAAGAAATATTACTTAAAGAGATCATGTAGAGTAGTGGTTTTAATTTTAGAAGTAAAAAAAAATATTACCTGAACAGTTCAAGTAGTTGTATCTTATTGTTTGAACCCGTCAAGTAGTAGTTTTGATTCTGAAAGTAAAAAATTACTTGAAACGTTCAAATAGTTGTATCGGATTATTTGAACACTTCAAGTAGTGATTTTGATTCTGGAAGGAACAAAAAAATATTACTTGAAGGGTTCAAGTAGTTATATTTGACTACTTGAACCCTTTAAGTAATGATTTTAATTCTAGAACTAAAAAAAGTTACTTGAAGGGTTCAAGTAGTTGTATCGAACTACTTCAACCCTTCAAGTAGTGATTTTAATTTAAGAAGTGAAAAAATACTAATTAAAGGGTTCAAGTAGAGTAGTGATTTTGATTCTAGAAGTAAAAAAATTATTACTTGAACGGTTCAAGTAGTTGTATGTGACTTCTTGAACCCTTCAAGTAGTGTTTTTGATTCTACAAATTAAAAATATTACTTAAAGGGTTGACGTAGTTGTATCTGACTACTTGAACTTTTCAAGTTATGGTTTTGATTCTAGAAAAAAAATATATTACTTGAAGGTTCAAGTAGTTATATCTAACTACTAGAACCCTACAAGTAGTAGTTTTGATTCGAGAAGTAATAAAATTACTTGAAGGGTTCAAGTAGTTGTATCGCACTTCTTGAACCCTTCAAGTAGTGATTTTGATTTTGGAAGTTAAAAAAATATTACTTAAGGGAAGTAGTTGTATGTGACTACTTGAACTCTTCAAGTAGTAATTCTAATTCTCATAGTAAAAAAAAATTTCTTGATGAGTTCTAATAGTTGTATCTGACTACATGAACCCGTCAAGTAATGATTTTGATACTGAAAGTAAAAAACATATTACCTAAAGGGTTCAAGTAGAGTAGTGAGAAGAAAACTCATTATTGTTGATGGTATGTCTCAATGAGACAAATTTGATGATAACAAAGCGTTGAAGATACTGACATGCTTGTTTTAATCAAGTTGCAGGGAAGATTACAAGTCATGGAAATTGGATTTCTTGAAGATTTTATTTGATTTATGTAATTTTACTTTTTTAGGAGTTTTTTCTTAATATTTTCTTTTTCTAGCTCAAGTCTAATTAGGATGACGCTACACCATATTAGTTTGTTCGTATTTGACATTAAATTGTCCTATACTCATTTCCAAACATAAATATTTTTAAATCTTTTGTTTTGGGAAGAAGGGAACTCCCAAGTTGAAAGAAGGGAAGGGATGACCCAACTTTATAAGGGAAGTCTTAAGTTAAAAGAAACAATGACCCAACTTCAGAAGGGAAGTCCCAAGTCGTGAGAATGGATGACCCTCACTTTACTTTTGAGAAATTCTCAAGGAAGGGTCGACCTATTTTAGGTGTTGGGAAGACCCTTGTTCATATTTTTGGTATATTTTCCAAAGGGATGAACGAGGACTTGTTTTGACACCAATAGGGACGACCCGAGTTCGTGGATGGGCATACTGTTGTCCTTATTTCACACTAGGGACATCTCTTCCTCTCCACTAGGATGACCCTTGCCTTCTTTTTCAGCTTATAAATTCCACGCACTCACACCTCTCAAAATCAACCTACAGAAGCACTCCTACTTGCTATTCTCTTACTTCTTACAATATTATTTTTTAGCTGTGATCTGCTATTATCTTGAGTAAGAAAAAAATATTATTAGCGATAAAATTTTAGATTCTACTCTTGTGAGAGTTGATTTCGTAAGTGATTTCTAGATCTCGATGAGCTGAGCCACAGATTATCAAGGTTTGTTTGTCCTCCGCGAGAAAAAAATCTTCAAGCATGGATCCTTGAAACGCGAACATAAGAAAAGATTTTTCGAATCACATAAAAATATGTAGCATCTCTCTCCTTGCTCCTTTATTTTCATATGCTTTATGCTTCACGCATTCTTTTATTAACTTCTAATTTATTTTTCGCACTTACTTTACTATGCAAGTTAGTATTTCTCCACTTTAATATTTGCTCTCTTAATTTATACTTACATGGCTTTACTCCTCGTGCATATTTTACTTTTTTTAGCATTGAACTGATGCCAAGTGAAATTCATTCTTGAGTCTTCATTTGACACTCAAATGAGATAAGTACCTATATTGCTCATGATCATCCAATTCACCCCCTCTTGATTAGCCATATTGTACGATTTAATGTGGTCGAAATTATCCCGATCTTGAATTCATTTATTAAATAGGTAAATCTACGCAAGAAGAACAATTTAATAATTATATCTTTGATGCATGAATCACAAACATTGAAACTTTTTCAATGTCAAGATTTGAGCTTTAATACGCGTGTGAACCAATCCCTCAAACTATGCACCAAATGCTTGAGAAGCCACAGTCCATGCCTCACAGCCATCATGTATGCCACCGTCATGTAGAACACTCGTGTATACATATCGACGCATTGTAATCTTCCTCTCTGGTATTTTTAGTTAGAGAGACTGTCTCTTGAGGGTTTGTCTCTTCTCTCAACTAATGGTGTCAAAATACTTAGACCTAATTTTAAAGAAGCCTCTTATTTATACTAGCATCTAATAGGGCCAGGATGGAGAGATTAATTTGGCTGAAAATTATATCCTAATAAATTTTAGGTAAATTAATTTAAATTAATAATTTTTATTACTTAAAATAGGAGTAAGTGGTTCCTGCTAGGTATCTATGTCATGCCTATTAATTACCGATCATGACAATACCTATAATCGAAGGCTAGCTTAGGGCCATAACCATTAAAATACTCTTGGCTAAATAGTTAGAAAACTCTACCAATCAAACCCATGAACATATTTATTAATTATTAATTATAACAAATTCTCACAACAAAATTGTATGAAATTATCATCAACCTGAACCATTAAATATGAGTTCACAACTCTGTTAAGATTAGGAACACTCATAATATAATATAAAGTCCTTTCAATCCATTCTAATTGTAGTAATACATTAACTAGTTACTCCAACTATGACCAAGGAAAGTCATTCTACGATATTGAGTCAATGTACTGCAATCTTTTCTTAGTAAAGCGCCAAACTTTACTAGACTGTGAGAATAAGAAATTACAAGTCAAAAAACTCTTTAATAAATACATTGTTCCTATGAGCTAAATTCCATAAAATCCATAAACCAAAAAATATATGCTTGTTGACCTTTTTTTAAGAATGTGTTGCATGTAATATAAGAATGTTTTTATTATTATTCATCTAAATGCCTCGACAAAATAAATAGAACTCAAGTGTTTTAAGGGAACCATCCTAACAATCTCTCACTTTCCCTAAAGTATATCTATAGCCAGCTTAATCACATTGTTCTCTATAGGAGACCCATATACGTTTTTCGTTAAAGTCTTCTTAAATGGATCTATATGGTTTTTCAGTGAGGCAATCTTAGAGATAACTTTATCTCCTTATGTATAATCCCCCTAATGATATGATACTTCCGCTCAATGTACTTGCCTCCTTGATGGTTTTGAGGTTCTTCAAATTTTATGATTGCTCATGTATTATCACAACAAATTGTTATTTTGTCAGTCATGTTGATCTATAACTCTTCTAGTAACTTTCAGAGACAGACAACTTGTAATACCTCAAGTATTTAAGGGGTAGATTTGTAATTGTAACCCTCACTCACACCTTAAGCCACACCATATTAACCACCCACACCTCCCTTTTTCCCCCATTTTCTTTTCACGAGTCCTTCCCCATTATAACCGCTCTTCTCTATTTCTCTTGCAGTTTAATTCCGCCAATGAAAAACCCTTTTCTGCTTGAATCTTCATCTAGTTTCTTCATCAACAACTATCCTTTATTGATCACGGTAAATGACTTCTTGTTTCTTCTCTTTTATTTTCTCCACTATTTTCTTTAATCAACTTAGATTTTGATTAATTCGTTGAGGCCCCAAACATAATTTTTCTTCTCTAATTTTCCAACAAGCTTTGTCTCATATTCCTCTTTGTTGCATCTCTATTGTTGGTCTCCTCTGGTAAGCTTTCTTCTTTCCTTTTTCTTCATGATTTTTCTCGTTTCTCTCTTTCTGGATTGTTCCAATTCAATGTTTACATATATTTATCCAAATCTGAATTTTTATTCTTCAATTTCTAGCAAGCTCTATGTCCCTTCTTCTTCTTTGTTTCGTCTTCCTTTTGTTTCGTCATCAATTTAAGGTAAACTATTCTTCATTCTTTTTCACGGTTCTCATGCTTTTAACCTTAATCTTTCTATTTCAATGTTTATATAATATCCAATTCTGGATTTTCTCAAATTTTCAATAATAGGCATTTTGTCCATCTTTGTTCCGGGCATCGTCCTCGCATCGTCGTTGTATATCGCTTCCGCTAAGCCCTTTGATTCTCCTTCTCCCTTTCGGCTTTTCTCTTATATTTTTTCTCTCTTATTCTTGACTTCCATGCTCTGTATCTTTGGTTCTCTCTTATGGAAGCCCCTTGATCATTTTCGTCAGATCGTAGTTGTTCGTTTTCATTGTTATTGCGTTCGGTGAGCCTATTTCTTTTTCTTTCTTTCTCTCTTTCCTTGTTCCTCCTCTATTTTGTCTGTAACTGGGTCTTGCAACCCAGTTGATATTTGACCTGACATGACCTATATAACACCTAGACCGCATCTGAACCAGATCGATTCATTCATACCAGAGCGAACCGGTCCAGACAGGCCAGACCAAACTGGTCCAACCAAACCAGACTGAATTGGCTCAACCCAACCAGACTGAATTGGCTCAACCCAACCAGACTGAACTGACCCGACCCAGTAGAACCAAATTGGTTCAGACCACTCAAACCTAGTTGAACTGGTTTAAACTGCTTGATCAATTTACAACCGGTTTAGTTTTCACTTGTTTCTGACCTCACTCGCCCTCCTAGTAAATTAAATAATTATAGTTATCATATGAATATTTTGTGATCTGGGATCCTTGGATTTTAGGTTAATAGTTACTAAATTTAATTCGTAGCAATCTAGGTAAGTGGATTTACATAAAAAATCGATTCATATGTTATAAGTGTAGCATATTTAATTTAATTTTTTTATTAATTTCTTATGTTGTTCAATCTTATGTGCAAGTGTTTTATTTATTTTTTCATATAATGATAAAATTATTTACCATGGTATGTATGATTATATTTTAAGTTATACACATAATATCTATATCGTTTATGTTCATGAACAAGTTACATGTTTACTCATGTATATGTAATAATGAGAATTATGAATTTCAACTCAAGTAAAAAGTAAAGTGTTAGATAAATAAGAGGTAGACTTAGCCATGTCCTTTTGTTATCAAGCTTTAGGACACCCAATCTATCATGTTCACGTTCATGTTAGAATTTCAAGTTCAAGTTTGAAACAATTCTGGTTAGGTTATTAATCGAGAGATATGTCTAGTCGAATTATGATCAAGCAAGTACATGTATCAGCAAGAATAAGTCCAAGTCCAAGTTCAAGTTATATGTTAACCATGAAATCATTTATGTTAATTACAAATACTTTATGTTATTTAATAAGCAAGTGAATGTGTTAAATTAAAGTTGCATGAGTTGTATATTTACATTTATGTCATGTGAAGCTTATTAGTATATGAGTTTACTTACTGAGTATTTTTAATACTCACCCCGCATATATGAATATGTTACAGGTGGTGGCGAGCAGTAGGAATGAGAGACTGTCATAGCCAGCGAGAAAAAATAGGAGATTTTAACTACCAATGATTATATGAAATCAGAAACAAATTTCAGTTTAATTACACTTGATTCATGAATTTATGAGTTTTCATGTTTAGTCTTTGAAATTATGTTTGACTTTCATGTTTTATAGATTTTCATAATCGACTTTACTGCGGATTAATGAACCATTTATTTCAATTTATTGAGTAGATATTCCCATAAAATAATTTTATGCTTCCGCTATTTAATGTTAAAATTAGGACAAATTAGGGTTTTGAATTTGAGAATTTTCTCTGATTAGGGTTTAAATTGAATTGGAGATTTAACCCTCGGGAATCAGGGCGTTACACAACTTCCTTAACAACTTTTGAATCATCTACATATTCACCGTCCATGGTTGAGCCACAATACAGTTCTTTTTTGTACTCCTCCAACTGATTGCCCCTCCTTCCAGAGTAAAAACATAGCCTGTGGTTAACTTCGTAGAGGTTGACTTCTTGATTGAAAATTTGAATCTGTATACCCAATTGGTATAAGACACTCACTATGATAGACAAGCATATGCTCTCTCGTTCTCCTAAGATACTTGAGTATATTCTTCACAGCTATCTATTACTCTCTTCCTGGATTCAATTGATATATGATGACCATGACCATTGCAAAATGAGTATCTGGTTTAGTACAAAATATTATGTACATGAGACTTCCCATTACAGAAGCATAGGAAATCGTCTTCATGTTATATATATCTTCTTCTATCTGACGACATTGGTATTTAGATAGATGAATTCCACATCAGAAAGGTAGCCAACATGTCTTGAAATCTTGCATCACAAACCTCTTAGAATCTTATCCTTATTCATAGATTGGGATAAGCCTATCCTTCTAAATGCTCGGTCATGAATAACCTTAATCCCAAGAATATATGACACTTCTCTCAAGTTCTTCATATCATAGTTATTGGATAACTTTACATTTATGTTTTACATTAATCCGTCATCATTCCTGATCAAGAGAATGTTGTCTACGTAAAAAAACTAAGAAAACTACTATGTTTCCATTATTTTTCTTGTACACACATGGTTTATTAAGGTTCTTATCGAAACCAAAAGACTTGATTGCTTGATAAAATTTGATGTTTTGTGATCTTGATTCTTACTTAAGTTTTTAAATGGACCTATGCAACATTCAAACCATATTCTCCTAACATTTAGCGATAAAACCATCTGGTTGGGACATAAAGATATTTATTTCTATATTGTCATTAAGAAATGCAGGATTGACATCTATTTGGCAAATTTCAAAATCGAGATGGACAACAATATCCTTATAAACTTATGCATGGCCAGCACTAAAAATGTTTCCTCATAATCAATCTCTTCTTTCTGAGTATACCCTTTCGCAACAAGCCTAGCTTTGAAGGTTTCCATCTACCTGTCTATGCCTCAATTATGCTTATACGCTCATGATAATTCTAAGAAATTAGAGTTATCTTCTTATTTTCAAGCTTAATTTAATATCAATTAGAGAGTGATTTGTCTAGTTAAAGGTCATATTTTCTCTTATATTGCATATTGCCAATCTCGAGTATGATTTTACTTTATTTTGCTAAAATTATCATTAAAGGATTAGAAAATAAAAATGCCCTCATTTTTGGCACACATTGTCGAACTTCAAGTTAGGGCTCAGTAACGAAGTGTAAGTACACATTTCATTAAATGAGAGCTGACAAGCTGCATTCGAGAGAGGAGACAAATTTTAGAGAAAAGGGAGATAGTTCAAAAATGGAAGGAAGAGGACAAAGGAAGAAGAAGACTCGCTTCTAAACAGCTTCTCTAATTCCATCTTTACTTAATCTTATTTGTATTTCTTTCCTTTAGACTTTATAGTTCTGTAATTAATGGTTGATCATATTTTGAGATTAGTACTAAATTAAACATGAGCTAGATGATCTGAGCTAGAGTTGTTAATGAATCTTAAAGTTGTTTAACTTGCTTGGTGAGCTTAGATTGTTACGCTAATCTAATAGCATTTCACTCAAGTGTGTTTCCCTATTAATTTTTTTAGTGATTGACAATCAATTTAAAAGATACTATGCTGATTTAAATTTTTAAAAGGTTTAGATTACATCGAGCTTGAATGATGTAAGTTTATTTAATCTCTTGAAAAATTAAGTAATTTGTTAATAGTATAGGCATATACTATTTACCTAATAAACCTATAAAATTGGAGCTATTGATTGTTGTTCTTGATATTAATATGGCATAAGAATGTGTTGGGATTAATTAAAGAACTTAAGTCCTGAGTGATCAAAAGACACATATGCATTTGGATAGTTATGATTACTGTTTTTAGTGATGTTATAGCAATTCCAATATCTCCCATAAGAATATTAGCGGAAATTAGCAATTCTAAGGGAATTTAATGACTCTAACCTTATTTTTCCACTGACCACAATCTATTATATCCAGTTGGTTAATTAGCATTTAATACTTTGTTCTTCACACTTTACTTTATTTCTACTTTACTAGAACTTTCAAATTCATTTTACTAAAACTCCATTTTTCTCATCAACTGATGTTGCAATAAGTTTTTCATTTAATCAACCCCTATAGAGATGATACATAACTTACTATAATATTACTTGTTAATGATACATATACTTGCCTATGGATTTTGCACAATAATTTTTTGGCGTCGTTGTCGGTGATTGAGTTAAAATAATTAGTTGTCCAAATTAGTTTTGCTCAAATTTGCTTCTCTTTTACTATAACATGATGTTATAGGTGCTTCACCGACCCGAATGACGTGATGACACATGCCACATTATACCAAATAAGTTTGTGACAAAGAAAAGTTTCAAAGGAGAGGAATCAACCTTGCATGGCCAGTCCTGAGGGATCTCGGGTCACACAGACCTGAGCACATGAAGGAAAGTAAGGACGGAGCTTACGAAGAGAGCTCAGGTAACACCGAGTACTAGGGTCAACATTACCCACTGAAAGTAACATCCTAGTTGGTGCCTTCCCAACAGGCCTGACGCCCAATGAGTCTAATCGTCATGGTGGAATGTTAGATAAACCTCTGATATGTCACCTCAAAATGACATCAACATTTAATGCCCCTCACTTTATGTCAAAGGTTACCTCCCTCCCGTCAAATCAAAACAGACATCGAGTCCCGGGAAGCTTCCCCAGCACGCTCATGAGGCTTCCTCGACACACTTTATCCAAAAGTCCTAAGGTATAAATAATCTTGTCTACTCAAAAGAGAGGTATGCCATTTTCTCCGCTAAGGAAACTATGTCAAAATAATGCTAGGATAATGACTTAGGCATCGGAGGACTTTAGGCGAGGCAACTACCCTCGGTTCTCCTCGCCTTTGGGGTTCTTTGTTTGTGTTTCACAAATCCCCGGCCAGGAGGACGATCGTACGTAGTAAGGAAGATAAGTATCAGTATTGTTGTGATCTTCTGAATCAAGACTTGGCGTCGTCTGTGGGAATCGACAATAAAATCTTTTCTATTCAAAACACTTGAAACCCCTTCTCTCTCACAAGGAGGGGATGTGTTTGGCATCCTACACCGATGAAGTCTAGGTCGAGAGGTAGGATTCACCTTTCCCCTTGGCAGCAGAAGGACCTTTTGTCGTCATAATAATTACACGGAGAAGGTGGAAGGATACGGTAGCCGTAACCTTTGAGATGACTAGGAAAGGGAGGAAAGACACGCTAGTCATTGCTCAAATAGTAGCGGCCTCTTGCACGGGAATGATCCTCCCCCATGACTTAAAGGCACACCGTCATAGTCATCATGCACTCGTGGAATCCTGGAGGAAAACTATCTGAGAAAGGGCGGGATGATACCTTGACTTAGAGAAATTGCCACCTCTCGAGGAAACCAGGACCAAAGCGAAACCAGGCCTTGGATGGCCAAGCTCCCCATTAAAGGTGGAGAATCTGGTTGGGGTCATCCCAAGAAGAAAAGGGAAGGAATGACATATTGAGAAGGGTTCGAAATGAGGTCTCGAAAACTCTAGTCTTCGACAAGAAAATGCAGTTCACTGGGTATCAAGTAAATTAGCAATGCCCTATTATCCCAAAGGTCATAGGAAAGTAGAAAGATCAAACAGAACAATTTTTGACAAGTTGAAGAAGCGTCTCGAATCAGTCAAAGGGAAATGGGTTGAAGAACTACCCTCTATTCTTTAGGCTTACGGGACAACACCTAGAGACCCTACAGGTGAAATGCCTTCCGTCCTTGTCTACAGGGAAGAAGTTGTTATACCAATTGAGATCGGGTGCCCAACGATCAGATCTACCATTGATAAAGATATGAACGCAGAACGGATGATGGAAAACCTTGATCTGTTGGAAGAGAAATGGGAGGCAGCTTTAATTAGATTGGCTACCTACAACCAGAAAAGAATAAAGTATTTCTAGAGAAGGGTGAAGAAATGGAAATACCATGTTGGGGACCTCGTGCTCAAAAAGATATTCCAAACGGGTGAAGGCAAGCTAGGGTCAAATTGGGAAGCACTGTTCATCATCAAAGTAGTTGGAGGAAACATGTCATATCATCAAATGGCTAATGAAGGGAACAACTTATCCAAACCTTGGAATGCTTTACATTTACACAAGTATTATGTACGATTTTATTTATTCTTTTTTAATTAAAATTACATTATCCCACAATTTTTTCCCGTTAAGGGTTTTTCACGTAAAATCTAGTGCCATTTTCTCTTTTATGTTGAAACAAATGAAAACGGCCCTTGAGCTTCGCAGGGAGATTAAGTCCTTGGGAACAGATGTTTTCGGGTTCTCAGCCCCTGAGCTTCACAAAGAGTTTAAGTCCTTGGGAATCGATATCGATGGGCACCATTCTCAAAAGGAAATATAGGGCCCATGAGCTTTATGAGGAGCTTAAGTCCTTGAGAATGGATGTCGACGGACACCATTCTCAGAAGGAAGTATAGAGCCCCTGAGCTTCACAAAGAGCTTAAGTCCTTGAGAAACGATGTTGACGGGCAGCGTTCTGAGAAGGAAATATAGGGTCCCTAAGCTTCGTGAGGAGTTTAAGTCCTTGAGAATGGATGTTGACGTACATCATTCTTATAAGAAAATTATAGGGCCCCTGAGCTTCGTGAGAAGCTTATGTCTTGGGAACGGATGACTTCAAACACCATTCTTAGAAGGCAATTATAGGACCCCTAAGCTTCGTGAGAAGCTTATATCCTTGGGAACATATATCTTCGGGCACCATTCTCATAAGGAAATAATAAGGCCTTTCAGCTTTGTGAAAAATTTTAGTCCTTGAGAACGGTTAAATAAAAGCATTATTCTCAGAAGGATAATAGAAGATAAAAATTAGAGTCCTTTCAAAAGGAGTGCACTTCAAAAAGAACTAAAGAAGCTTGAGGCTCGAGTGCATCCACAGGATTCATTACAATATGCTATAAAAGTCTATGAATGCAAAAAGAACCAAGTGCTTGACAAAAGGAGAATCAGAAGTTGGGAGGGGCCTTTGACCATCCATCTATGCAACCAACATTGTAAATCATTTGCTCGGCTTGATCAAACATGGCCTAATAATCATCTCCAAATGACTTCTCTCATTCTTCTACCTTGGCCTTGGCATTTTCAGTCACTACTATGGACTCTTTAGTGCTTCAAAAGCTTCACTCAACTTTTGATGCTTGGTCGTTGCTGCCATTGCATCCTGAGCCATCTTTTCCAAAGAACCCTAAAGCTCAGCCTCACTTTTATTCAACCGCTCACTCTCACTTTGAAGACGGTCAAGAACAGTGTGGCATTAAGCCACTTCCTATGAAGACCCACCAGAGCCTGGTCTCGAGCTAGGTGATGCTTCTAAAGAGAGTTATGGTGGATAACAGCCTGAAAAATGTTAAACAAGTTAAAAATACATAAGTATTGATGAACGGGATTTCAAAAAATAAGAAAAGGAGAAAACGAGAACTTACTATCTTCAGGTCGTGGCTCAGAGAGTTGATGAGTTTGCCAATACTGATGCTATGAGTAGTAGTTATGTCAACATCAGATTGGATGTCACGTAGAACGATTTGTGAAAGTCAGGCGTCATCAAGGAAACTGACTGATTCTAGAACGGGAGAAGCATTGGTGAATCGTCTCCATCTCCAAGGAGCGACGTCTGCAGTTGTTCCTTGATAGCTGAAAGCAGCTGCGGGGAAGGTTCTCATTGAGCAGTGGGTTCTGGAAGGGGAGGTGATTATGAGCGTATGAATGGACCCTCATTTTGGACTCTCAAAGAAAGAGGAGCAGGGGCAAGAGTTACTCAAGAGGAGCTCGATGTGTCAGTCATTGGGCGAACATTTCTCTCATCATTGCCAACTATGGAACTGCCCATCCTCTTCGACATCTTGATATTTTTCGTGGCTCTATCAAAAAGGACTTGTTCTTCTTCCATATCCATTGATATGAAAGAATCTAAATCAGAATTGCTAAAAACTAAATGAAATAAGGGAACGGGAATACCTCTTAGGAGTAGAGAAATTGATGGAAGCGTAGACGTCGAAGTACTACTAGGGCAAGTGCTACGTTAACCTCCCTTCACGGATCTAGAAGCTCAAACCACCTTCTCTTTAGGAAACGGTAAAGAGAGAGAGAGACATACAAACATAGAGAGACAGATTGATAAAGAGAGAGAGAGAGAGCATATGAGAGAGCATATGAGAGATAGAGAGAGCGAGATAGTGAGAAAGAGACGGGGGCGAGAGAGAGGGAGAGAGAGAGAGACCTCTCGAATGACCACAGTTGAAAACTTCATAAAGAGAAAGACCGGCCTTTACGACCAGACCTGCCTTAAAAGGGGCAGCCCACTATGAAGGACCAAGTCTGTTTGGGGGCCCACTCAAGCTCTGGGTCAGAGCGACCCGCAGCTCCGGTCAGCAGGAATTAGTAATTAGAACATTCATAACTTGAAGCAACAAAGAAGAATGAACAAAGGAAGGATTAAGGTTTCATCCAGGCCTTAATTAAAGCTCGACAGAAGTGAAAGTGAAACTTCATCTACTTGAGGAATATTTAAAGCACAGCTCGTGCGAGTATGAAAGTTATAACAGAGGAAATAAACAAGAGCAGAGCTGAAACAGGAAGTTAGAGTTATTAAAAAAATTCATTAACATTAATAAGGAGAAAGGATTACACATACAAACAAAGGAAAAGTTACAAAGATCACCTCCTTGGGAAGAGGATGAACCCCTTCCTCAGGATAACATAACCCCCCCCCCCCAATCCATGCCTAGAAAAGGAAAAGTTAGAAATATTTCCACAACTTTCTTAAACTCTTTTGTGGTCTTGAGGGCTCCGGTCACTTGTCGGCCAAGGATTTAGGATCAACCCACGGGCAACTCGCCATTTCTGTTTTGAGGATGAAAAAAGGCTTCAATCTCTCCCACTTAAGGTGAGAAAGGAAGGAAGCCATTTGGCCCGGGTTCAAGATGATCCTAAAGGATGAGAGTGGAATTTACCCACTTCTTAAGCACGCTATAATAAGCAGTTGGAGGTCTAAAAGGATAGAGATAGTAAAAGAAGTGAATGGTGACATTGAAGGAAGGGAGTGGATTACAGCCGATTAAGGTGCTTCATTATGCATCAAGGGTCAAGATCTCCGGCTTAATTGCAAACTTTTCCTAAGGATAAGGTTTTGTGATAGAGGGGCTATGCAACTACAATCCGGTAACCAACACAACCAAAGGGTTCACCACATAGGCTTATCGATGGCAAGAGTGAGGGTTGGCAAAGGTGTTGAATCTGTAAGGAAGGAAAGGATGAAGGGAATGAGAAGGAAAACCGCCTATTTATAGGCCTAGTAGAAGGAAACTACTCATTTAATGAACATTAAAAGGGGCCATGATGGCAACCGTCGAGACAATTCTACGCCTAACGGACGGCTACTTCACAGACTAATCACAAAAGTTATAGAAGATCAAATGCCACTCAAACTACTTTAAGAATGAAGCGACACATCGAGGAGTCAGGCTTCACGCACCATTAATGCCCCCTCGTAATAGGTTAGTGGCCTTAAATCATGGAATGATGCATGCGGATATGTCACGATAAAATACGGTCAGGTAATTAATTCTATTCAGTACGGGCTTCCAACAAAATAAATTTCCAACATAAGTATGGATTACACGGAACGAGCAGAGCCCTTGGTCCCACACCATATGAAGTTAGTTCGATAAGGAACATGGATGAAGAAGTCTTCAGACATGACCGGACAAGGCCTTCTAAGTCTTTGATAGGGGGTAACTGTTATAGGTGTTTCACCGATGAACAATGATGTGGTGACACATGTCACGCCGTATCAAATAAGTTCATGACAAAGGAAAGTTTCAATGGAGAGGACTCAACCTCACCTGGTCAGTCCCGAAGGAGATCGGGTCACACAAACGTGAGCATTCCAAGGACAGTAAGGATGGAGTGCGTGAAAAAAGCTCGAATAACCCCAAGTAGTACCTGGGTCATCATTACCCATCGAAAATAACATCACAGGTGGTGCCTTCCCAACAGGCTTGAATGCATAATGAGTCTGATCGCCATTGCCAGATATCAGATCAACCTCTGAAATATCACCTCGAAAGCGGATCAGCATTCAATCGCCATCACTTTTTTTCAAAGGTCACCTCCCTCCCATCCAATCAAGGACAAACATCATGTCCCAGGAATCTTCCCCAGCACGCTCTCGAGGCTTCCTTAACACACTTCCTCTAGTAAGGCTTAAGGTAAAAATAACCATGTCTACTCAAAAAAGAGGTATGTCATTTTCTCTCCTAAGAAAACTATGTCAAAATAACGTCACGATACTGACTTAGGCATCAGAGGCCCTTAAGCAAGGTAACCACCCCCAGTTCTACTCGCCATCAGGTTCTTTGTTTGTATTTTGTAGATCCCATGCCAGGAGGATGATCGTACTTAGCAAAGAAGATAAGTATTAGTACTATTGTGATTTTTGGCATCAAGACATGTTATTTTTTCTTTGACATGCTTTGGATCTCTTTTATATATGGACAGAAATCACCATAATTTGACCTTGATCTAGAAATTGAAAGAACTCTAAGAAAATTAAGGAGAGAGTCGCGTGGCTTAGTTTCAGTTTAAGAAATGATTGGAAATAAAGAGAGAGTAGTTCTCAATGATAACAACAACCATAACAACATTGGTAATAGTGTCATTGTGTTGGTTGATGATAGACAGTAGGGCTATAAGAGAATATGAAATACTCACTCCTCAGGCAATGAATTGTAGAATAGTTACACTTGGGATTCAAGCACCTCAGTTTGAACTCAAACCAATGATTCTTCAAACTGTAGGTCAGTTAAATTGGCTTCCTACTAAGGACACTCATCTTCATCTTAGATTGTTCTTGGAGGTGAGTGATGCTTTCACGATTTCGGGTGCAATCGAATATGCTTTGAGAAAGAGATTATTTCCTTATTCTTTCAGAGATCGAGCAAGATCATGGTTGAATTCTTTGCCACCTGATTCAGTCACTACATAGAATGATTTAGCTGACAAGTTTCTAATAAAGTATTTTGCTCCAGTAAAAAATGCAAGGCTCAAAAATGAAATTACTTCTTTTCACCAATTGGATGATTAGTCACTATGAATCTTTGGAGAGTTTTAAAGAGTTGTTGAGGAAGTGCCCACACCGAAAATTCCTTATTACATTCAAATGGAGACATTCTACAATGCTTGAATCCATTAACTCGGCGTATGGTGGGTGTTTCAACTAATGGGGCAATTTTGTTTAAATCATACAATGAAGCTAGTGGAAAGGATAGCCAGTAACAATTATCGACGGCCAACTTCAAGAGTCAACTCAGCGAAGTGTGTTGCGGGTTTACATAATTATGATGTTGTTACTACATTAACAACTCAAGTGTCATCACTGACCAACATGATTAAATTATTGAGCATGATATTAGCACCAACTTGAAATCATTGAGCATCACAACCCCACTGATGGCTTAATCAATTAATCAAGTTGTTGAGGTGTCCAAAATGATGAAAGATCCTGAAGCTTCACTATTCCCTGTTCAATTAGAAGCTTACTGTGGCAAAGCATTATGTGATCTTGAGGCAAGTATTAAATGATCAGCTAAACTACACTACAAAAGAAAATGAGCTTTTGGCTATGGTACTTGCATTTGACAAGTTCATATCATATCTAGTTGGCATAAAAGTGACAGTTTACACAGATCATTCAGCTATCAAGTACTAGATCTCCAAGAAATATGTCAAGTAAAGGTTAATCAAATGAAATTTATTATTGCAAGAGTTTTGATCTTAAGATCAAAGGCACGAAGAGCAGTGAGAATCAAGTAGCTTATCATTTATCAACACAAGAATCAGGAAATGAAGCAATATTATAGCAAGCCATAAAAGAAACCTTCCCAAATGAGCAGATGGTACTGAATCAGGTTGTAGCTCCCTAGTATGCCGACATGGTTAACTACTTAGTTAGTGGGTTCTACCCTAAAAATGACCTCACAACAAGTGAAGTAATCCATTCATTAAGCTAAGAATTTGTATAGGGATGAATCGTACCTTTACAAATAGTTCTCAGATTAATTTTTTAGAAGGTGCGTGCCAGAGAAAGAGATTTAAAGTATTTTGCAACACTGCCATTATGCACCATATGCTGGTCATTTTAGAGAAAAGATAACAATGGTCAAAGTTCTACAATTAGGATAGTATTGGCCATCAATTTTCAAAGATGCTATGATTTTGTCAAATATTGTGATAAATGTCAAAAGGTAGGAAATATCTCTCAGAAGCAGGAAATACCCTTAATTAATATATTCGAAGTAGAACTATTTGATTTTTGGGGCATAGATTTCACGATACCTTTCCAACTATCTTTTGGTAATTTGTATATTCTTGTTGTAGTGGACTATGTGTCAAAATGGGTTGAGGCTCTAGCTCTACCAAAAAATTACTCTAGTTTATAGAAAAATGTTTTCACAAGACTTGGCACCCCAAGAGTAACCATAAGTGATAAGGAGATCTATTTTTCCAATAAACTTTTTGAGGGACTATTGGCAAAGTATGGGATGAAACATATAGTTGCAACACCTTACCACCCCCAAACTAGTGGCCAAGATGAGCTTTTAAACATGGAAATCAAAAGGATCTTAGAGAAAGTAGTTACCTTTTAAGCTACAACACAGAGCATTTTAGGCAGTTAAGAGATTGAATCTGGACCTCCAAGTAGCTAGAGAAAATAGAGCATTACAGCTAAATGAACTGGATGAATTGAGATTGTTCTCCTATAAGAATACCAGATTATACAAAGAGAAGACTAAGAAGTGGCATGATAAGAATATTCAGTCAAAAGAACTAATACTAGGGCGGCAAGTTTTATTATTTAATTCAAGATTAAAATTGTTTCCAGGAAAATTGAAGTCACACTGGTAAGGGCCATTTAGAATAATGAAAGTCTATCTTTATGGAGTTGTGGATCTAATGGATGAAAAGATAGGAAGAGAGTTTAAAGTTAATGATCAAAGGGTCAAGCAACACTAAGGAACTGAGTTGTATAGAATGAAAACCTCAAACTTACTCAAGGATTCATGAAACAACTTAAAGTCAGGTAGGTGACTTTAGAACAAGCGCCGATTGGGTGGCAACCCAAGCTATTAATTGCAATTTTAAAATTTGTAATTTTTCTTTTAATTTTTCAACTATTTTCTGTGGAATTAGTTTAATTTTATTAAGTCAAATGTTTTTAATTTTGTTTGTGCAAGTTTATTGGTCTAAATTGTTATCTTTTCCTAGTTGCACATTTTCAAGTTCCAGGGGAATTAGGTTTGAACAGAAGACAACTCATATCAGGAGGATTTTTAGTCTATGACTAATGCTACAGCATTAATTAAACTCTTTGCTACAACATTAAAGAGCTAAACATAGTTGAGTTGGAAAAATTACACGTGGTTCGCTAGAATAAGTCATAATTGCTTTAAATGAAGCGTCAGGACCTTAAAACCCTACATGTCATTTATTTGTCTTCATCTCTCACACTTCCCTCCATTTTCAAAAATCCCAAAGTTATGGCACTATGAATTTTTATTTTTCACACCATGAGGAAGCAAGCTACTCACAAGATATCTACAACAGAAAAGTTCATCAATGAAGATGCTGAGAAAAGGTTTGATGAAGAAATCAGAAGGAAGAAGTTCCATGAAGAAAAAGGTTTCCTGAAAAAGGAACCCAGTCAATCGGACCTTCTAAAGATATAGCAGCCACCATCACTCAGTGTAAATCGAGATATTTTATGCTCATCCTGAAGACCTGATAGATCTTTTGGTGAGAGATTTCTATGCGAACATCCTTGAGTAAGAACAAGACAATTTTACGATAAGGTGTTCTTCTATCTCATTTTCCTCTAAAGTTGTTAATTCATTCTTTGAGCTAGAAGATATAGAGGATGAATATTCTGAATTAGATATGGGTGTCACTAAGACACAGAAGTTACAGTTTCAGTAACCAATTGGCTAACCATTTCTTCAGAAAGTGTTCACACATGTATGGAACTGCTCTGAAGCCTAGGGCCAATGTACGGTACCATTTCATTCATACCAGGATCATGCTCACTACTTACATCCAAACAATCCTGAGATGTTGAATTTACTTCATGCCTTAATGGAAGGTGTTGGTCGTAGCGGCGCGTGCGCGGCGGAAGCGTGGAGGCGCGAGGCCTATTAAAAAATTAAACTTTTAATAAAAATTGAATCTTTTAATAAAATAAAACTTGCGCAACGCCACGATAACCAAATAAAATTTTTTATTGAAAACTCATTTCAATCAGTTAGGGTCCAGTATATATTTGTAAGTTAATTCTACAACATATAAGGTTATGAATCATATGTACCTCTTGTAGTCTATATCAAATGTCCTTGAAAAAACCAATCGATCATCTGTTCCCACAAAATCATTCCAACGATCAGTAGACTCTAAGATCCACAGCAAGATCTTCTAAGTCAATCCTCAATGCACTAAGACGTGTGTGGGCACGTAGAATATTACAAGACACAAATCATGTCTCTAGATATTCTCAACACATGAAATCTATGGATTTACTCGGAACAACTTTAGTGAGACGATTCTTTGAAAGAACGTGATGATTATTCTTTTAGAGATTTGATTAACGTTTAATCACATAAGAAAATCTCTCTGACACCAGTCGTGTTCTCAATTTAACTATTGATTGACGAACTGATCATCTGATCAACTGATTCTCTACTCTTTTTTAACAACTAAGGCCATTAGAATAATATATGTATATATTCTAGATAATGGCATATCATATTTTTAGGGATAATCGGAAATAATATTTAATTGTAAATTTACCAATTGCAGTGGGACCCACTGCAATTGTGCACAATTGTAGTGCCACATGGAAATGCAATGTGCGGTGAGCTAGCACAGTGTCTCACGACATCAGTGTAGTGCCATGTGGCACTAAAGTATTGCACACTCACTACTATAGTACCACGTGGCACCACAGTCGTCCATGTCAATTTCCGATATCCTATTAGTGAATGACACGTGACAATTACTGTAAATTAAATATTTATTTTAGTCAGATAATTATCTAGATATCAATTATTTCAAAATTAATATACCTGATTATTTTCATCAACTAACTTATCTATTATTTCACAAATAACGGATTTAGTTGATTTAAATTATTATCTAATAATAATTTAATTATCTAATTTCACATATTAGATATTTTGTCTCATTTATCGATAATTAAAAAATCAATAATTATTTATGTATATATAATTTCTGAAAATTATATTTATATATAATGAATTCTTAATTAATTAATCACACATAATTATCTCATAATTATGTACTTGTCCTAGAATAAAAATTCATTTTGCAAGTCAATCCTTTTCTCATGTTCTAAAATACTTACACCCTAGACAACATAGTATAGAGGTGACTTGAGACCATTGACCTATAATCCTAAGCTCCAATAAACCAGATTATTAATTAAACTCTTTAGTCAAATAATCTTATTTATTAATTTCATTATTACTCCACTATAAATATGAAATTGCACTCTTAGAGATTATAGAATGTATTTACAGAGTTCTCTCATGTAGTCCACTGACATAATCATTTCATGTAGTTCTGTCCTCCAATTATTGGTTCATAAATTAGAACTGGTCAAAATTATCATTTTACTCTTCTAATTACCTCTTGATCCTTAAGTACCATTAATCCACTAGTGAATGATTAATTTATAATCTTATTATAAATTTGAGCAAAATAACCGTTACAAAAGCTTAGATTCTAAATCTTGTAAGATCATGTCCCTAGCCATCCAAATTATTGAATCTCTAAAATAAAATCCACTAGCATTGATTAACAAACAAACATTAACGAATGAATCAAAAGCTTTAGTAGACATGCATAGGAGTTTATGACTACTCAGGATTTAGACTGATCTACATATGATGATCGAATTATTGTATATTAAATTTTTATGATAAACGACACGTTAATAAATATATTAATTCACATCAATCATGTCATATATAATCTTATTTTATAATGTATCTTCACTAAGATGTATTCCACATCAATGATCCGGATCTAGATCACACACATCCATAATACTTAGTGAACCGTAGTAGCAACCATTCATTAAAGATTCCTCATTTAATATGTTGCTGATAATTTTATTCAGTATCTATGATCTTAATCATCTCGTACTAATATAAGATCATAGTCTCATTTATGAATATGGAATTTTCAGATATTTATACAAATTATTCAATAATAATTTAAAAAAACAATTATAAGAAAAATGTAATCCTCTTTAAATTTTATATCAAAATATCAATACACATGTTTTGAGGACATAACCTCCAACAGAAGGACCATCAATGTGGTCAAGATCATCTCTAAAGAGATCAATATGTGTTCAACAAAGAAGTCATGTAGTTTATTTTTTCCATCCTTGAATAACAGGGCTGTGTTTGAAAGTTGGACTACCATTCAACAATGAAGAAGAGAAACAAATCAACAAGGGAGTCATTAGCATCGATACTATAGCAAGGTTCATTTTTTAGAAGAGTAGAGAACCTTCACTAGCAAACCAACCTTCTTTCAAAGTCGTAATTTTTTTTGTTAATAAGATCCAAAAGGTTTATCAATCTGAGAGAGTGGAAATCCATAAGAGACATATATAAATTATTGTACATTAAATAACATTAAAAGGGAAAGTTCATATGGTACCTAATTGTAAGGTATTTAGTCCCAAATATTCACTTGTAGCATACCATATCTCAATGGACTGGCGATTTTTCTGCTACTTGTACATTTCAATCATGATGGTGTTTACCAACATTAATCAAGTTCGGCAATAGGTTTTCCAACAATTGGAACTAGTATTTAATTGATTCAATTATGGAATCATAAATAGTCATTAGTTTAGTTGGTACATAGTAACCCTCTTCTTCTAGACTTGCTACACAACCAAGCTCAGCTATAATTGAAGAACTCCAACAAATCATTGGAATAATATCAGAGAATCTTGGCCAACAGGAAGTTTAGAATCAGTAGTTGATCTTAATGCCGTAGCACAAGCGTTTATACTAGGAATATGCTTAGGCTAGAGATCATGCTTGAAGGAAAACCTTCTTGAAGAATTCTACCAAGCCTATGTGGCCAATGCATCTCTACCAGCAGGGTAAATGAGGCACATCCAGAGGAAGACGAAGAATAGCCGGAGTAAAAAGGAAGAGTAGTCTGAAGAAGAGGAAGAGCAATATAACCCACCTGAAGAAGATGCCACACCTGAACATGAACAATTCCATGAGCGAACATCAGCATAAAGGAAAAGGAATCAATTTAAACCCAAGCGTAAAACAGAGACAAGAAGCTGAAAGTGAGGAAGAAACCCCTAAGGAGGAGGAAATACCAGTACATGAGAAACCTGCCCATAAAGAATCTCAATCTAAAAAGCAAAACAAAGGTAAAAAAGCTCACCTTCACCAAAGCCAAAAATAAAAAGAAAAAAAATAAAGGAGTTGAAAGGTTTTATGAGAAGGAAATTCAAGAGGGAATTCAAGTTTCTCAGAAGAAGCTTTCAGACATGGCATCAGCTGCCAAGAGAAAATGAGGACTCAAAAGTTCCTCTATGTCCTAGTGAGACACTGATTTGCTGCGGTTTCAGTTTAGTAACACAGGGAAGTTATTTATCTTTCTCTTTATTTGTAATTTTTCTTTTGTTGTGGATTGTGTTTTGGTTGTCTTCTGGATGTGTTTAGTTATATGTTTGCAGGTATTCTATTCCATGCCTTCTGTTTACTATTTTCTGTTTGGGTTGATAGGTATTTGTGTACATTGAGGACACTACATTACTCTAAGTTTCTAGGAGGGTCATTTAGGATTAGTTTTTATGTATTTTGGCTTTTAGTGACAGTCTTTTTTATTTGAAGAGGCCCTAGGAAGAGATAGTTATAGTTGTTTGAAAAATGAAAATGAATGAGTTGAATACTCTTGACAAATCTACTCTTGGATGAGAATTTTGGCCCAAGATTTTTGCACTAAAGGCTCTGGTTTAGTTTACTCTTGAAGTCTTAAAAAGCCTTAAACTTTAGGGAGACTTAATATTCAGAACTGCCGTGAAATTGATGTGAGATAAAATGCAAGAAAATCAATTAATAAAGGGGTGAAACCCCAAGTTTGGGGGAGTATTTGTTAGTATGTATTTTGCTGCTATTCATTTTCATTCAAAAAAATGAAAAATGATTAATAATGACTCATTTGCTTCAAGTTGTTGAGTAACCATGTGTTTTTATCACCAATGTTGGCATTCGTGTAAAATTACAGCAAGTAGCATGAGCATGCTACAACAAAGAAAAATAAGTTTGCTAGAGCAACCTTGCTTTGTGACATTGATGAGTAACTAGGCGTCTTCATCACCAACATTGGCATTCACATAAAAAAGTAGTGTGACATTGAAAGATCCATATAAAAAAGAGTTAACAAATCAATGGTAGCAGCTTAATGTTTTACCTTGTAAAGTTCTTTGTGTGTTTAAAGTGTTCCTTGCCCTTCAGTTGTTTGGTATGCTTATATTAGTGGAAAAGGATTTGATACCTGAGTTTCAAAATGCTAAGATTTTAAAATTTAGTTCACATTTAAGTCATTTTTAATACAGTTTTCATAAATTTACTCTCAAGCAAATCTACTCCAAATGTGAATTTCCCCCGATGTCACACTACTTTTTTTCTTTGTTGTAGAATCGATGACTGTTCTTGAAGCCAGAATTTGAGTTAGTGTTTATGTTGTTCTTACTGAGTTTTTTTTATGTTTGTTATTCTTGTTGCTTGACGAGTAATGGTTTAGGTTTGGGGTGTGATAACTCTAAGAAATTAGAGTTATCTTGTAGTTTTTAAGCTTAATTTAGTATTAATTAGAGAGTGATTTGTCTAGTTAATGGTCATATTTTATCTTGTGTTGCATTTTTCCTATCTTGAGTAGGATTTTACTTTATTTTGCTAAAATTATCATTAATGAATTAGGAAATGCACTCATTGTAAGCTCCCATTGTAGGACTTCAAGTTGGGGTTGAGTAGCCAAGTGCTAAGGTTAGGTTACAGCAGTGCTATAGCATCTACAGAGCAAGCATGAAGAAGATTGCATCATATTTCGGTCCAGTTGACACTTGAATTCACGCACAGATTCCTGAGCGGGCTAAAACACTATTCGGATAGCTGGTAGGTGTTGTTTTTTTATGCGGTCCTCACCATTTGCTAAAGCATATAAAAAAGGAAGTACACATTTCATTAAAGGAGAGCCGACAAGCTGCATTCGAGAGAGGAGACAAATTTTAGAAAAAAAAGGAGAGAGTACAAAAAAGGAAAGAAGAGGACGAAGGACGCAGAAGACAAACTTCTAAGTAGCTTCTCTAATTACATCTTTACCTCCTTAATCTTCTTTGTATTTCTTTCCTTTAAACTTTATAGTTATGTAATTAATGGATGGATTATATTTGGGATTAGTATTGAACTAAACATGAGCTAAATACTCTTAGCTATAGTTGTTTATGAATATTAAAGTTATTTAACTTACCTGGTGAGCTCGGATTGTTAAGCATATTTCATAGCATTTTATTCAAGTGTGTTTCACTATTAATTCTTGTGATTTTCTGTCCATCAATTTATAAGATACTATGCTAATTTTAATTATGGAAAAGTTTAGATTAGTAGATCGAGCTCGAATGATGCCAGTTTATTAAATCTCTTGGTGAATTAAGTAATTTGTCAATAATATAGGCATATACCATTTACCTTGTAAACCTAAAAAAAGGACCTATTAATTGATGTTCTTGATATTAATATGGCATAGAAATGTGTTAGGATAAATTAAAGTACTTAAGTCATGACTGATCGAAAGGCACTTATGCATTTGAAAAGTTATGATTACTGTTTTTAGTAATGCTATGGCAATTCCAATAGCTCCTAATTAGCAACTCTAAAAAAAATTAATGACTCTAGCCTTATTTTTCCATTGACAGTAATCTGTTGAATCTAGTTTTTTTTAACTAGCATCTATTACTTTGTTCTTCACATTTTACTTTATTTCTACTTAATTAAACTCTCAAATTCATCTTACTAAATTCCATTTTACTCATTAACAGATGTTTCAATTAGTTATTCATTTAATCAATCCTTGTGGAGACGATACTTAACTTACTATTATATTACTTGTTAATGATACGTGTACTTACGTATAGATTTTGCACAACAACTCACTTACATCTTATGGGTTTAACCCCTTTGGTTGCTTGTACAAGCCTCATACTCCATTGGAATACATATAATCCATTTCAGTTTCCACCGATTTCTGCCAATCATCTGTATCGGCGTCCTTTATAGCCTCACTATAGTTCTAGAGGTTTGGGTCAAGTACTTCTCAGGTGGATGTGATTCTGTCCCACTACGGTGTGGTTGTGTAGTATTAGGAAGTACTTCATTGTCATTCTCTTTGTTAACTTCCCTCTTGGTTAGCGCCCTATTATCTTTCGACTGATCTTGCACGCTAGTGTCACTATCTACTAACTCTTCCAGAACAATGTTCCTCCTAGACTTGAAGTTTGTAATAATGTCATATTCTAAAAAGACAGCTTTTGTACTTACAAATAGTTTCTACTCCTCAGTACTATAAAAACATATCCTCTTATTCATTTTGCATACCCAAAGAAATTGCATACCTTTTATATAAGTTCCAACTTAGTAGTATATTCCCTTAGCATGTGTGATGGACATCCCCATAAAAGAAGGTGGTCTAAACTAGGTTTGCATCCATTCCATAACTCTAATGGGGTCTTAGGTACTATTTTAGAAGGTACTAGATTAAGAATGTAAGCAGCAGTTTCCAGGGCATATCACTGATAAGAAACAGGAAATGTACAATAGATCATCATAGATCTCACCATGTTTAAGAGAGTTTCCCCTCTCAACTACACCATTCTACTCGGACGTTCCAAGTGCAGTGAGTTGGGATATTATCTCATTCTTGACTAAGTAGTCTATGAATGTCATAGAGAGATATTCACCTCCTTGAACGGATTGATGACATTTAATCTTTCTATCTAATACATTTTTTACCTCCACTCTAAACTCTGTGAATTTCTCAAAAGTTTTAGATTTACGATGCATTAAATAGATGTAGGTATATCTAGAGTAATGATCCTAAAAGTCAAGTACTTATAACCACCTCTAGCTTGGACATTTATTGATCCACACAAGTGAGTATGCACTAACTCCAATGACTCTGAAACTCTATATCTTTTTGCCTCAAAAGACTTTTTCGTCATTTTACTTTCTGTATAGAATTCACATACTGGTAAGGCTTTATGCTGAAAGAGCTAAGAGGTCCTCTTTTACTAGTTTTTAGACTCTATTTTGATTAATATGACCCAGACATAAGAGTCACAGATAAGTTTTGTTAGCATGAGAAACTTTTCTTCCTTTTATCCGCACTATGTGAACTATTGTCCACCTATGTATCAACACTAACCTTTTAAGAGCACAAAATATAAACCATAAGCTTATGTACCATAACATACAAAATTTTTATTCCTTTTCATTCTCAAAATTTTGAAAAATTAAAATAAAAGCCTTGCAAACAAAGGGAAACAACTAAATTCGTGTTTTCTCTAAATATCCAGTACATAAGGTCAGTATAATAAAGTAATGCTTTTAAAGACTATCAAAGTAAAGAGTAACAATGTTAATTGAGACAACTAGTACTTGCACACACATCCCTAGAACAAGTTGCAGTTCTCTTTCACTTAGTTATCTAGTCCCATGAAAACCCTACAAAGAATTGCATATGTGATTAGTGGTTTCACAATCTACTGACCAGGATCTGATATCACCAACTAAACATGACTCATTGATAGTAAATAAAATATGTACCTTTGTTCTACTCTTCTAAGAAAGTATCACAGTTTTCCTTTCAATGACTAGTCTTATCACAACGGAAACACTTGCTCTTACCTTTATTCTTACCCTTTTTCTTGAACTCCCCTTCCTTAGAAACCTTCTTCTTCTTGATCTTCTTGAGCATAGACTTGGGCCCAAAATAAGTAGACGCATATGTCCCAATAATAAAAGAATCTTGATTATTACATGCACGTTATAATTTAATTAAGCATACATATTAAAAGACGAAATAAAAACGTGAAATAATCACGCAATAGTATGCAATGATATTTCAACTCTCATAAACATACACACATTAAACGGAATGCACATTTAAAGTCAGGTATGATGATCTAATTCAATTTATTACTAATCTGATATTAATGCCTAGTACTCTACTAATCATGGTATTAATATATAGTAATTAACTAACATTATTTTTTCGGTCTCTTTAAAAAAGTAATAAAAACCTCTCAGGCGGCATACTATAGACACAAGTCAAGTGTATACTATTTAACCTCAGACTCATGTTAAGTAGACAATTCTTGCTTAGGCGGATCTTTTCTAGTTATTCACTTTTCATGGTTATCATTAGAAGATAATACTTGTAATATATGATCTTTTGAACACCGTCCTTTAGAAAGCTTTCACGATTTTGAAGATAAAGTACTCTAATACCTTACTATGATCTAATAATAGAGATCATGGGCTTCCATTAAGAATCCAACTCCTACTTGATTTTTAAAGATGTGAGCTTATATGATCTTGAGTTACAAAGTGACATTTGATAATTATCCAATCAAAACTTCCCTAACGTACTTCGATTATTTAAGCATGCTCAATTAGTAATCTTTAAGTTAAAATAATTTTATCTAAATTCTAATAATCCCACAATATAATTAATAAAATATCTAATAAAATTATTAAAATTAAAAATGCTTCTTAATTAACCTAATAATTAATTTAATAGCTTGCCTTAGCCATTTTATGCCCCTAATTGATAATACCTATTTTATCTTCTGTTGTGCAATCACAAATTATTTACCTTTTAGAACCTAAAGACATGATATCTAAAAGTGATGTGCATAATATAAAACTGAGTATGTTAGGGCTTAAATTATAATAATCAAAACAATAGGGCATAAAAGATTTATCAAAACTATCTTAAGAGGAAACCCAAGCCTACCATAACTCTAATCATATATAAGTAAAAATATTGGTTGAGACCTGACCCTCCGACCTCAAATTGTCTATCGATGCATGCCACCATGCCTGGCACCTTAGTCACCTGCCGACTTCCCTTGTCGCTGCCGACCGCCAACAACCACTGCCGCTGAGGCGCGGCGTCGCTGCTGATCGTGGAGCAGCATTGCAGCAAAGTAGTATGCCTTGCGTGTGCCCGCACACGCTGCAGCCACTTGTTGCGCCTTTCTTGATTTCCTTTTTGCATCACTTTTGATCCCCACCCAATTCAATTTTTAAATCATAAAAATCCTAACTTCCTTAAAAGAATGCAAACAAGTAAGTAAAAATAAATACAAAGTCTAATGAAAAAATATGTTTTCATAGATTATTCCTCTAATTATATAACCAACGAAAAAATACACAGAAATATCTAACGGTTATATAGGGAGATTAAACCAAATATTAATCGTGCAAAGCAGTGTTGGTGTTCAAAGAATCAAATTCTTCATAGAGTATTTGTTCTAGCAATAGGCATCTAACGAATAAATTAAATATGAGGTTCTGATACCAACTATAGGATTAATGCAACGAAAACTATCTCGGTCTTGATTTTATTTATTAAACTCAATCAATGCTAGAAGAATGAATTAAGAATCATACTTTAGATGCGTGGATCCAAAAAACTGAAACTTTTTCCACGTCAAGATTCGAGCCTCAATATAGGAGCAAATCAATCCTCGATCTATGCGCCCAAAATCAAGCAGTCGTCATCCACGTCTCATGTCGTCGTGTCTGCGGTCAGATTCTGTATAGAAAACGGCACAATTGTATAGACACTTTACAATCTTCCTCACTATTCCTTGGACCGTCAACTGTCGATGAATGTATAGGCACTCAAGCAAAAGATCTCTCTTTTCCTCTATGAAATTTTCAGCTAGAGAGAGTCTCTCAATGATTTGCCTCTTCTTTCAACTAATGGTATCACAAGAGTTGGACATAATCTCAGAGAAGCCTCCTATTTATAATAACATACAACTGCCAGGATTAAGAGATCAATGTGGCTGAAAGTTATATATTAATTTAATTAATTTTAATTTCAATTTCAATTACTTCAAATAGGATCAAGTAGTTGACTGTGAGGTATTCATGTCATGTCTATTAATTACCGGTCACAACAATTTCTACAATCCATATGCTAACTCGGGGACCATAAGGATATAATTACTCTTGGCTAAATGATTAATAAACTCTAGCAATCAAACTCATGAACATATATATTAATTATTAGCTATGATTAATTCTACTATAAAATTATAAATAAACTTCAATCATATTTATATTACTCATATTATTCATTATGTGATGTCTCTCCGTAATGTAGCATCATGTATATTTATATGAATTACTATCAAACTAATGTATATACCTCTTATTCATTAATTTTCAAGTCTCGCTCTACTGATCGACCATGATAATTTTCATACTTGATACCTCAAGTAAAATTATCAAATCTTTAGTAATTTATTAGACATACTAAGCACTTATATTGCAATGATCACATAAACAAATTCTGTTAACAAGTGTTGTCCCTTGCTTGTTGAGAATCTATGTATCATCACTATCCAACTACTCAGCCATCCAAACTACAGAATTTATAGTACAGATGCATTAACTCATAAAATCAGAACCATAGTATATCAAAATAACTGAGCCAATAAATATAAGTTCATAACGTTCTCAAGATTAAGGGCATTTATAATATATATAGCAATGAGTCATGATTTTCTTAAGATAGTACTTATTCAAAAATCAAATTCATTATTCCTTTCAATGCATTCCAAATGTATTAGTACATTAACAAAATACTCTACCTAGTAACCAAGGAAAATCATTTTGCGAGACAGAGTTAACGTACTACAGTCTTTTATTAGTAAAGTGCTCACCTTATTAGACTATCAAAATAAGCATTTATAAGTCATCAAGGCCTTTCTGTTAAATATATTGTTTCTATGAGCTAAAGTACTCCATAAAATCCATAAACTAATTACTATATACTTGTTTGTCAAAAATGTATTGCATGTTATGTAAGAATAAATCTATTATTATTAAAATAAATATCTCAATAAAATAAATAGAATTCACCACTTTAAACAATCACCAAAAGGAGATTATTGTAAGAGAAGGGATAACACCATTCAAAATGATACATGTATTGAATCATTCACATGATATCCAAAGGCTTACAGTACTAAAAATATATATATAATTGTCGGCTGGGAACAACCCTCCAATTAATTTCCAAAACACCATTTTACTCATTTTAAAGGCTAAAATAACTAAGAACTAGATTATTTTTTCTTATAATTAAACTACTACTACTCATTGGATGACTAAAAATCACTTAGGAAACTCAAATGATATTAATGTTGAGAATTCTGTAGGAACCCTTTTGATATATGATTCAAGGTCATATCAGGACAATCTTGTGTCAAACTCTCCTTCTTGTTGAGATGAGAATAAAGTTGTCCTGTATATTGCTTGACTGATGTAAGAAACCCTCCTCGAAAATTTATGTAATGGCAAATAAAGGAACAATCAAAACTTGAGACTTGAATATGTGTGATTCAAATTTCAACACCATCACGCAAAGTTTATGTGACCACTTTAAGCTCTTCAAACCTCGTTTGAATCTTTTTAACTTCAAAAACTATTTCAAAAGCTTTGTGATAATCAAGATTATATTGCTTACTTTGACAAAAAAATCAAGATTATATTGCTCCACCGTTTCAACTTCATTGTCTGGTAAATCGAATATATTTACTCGGGTATTGAGCTTGTTATCATTTCTTTCCATTCATCTTCATACTCATAATAAATTGGTGGAAAATTTCAATTTCGAAATTCTCACAATAAAAACCATTGCACCAAAGATTAAAGGTAGAATCATAGGCCTTAAAAGTCTCACATCAACAATTTGACAGATGATAATAAAAAGTCATGGCAGCCAAAGCTCATATCAATTTAATGCGATAAATAAAAATGAATGGAAAGAAATGATAACAAGCTCAATACCCGAGTAAAACATCTAAGAGATACATGCATCACCACCCAAAGGAATCGAACTATGGATAGGGAGCTTGAAAATACACCTTTCTAAAGAATTCGTCAAAGATCTCTTACCGTGTCTGCTCATGCAACTCGTACGATCCCTACTTCTTACCTTCAATAGTCGGTTGCTTATGTGTCTTACTCAAACTCTCAAACTCCTTCCATTCCCCAAAAAGTTTCATTTCCCCAGGAAGTTTAGAAAGATTCATAGAACGTAACCAAAGGCTAATCTACTGAAACTTACGACTAAAAGAGAATTAAGATAATCTTCTCGGAGGGGACAGTCATAATTTTTCTTGAATGGAAAATTTACCACCCAATAGCAAAATCGAGTAATTCTTCATAGGTTGGGGATTCATAGGAACTTGAAGACGCATAACTTCTCCTAGGGGATTAATTCTTGATGCTCAACCTAACCTGAATGCTTTGGTACTTACCCTAGAACCCTTCATCCCAACCTTTCACATTTTCGTGCCAAAATCAGACGTTTTTCCCGCCCTATTGGAACTACAAAAGGAAGAAAGCTTTAGCTAGCCAAATCTTTGAGTGAACATCATAGGCTGCCTTTCATTCAAGAAAGGGGTAAGCTTGTTCGGCGTAGTTATTGGGTTTTTTTTTAGGGAAAAGTACATAGAGACTGACTTTTGTTTAAAAGAAACAAATACTTCTTGTACTTTCAGAAAATACACAAGATATTTTATTTTATTGATAAAAAATCTAAAATCGTTAAAAAAATTAACGGCGTTAATTTTTTTAATATAAAAAAATACCCTTAGTTAACCCTTTTATTAATGAGTTCCGGGTTATATCAAACCCAGATTTCAAGTCATATCAAACCCATCACTTTGATATAACCCGAAGACAACTCGAAGAAGAGGAGATAAACCCAAATTTTGGGTCATAAGTCAGCAATGTCAACTATTTTAAAAAATTTATGGAGTAAAGTTATTCATTTTAAAGTTTATAGGTATTAATTACCGATGACAAAAGTTTGTGAGTATATGTTTATTTTAACCCTACTATTAGTATTATTATTATTATTTTTTATTACTCCTGCTACCACTGCTACTACTATTAGATATTGTTGTTGTACTACTATTAGATATTATTGTTGTTATTGCTATCAGAACGTCATGCCAAATCTAAGGTATCAGAAAATATCTCAAACTCCCAGCATACAAAGTCTCATCATTTCTAGAGTAATTGACGTGTGGGGTGCAAGAGCATTTGGGTAAACACCATCCCCGTATCAAGTTCAATCCTTATATTTGTCAGCAAATAATTTGCGGAGTGCATGATGAACACTAATAAATTTTCGACATTTCTCACCTTACACTGAATTCACAGTTAACTTGTGACAAAATATTCACACATCTTAAAATTTAAGGCGATAGAAAGATTAGAACGATGAAATATATCTCTTCAGTGTTGTCATTTACATATATAATAAATCTCATACATACATATATGTACATATATACATAGGTTGAGAAATGATAACCAACAACAAGCATACTACTTAATATAGTGCCTTTGCTTTGGCAATGGGGTAATGCTTTTATGCCGAGCTGATACTAGGAAATAGATCACATTCTCGGTTGCTCTTCGCATTTAATTGTTGGAAAATTAAGTATTTTATACATCATAAATTATTCACCTGCCGTAATTAATGTATTTACAGAATTATTATATTATTATTATTTCATTTAATTTTATAATGCAATAAACTTTTTCGAACATTAATTTCCTCTTACATCTCTCTACCCCAATTGCGGGACCTCCATAGTGTATACCATGGACATTAGAAACATGACTCTATTAGTAACTTAGTGAATTTCATGAATAATTCTGCATACAAATAAAAGGCCTGAAACTAAATTGAGTTCAGAAATTTAAAAAATATCGTAAATTTTACATATGTGATTTTCGTGAATAATTCATATACAAAGAAAATAAGTTGAAAATTTTGGCCATTTAAAAGTCGCAAATGAAAATTTGTTCTTAATTCATTTACATTTCTCTCTCTACAGTAGAATTGACCTCTACATCCATATTGTATACCATGGAACATTAGAAACATGATCCATACCAGTATTAGTAAATTTTCAAAAATTATTCTGCATACGAATAAAACGGCCCAACACCGAAATGATTTCAGAAATTTAAAAAAATTGGCGAATTTTTTGTAGTGGCTGAATAATTCACGGATATTATTCATTATATTAGATTATAAGAATAAAATTAGTTGAAAAAATATTGCCATTTAAAGTAACAAAGTCGATTCCTCTTGTAGAAGTTTTAAGCTAGTGCAAAAAACTATTTTCTCATGTAGATATTCGAGTTCCAATTTGTTCGTATATTATTCCTAGCAATTGCTTCTTCTTTCGATGTGGGACTACCGATATGAAATGGGCTTTATTTTCGTACTTATTTTGTTGAAGGTGTTTATAAAGAGAGGATGTATGCTATATGTGATTACTTAGTGGATCGGCATATATAATATTTATATCTTGAACATGGAAATGAGAAAATATTGTGATTGTTTGTTTTGTGATGCATTGGTGCATTATGATCTTGAAATGAAAGAATATTATGAAATTATTCTTGTATGAATATTATCGTAAATGATGAAGATAAATTATGATGTTTTTGGATCTTCTTTTAATGTAATAATCATTGTTATTTACATAAGTTTAAATTTACCTATTATACTATTTTAGTAACATGAATGAGATAATTTATTTTATAGTTAAAAATGTAAACTAACATGTTAATGAATTCTAAATAGATTTATGTGGATCAAATTTTGACAAACAGTTTTGCAATCTAGTATTATGATGTATCAAACATTATACAAGCAATACTATTTTTTAACTACTACAACATCAAACACTGAACAATATTATTTAATCCAGTATAGTACAGTACAGTCTAATCCGACAGATTAATATAGTACTATCAATTACTATCCTGACTGTCAAACGAGGCCTGAGAGAGTGTGATCGTTACGTCAGTAGATGTAGTTATAGACGTGATCTAATCTTAATAAATGACAAATATGGCCTATGAACGTGGAGTTTAGCATCTAAATGGTGAAAGACGAGCACTTTGAGCTAGCCAATGAAATGTGATCAAATGCTATTGGGATGAGAAATTCATAAAGAATTCTCCAAGCCTAGTAAGTAGAAAAATACAAAATGAATCTTACGTGTCAAAACTCTTTAACCATGAGGGGAATGACTTTATTTATAGAGAAACTTTCAGATGGAATCCACTCCAACTAATCCCTTGACTAATTGACAGTGGACCCTACGTAATGACACATAAACAAGCTCGTTGAGGTGGCAACAACCAATCATTTCTTATTAAGACCATAGTTGTGTGGACTAGGGTATCTATCGAGAAGATTCTCATGTATGCTACCTATCGCGTTGCGTCATTGTGTCCCGTACAGTGACTGTAAATCCGGGAAGGAAGAACATAGAGAGCGCGTCATATCAACGAGATAGGCGACATTCGTCCATGACACCTCCCAAGGGGTGTCCTAACAACTAGGTCGCTTCCCATAATGAGAAGATGGCACATCCACACCGAGGGGTGTCCTAACAAATGTGGTGTCAGTGAGCAAGTGGGCTAGTAGTGGAAGCTCCTGGTAAAGGGCAAGATAACACTTCTAATCAGCCAGTTGAGGACAAGTTGCACGATTTAGTTGATGATATCGTAAAGGTGCAAGGTTTGGAAGGGAGCTTTAGTGGTGATTAAATGAAAGTTGACTCATAACCTATATATACACTAGGGAAGCACGGTAGCTGGTGCTGCAACATATTAATCTTCATAAGATTCAGATTCAGAGATGACCCTTCATTAGTATTTGCAATTATGGCATATGAGTGAGAGCAATCGAAGCTTGTTGAGTGGTTAGAAAAGTGGAAACTTGACTTTTTTTAGCATTGTCTTTATAGGAAGCCGCACAGAGTCAAGTTCAGCACATCGATTCATAGAACTAAGGGCATAATGAATTACATCTATTTAGAACTTTAGGGTATTTCTCTTATTGAATCCAAAGCCGGTGCACGTTATTTTATGATATTCATCAACAACTGTTCTCGACGAGTTTGAGTTTATTTCTTGATGTATAAAATTGATGTATTCTCGACCTACAAGAAGTGGAAAGCTAGTGTTGAGACCCAAACGGGCATGAAAATCAAGTATTTCAGAACTAATAATGCTATGGAATTTCATAAGGGTTTATTTAAATAGTACCACAAAAATAAAGGCATTGTGGAACACCACATATGCACGAGAACACCACGGCAGAATGAGGCATATAACGTATGAACAAAACCCTTATGGAGAGAGCACATAGCATGCTCTCCAATGCTCGTTTGCACAATAGCTTTCGGGCTGAGATTATCAATTATGCATGTTACTTGGTGAATAGGCCTCCATCGACTGATGTTGAATTGAAGACTCCCATTGAGGTATGATTATTCTGCTGCTAATTATTCTACTTTGAAAATATATGGTTGTCTTGTATATGCTTGTGCAAGTGATGGCAAGCTTGGACATATGTCACAAAAATATGTACTCCTAAGATTTTCGCCTGCGGTGAAGGTTTATAATTTTCGGTGTGTTGAACCAAAGTCACCCAAATTTATTATTAGTAGAGATGTTAAATTTTATGTGAATGTCATGCCATTGGAGAGAAAGGAGTTTTTTGCTGGAAGCTTAAATAGTAGTGTCAGTGAGCAGGTGGAGCTAGTCATGGAAGCTCCTAGAAAAGCGTAAGATAGAACTTCTGATTAGCCAGTTGAGGACAAGTTGCGCGATTTAGTTGATGATATCGTAAAGGTGCAACAAGAACAACAATACTTAATGCTACCGGACAAAAGAGAAGACCAATTAGACCACCTCAGAGGTATGCCATGCAGACTTCGTATCGTATGCATTGATCGTGGCGAATAGTATTATGGCTTAGGAATTTCCTGTTACCGTGAGGCTGTCACAAGAAGTGAGTCTTCTCAATGGAGTGTTTCCATGAGTGATGAGTTTGAATCTCTTCATAAAATCATACACGAGAGTTGGTTAAACCATCGAAGGGCCATAAGATTATTGGGTGCAAATAAGTCTCTAAGAAAACAGATGGAATCCCAAGAGTTGAAGCATCAAGGTTCAAAGCACATTTAGTTGCCAAGGGTTATAGCCAAAAATGGGGTGTGGACTTGAAAAAGTGTTCTCATCAACTGTGAAGCATAGTCTATTCGTGTGTTGTTTGCTATGGTTGCATCGTTTGACTTGGAGTTGGAGTAGCTAGATGTCAAGATAGTTTTTCTGCATGGTAAGATTGAGGAACAAAGTTATATGCATCAGCCAGAGGGATTTATTATTTAGGGTAAGGAATATTATGTTTGTTTGTTGAAGAAAATCATTATATGGCTTGAAGCAATCTGTTAGGCAGTGGTACAAGCGGTTTGCTTCATTTATGCTTAGGCATGGTTACTCTAGGAGTGACTATGATAGTTGTGTCTACACAAGACGTCTTCTAGATGATTCTTTGGTTTATTTGTTGATTTACGTTGTTGATATACTTATTGTTGCAAAGAATAAAGCTTAAATCATCAAGTTGAAAGCTCATCTTTTTATGGTGTGTTCGGGATGAAAGATTTGGGTGTTGTCAATAAGATATTGGGCATGGAAATTCATAAGGATAGGCAAGCGGGAAAGTTGGTTGTCTCTACATAATTACATTGAGAAAGTTCTTGAACGTTTTGGTACGTAGAAGTCTAAACCTGTGAATGTTTCGTTTACTACACATTTCAAGCTTTCAGCAGATATGTCACCACAAAATGGTGAAGAAAAGGAGCATATGCCCCGTGTTCCTTATGTTAGCGTAGTTGGGAGTATCATGTATGCTATAAATTATACTCATCCAAATATTTCATATTTCATTGGTGTTGTCAACAGATACATGGCAAACCCTATCAAGATTCATTGGAAAACTGTGACATGGATCCTTCAATATTTGAATGGTATTGTAGATTTGGGCTTAGTTTATGGTAGGAGTTCTTACACTAGTAACAGTGTTGTTTCTGCCGACTCTAACTATGCTGGTGATCTTGATAAGAGGCAATCTATGAGGTTATTTGTTCACACTTTCTGGTTATGCCAATAGTTGGAAGCCTATTCTAGAATCTACATTAGTGATGCTTACTACAGAGGCAGGGTACATGGCAGTTGCGAAAGAAGTGAGAGACGCCATTTCCCTTAAGGGTTTGGTTACTAATTTAGGACTTCAGTAGAATGCTATTGTTGTCTATTGGATTTCTAGAGTGCTATACATTTGACCAAATATCAAATGTATCATGAGAGAATCAAATACATTGATGTCAGATATCACTTTATTCGTGAGGTTGTATCTTAGTGTGTCGTTACAGTGAATCCATTTGATGTGATG
Source organism: Datisca glomerata (assembly GCA_003255025.1). Taxonomy (NCBI): domain Eukaryota; kingdom Viridiplantae; phylum Streptophyta; class Magnoliopsida; order Cucurbitales; family Datiscaceae; genus Datisca; species Datisca glomerata. The sequence continues at coordinate 684,050 of QANY01011484.1, forward strand.
ACTAAGTATATTCTGTTCACAAGTTCGAGCGTTGTTTAGACTTAGTATTTGCAATAAGTGATTTGTTACTGCTTTGAAGAAAATGTTTAACAAAATCTACTTTTGAAAATCACGGTACAATTTGAAACCAAGGTGAATGTGAGCTTTATTTGTCCACATCGATTATTTACGAATAATCATGATCTCTTAGTTTTCTATATAATTAATCATCTCTTCTCCTCTTTTATATTGTACCAAATCATACTAAATATAGAGATATTTGTATATCATGAACAAATATTTTAAAACTCTACTTTAGTTTGATATTTGAGTTTGTAAGATAAATCACATAATTTTTTTTATTTCATACATTTTATTTATCTTTCTTAATATTTTACATATTTCTCAATTTTCTAGAATTTTTTTGGTAATCTACGTTAAAATTGCGAACTCCAAAAAAATATGTTATGTAAATAATGGTATTGAAACTTCAAGGGTTAAGTTAACCTGGTTAACAATCTGATTGGCCGATGTCATCTATTAGAGCAATGTGTTTCAGTCCAGCCAAATAATGGGTAGAATAGCAATGTGTTTCATAACCACGATTTGAACTTTTTCTCAAATGAAAATGCATTGGGAGCCAAACTACACCGACCAGCAAACTTAAAATTCTAAAAGAAAAAAAATAATTAAAATAATTTAATTAAACCTGCGGACTCCAGAGACTCCATAGCCGGAAATTAAATAACCCTAATACGTCCGGCAGTACCTTCCTAGCTAAACTTTTGTGGCTGTTCACCGCCGATGTCCGCAAAACTACCGACACTTCATCTCCCATCTCCGGTAACTCGCTGGTAAGCTCCTCCACCGTGTTTTCAACTTTCTGTTCTTCGGCTCTTCTTTCTTCAACTACCACATTGTTTTCCACCGAGGAGAAGACAGAACATTCATCGACTTCCGGCAATGGGACTTCGGGTACGTCATACGGTGCGTTTAGACGCTTGTCTGAAACACGACGGCTGGGCTTCTCTCTTCTTCTACCTTTTGCGGTGCTCTTCTTTGACTTCTCGCCGTCAGCCAAGTGGTCCTCGAAGGCCTCAATGGCTTGGTGGATGAGCTCGCGGTTGGGGGAGGAGTCCCATCGGAACCAGTAGCTGGTATAGCAGTCAAAGCAGTCGCAGTCAAACATCGGAGACTTATGGGTATTGTTACCACCATTAATGGGCGCTTTCTTGAAGAATTTCTTTTTGGATTCCTGAGTTATTGAAGATGGATTTGAGGAAGCTTTCATTGACCTGGTTATCATGTAAGCTAAGACCTCGTGGTCCTCGAGTGAGAGAACCGTTAGCAAAGCTATAATGGCACCTGGAAGTAGATTCGCCATGGAAGCATATGGAAGAGCTGGGGAAAGCAACGTTATGGATGAAGGGGAAGAAGAAGAAGAAGAGGAGGATGGGTGGAACTTACCCTTGACGTTCTTTATCTCCATGGTTTCTTGAAATTGAGAAAATGAAAATGGTGTAGAAAAGGAGACTGGACTATGTTCGACTTTCGACTGAGGTTGAGTGGTTATCTGTTTTGCGTGTGAGACATCAAAGAAGGGTTTTCTTTTTTGTTTTTTCTTTTTATTTTCCTACAAAGATATAGCCGAGCTGAGGAAAGGTAATTTAGTTAATTAAGATTTTTTATATTATTTTACTTATATGTCATTAATATTATTTTAAGTTTTCTTTTTCTCTCTCTCTCATAATTTTCTTAAACCTCTCTTGTCTAATTATTCAATTGAGCCATAGATTTTAAGCTTCTTGATTCTATAGATTTTGATTTTCTTCTTCTATTTGTTCATATTAATACTAAAATAGCAGTTTTTTGTTGATGTGATGCTCTTTGCGGTAATATTGTGCTAATTGCGCAATTTTATTTTGGATGAATTTATAAACAATTTTCATAGAAGATTCTTTCAGAATTAATCAATAATTAAAATCAAATACATTAGATTTTAAGAATTTTAAGTTACGTTTACATTTTTTATAATTTTCTGTTATAGGTAATGATAAGAGTATAAGTTTTCATTTTTTTGCAGATTTTGTGTGTATACTGTTTTCTGTTGATTTTCGTAATTATTGTCATATAGTATATAACTATATATACTATAGGCATATTAATTGTAGACAGTATTTATATTTATATACTGATAGTATAGATTTATGTACTCATAGTATATTATTATATACATCATGTAACAACTTTTATTATAACTATGTACTCATAGTATATTAGTGATAGTATATAATAGTATATATCTATCTACTCATAGTATATTATTATATAGTGATAGTATATATTTATGTAAACTTATGATGATAAATATGAAGTGATAGTATATATTTATGTAAACTTATGATGATAAATATGAATTTTGTAATTAATGATATTATTTTATGATAGAAGTATAGTTTGAAATAATTTTAAGGACTGATACTGATTTTATGGTGATGTGTATAATGTTTCATAAATATTTTTCAAGTGATGGGAATATGATTATATACTACAAGTACATTAGTATATATTGTATAAAATTTTCAATGAATAACTTTATTTAGTGATTAAATGATGGATTGAAATGATTTGAGAATTTATACTAACTTTATAATGATGGATATAAAACTTTATCGTTTCAAAAAGTGTGATCTTTATGATACTTGAATCATAGTTTCTACACATATATGGTACTTTACTATGTGTAAATAAATATAAAAATATTATTGAAAGTTTTAATATTACTAATAAACTTGACGGTGGATATTCTTATTGACATAATAAACTTGACATCAATTTCTCCCTTCATCTACCTGCATCATAAAGACGAACTATGGATTATTAACCATCTTGTATTTAAGAAAATAATAATAATAATCAATAAGTTATGATGACATTCAAAATAGTATGTAATTATACAATACATAATTATGTAGTACATAACTATATACGTAGAGTACATAGTAGTATACCACATAATAAATCTTAAGTACGAGAAATCTAAAAAATATAGAAAACACGCTAATTTGCCTCTAGAAAAATAGAGTAAAACAGAGGGATAAATTGCTACCTCAAAAAATAGGTATATTAAGTTAGTTTCATGAAAAAACTCAAATAAACTTAGAAAAAACTCATAAAAGCACAAATCTCAGAAAAATCAGGCATGAACTTCAGATTAAACCTAAATCACAAGCACAAAAAGATTATCTCTGATTTTGACCTTCGCAATTCTTTGTATTTTGTGAATCTCGTTTATATTGTGATGATTTTCTCTTAGATCTTGAAGCAGACAGGTCTTTTCGTAGGGTTCCTCATGTCGCCGCTTGAGAGAATTTGGGGTTAAGGTTTTGGTTCTTCTCAATTTTTGCTGAAATGAGACGTGAGGGAGGCAGGGTTTCCTTTGCTAGTAAGGGAAATTTCGACAATTCACTATTGTTATTAGATTCATGTTGGGATTCTAGTAAATTCGGTCATTTGTGTAATTCACTATGTTTTGGGCTATTCTCTTACTTCCTATAATGAGCTAGTTCCCTAATTGAGCCTTATTTTATTCCAGGGACATTGTGTACGGGCTTAAACGATTTGGTTAGGTCCGGCCGTGCAGGTTCATTTTTGTTTTTCGCTAACCCAACTGCATGTGTAGGTTTTAGTTCACAGAATTGAACTGAACTGATTATGATAAAAATATGTGTTGGACTGATTTCAGGTTATATGATTTGGACAAAGTATTTTTAGACAAATAAGCCATTTAAAAACTTATTTTTATTAGGGACAACCACACAGATTGCCCAAAACAGACCATTTGTATTAACAAATAGCCTCATATAGAAAAAAACTATAAAAATCACCAATTTCTGAAACTGACATTATAACTTCCTTTTTCTTTTACAATTTTACCCTCTTTTAGCAATTGTATTTTACATTATAAGGGCCCACTAAACTCTTTCTCTCTCTCTACTTGCAGGTGGTAATGGAGTTGAAGGAAACTCTCTATCACTCCATAATCCTTGACTTGCAGGCAACGATTTAGGCGTGAAAACTCTCTCACGTACTTTGTAGATTTTGAAAATCTACGGTCAATCTAGATGTCACGCGTCGGACGATGAACTTATGATCCTGTAAAAAATAATAATCTACGAAGGATTATCTTAACACAAGTGTGGTGCCTAGCCTAATACAGTCTAATCGTTAAGACAGTGGAATGTTTTTTAGAGATTGTATTGGACTTAGAGAGAATGCATACTGTTTTAATGAGGGTCACCCTCTATTTATAATAATTTTGTATCAGTCAATTGTACATGTTCGGTGTATCTTCTTCCTTATTCCTACAAGGAAGGAAGATATATATGGAGAATATTCCCTAGCTCTAGGGATTTCTGTTATGATCTTATCCACTTTAACAACCTTAAGATTTCCTTAAATATGTGATGTGTAGTTGTTCTTTCCTTCTATAACTGATCATCACGTTAGAGAGTGGGCCTCGACTATCTCAGGTAGTTGTAGTCATGGGTATGAGAGGACCTCGATCATGAAGATCTTCTAAAGGGAGACCTCGCCCATAAATGTGGTCCTAGGACCTCTGCCATCTTAGTAGTCTTGGTTAGAGGGGAGACTTCGACCAACATGATGACCTCAGTCTGGGGAGACCTTGGCCATCATGGTGGCCTCGGTCTGAGTTAGGACCTCAATCATGGGGGAGACCTCATTCATAATGGTGGCCCCGGATATTATGGTGCCCTCGACCAAAGAGTGGGCCTCGGTCATCATAGTTGACCTCTGCTATAGGGTTGGTCCATAGTGGAGTGTCCTTGGTTTGGACTTAATGTGGGCCCTCCCTTGGAGAGGGGAGGTGTATTGGGCTTTGCTTGCAATTATCATCAGAAGCGACTTCAACCGATGTGTTTTTTATCCCTTACAATTTTCCTCCACTTCTCGAGTCTAGAGCATAACGCCAGAGTCTAAAAGTACGTACAGATGGGAGCTGCGAGTTTTTATTCGAGACTCTGGCTTTCAAAATTTAAAATCTTCACCCCCATGTTGACGTGACGTGTATGTGCATATGAACTTGAATGCGTTACACCCGAGTGCGTGATACCCATTTTTTTGGAAAGCGTCATGTCTTTTATCATGCGTTGTCAGGCACTTTATTCTGTATGTGCAATTGCTCGTATACCCCTTTCATGGCTGCGCATTTGATTGCATCCGCTCGCGGCCAAGCCTTTTTTCTTATGAGAGCATCATGGTCAATCATATGAGGTTGACTATGTAATCGCGTCTGTGCATCTCATCACATCTGTGCATTACATCATGGCCATGCTTCCACCATGGCAGCGCGTTTCATCGTGGTCGTGCATTTCATCAAGACCATGCATTTCACGTTGGTCATGCATTTTAACATGACCATGCATTTTAGTATGGTCATGAATTTCAACGTGGCCATGCATTTCACTGTGGTCGATTGTCGGACGATCGTGTCATGGCTGGGCATTTGCTGGTAAATGAGCATAGCAAGCTTTACCCTTGTGGGATCGTCATGGTCAATCAGGTGAGCATCTATGGCTCTGCATTTCATATAGCTAATGTATAATCAAGGCTAGACGTTTAATCATGTGTGATTTCTATGTTTAGTGCTTGTCTCTTGCTCATCTTTACATTTTTGCATCCTTTGGTTAGGTTACTTAGTCGAGCATATTGCGACCCCTTGATTTTGTATTTTGTGTTGGGACTTTATTCAAAACATCTCAAGTTATCAGGGAGGCTTTATCCAGCCTTGCCCTTTGGTAAGGTCTTTCATCAGACAATTTCATGAACTAGGATGCCACAAAGTACTATTGTGATCCTTTTACCTTATGTAGGGTCTTTCTCTAGATCATCATTTGTGACCAAGAGTCCTCATCCGGCCGTGGCCTTTCGTGAGGTATTCCGTCTGAGCATTTTATGATCTCAGGTGTCACAAAGTACTGTCATAGTTCTTCTGCCCTATGCAGGTCTTTCTATAGATTATAAATAATGATCACAAGGCCTCATATGAGATGTAAGTCTCAGGTTTGATTATTCCTGCTATCATATAAGGGCCTTCCCAATTGGTTAGCCTACCGACACCATGTTCTTGGGTATTCTGATATACCCTACGGAGGATGTGGTCCCCAACTGTGAATCTACGAACTTACCCTCTTACCCTCAAGAGCATCTAGTGCCTTTGCCATGGTTTCTATGTTGTTGTCTTTTTCCATGAGTTGTGCTATGATCTTGGGCATTCCACTTTGGATCGAAATTATAGCCCCGGCTCCATAAAACGAATTAGAAGGGCATCTCTCCTATGGGAGCTCGTTTCTTCATCCACTATGACCATAATATCATCGAGAGTTCTTTGACCCATTTCCCATTGGCTCAACTGAGCCTTTTCTTGAGTGTGTTTAGTATGGTCTTATTGAAGGCTTCTGCTTGACCATTCGCCTGAGGGTGCCGAGGTGCTAAAAAGTGAAGCTGAATACTCAGCTCCTCGTAAAATTCCTTCACAATTCATCCTAAGAACTATGGCTCTTTGTATATGGTTATAACCTTTGGTATCCCAAATCTGCATACAACATTCTTCCAGATGAACAATTGTTCTTTTATGCCCGAGGATGGGTGGTATCAGTCCCACTATCTCCATCCCTCACTACAAGAACAACCATGGGATGGCGATGTGGTTTATCTCCTCTAGGGGTTTTCTAGTATGTGCGCGTACCTCTGACATTTATCACACTTAGCAGCATACTTTACAGCATCAGTATCCATCTGAGGCTAGAAGTATCCAATCATGCAGGCTTTCATTCCCATTGATCTACCTCGTGTGTGGTTCTCGCATTGCCCTTCATGTATCTCGGCCATCACATACTAAGCCTGTGCTGAGTGGAGACATCGAAGGTAGGACACGGTGTATGATATTCTTTACAAAATGCTATTCAGGATTGAGTATATTTCTGCCCTCATCCGTACTTTCTTGGCCTCTTTACGATCTTCTAAGAGTATGCCCTTTGATATACACTTGATAAGGGGGTCCATCCAGCTAGGCTCTATTGTCTGAGGTATCCAGGGATGTGAGTCAAAACCATTGACACTTTCCACTAATTGATTCCCATCAGATTCAGGGAGGAACCAAATCGAGACAATTCTTCTTATATCTATTTAAGTGGCCAAGGCCAAGGTTGCCAGAGCATCCACATGACTATTTGTTGTTTTGGATAGCTCATCTATTGAGCATTCTTCAAATTCCCCTTTCATTTTTAGAACTCAGCTTTGGTATGCCCTCATCCTCCTGTCCTTAGCATGAAAGTTTTCGTTGACCTGGTTAACTATCAATGAGAGTAACTGAATACTTTTAAATGCTTTGCCCCAAGTCTTTAACTGTCTCATTCACGCAATCAAAGCCTCATACTTGCTTCATTTTTTGATGTACTGAACCCAAAGCATATCTCTCTTCGATAATAGTCTCACATGGTATATTAAGTATCAATGCAGCTTCACCTGAGCCTCTGTATGCTATGTCATCTCCCATGACATCTTTCATGGGGTATGTCCCCTCATCCCTTTAGGAAATGGGTGTCATCTCTACCAAAACGTCAGTTGGTGCATGTGCTTTGATTACGGTACGAGGTTCGTATATGATGTCGAACTCTCCCAACTCCACATCCCACTTCATTAGTCTACCTAACATCTCCAATTTATGTAGAACAAGTCTAAGCAGATGCAAGGTTCTTACCATTATAGTGTGACTCTAAAAGTAGTGTCTGAGCTTTATTGTGAAGGTGATGAGCCCCAAAGCTAACTTTTCCATCTACGAGTAACACTTCTCAGCATCTTGTTGACGTAATACACCGACCACTGATTTTCCCCTCTTCTCTGATATAGTGAGATACAAATATAGTATTTTTATTGGAATCGCAGTGCACGCAGCGAAGGCGTATAGTTTAAAAATTTTTATCGATAAGAAAACAATTGCGACACCACAGGTTCTAAAAAATAATTTTTAATGAAAAATAATTTTTCTCATAGAATCCATTATAAATCTATATATTAAATCATAGACATACAAAGAAAAGAATTATATCTCTTGTAGTCTATCAAGCGTCCTCGCTAACGATGAACTTGAGATTCCATGAACAACGGATTGTGAGATCCACACCAAGATCTTTTGAATTAATCATCGAACACACTAAGACGTGTGTGGGAACGTAGAATAATTCAAGAACACTTTTATGCTTCTAGATATACTCAACACATGAGATCTAGAGATTTGGAGAAGGGTGTTTTGTGATAGAGCTCAGAGAGACAATTAGAGAATTCGCATAGCCTTTGATTAACAATTAATCACACAGATTGCTTCAATGAGGCTAATAGAATAATATATATATATTCTAGATTAAGGCTCATTAGGTTTTAGAGTTTACATAAAATAATAAAATATTTATAAATATGCCAATGCAGTGCCGTGGCGCTATAGTGTGATGTGAACTACTATAATGTCATGAGGCACTAAAGAGTCACAGGCACCAATGTAATGTCGTGCGTCACTAAAGTGTCTTACATGCCACTGTAGTGTCATATGGCACTACAATGTGTCGTGTCAAATTCTGACTCAAAAAATACTGATTGATATGTGGCAGTCCAACATGTGACGTGATAATTTTTCCAAACTTATTGTTTATTTTAATCAGATAAATATCTAGATTTCAGTTAATTCAACATTAACTTATCTAATTACACCTCTCAACTAACTTATTTGTTAGTTCAACATTAACAAATTAGTCCAAATTCAAATTATTATCTCATAATATTTTAATAGTATTTAATTTCATAAATCAAATATAGTATCTCACTTATTGATTAATACAAAACTAATTGATATAATTATTTAATTGTAATTTCTAAAAATTATAATAAATAATTTAATTAATTAATTCTTAATTAATTTATTTCACACTATTATCTCATAATTATATACTTGCCTAAGAAATTTAATTCATTTTGCAAGCTAATCTTTTTCTTATGTCCTGAAATATTCACACTTTAGGTTGTGTTGTACTGAGCTAACTCAAGGATCATGGACCCATAATTCTAAGCTCCAATAAATCAGATTATTAATTAAACTCTTTAATTAAATAATCCTATTTATTAATTCAATTATTACTCCACTATAATAAATATAGAACTGCACTCTTAGTTATTACAGAATATATATTTACTGAATAATCTCGTGTAGTCAATTGATATAATCAATTCATGTAGTTATGTCCTCCAATTATTGGTTCGTAAATTAGATCTGGTCAAAATTATCATTTTACTCTTCTAATTACCTCTTGATCCTTAAGTACCATTAAATCACTAGCAAATTGTCAATTTAGAATCACATTATAAATTACAAGTTCAATAAACATTCAGTTCCAAAATTAACACTTAAGGGAACCAATATACGATCCGTTAGGAAATCTTGGATTCCAAGTCTTGTAAGATCATGTTCCCAGCCATCCATATCACTAAATATTCAAAACAAAAATCACTAGTTTGTTTACAAACAAACCTTAACGAGTGAATAAAGAGATTCAGTAGACAGGTACATGAGTTCATGACTACTCAGGATTCAGACTGATCTACATATGATCATCAGTTTAATGTGTATTAAACTTTTATGATAAACATTAAGTTAATAAAGAAATTATTCAACATCGGTCATGTCATATATAATCTAATTAAATAAAGTATTTTCGCTAAGATATCTATCCACATCAATGATCCGGGTCTAGATCACTTACATTCAATATGCTTAGCGAACCGTACTAACAACCATTCAATAAAGATTTCATATTTTAATATGTTTTAGACTATTTTATTCATTATCTATGATCTTAATCATCTCGTACTAATACAAGATTATAATCTCATTAATGAATATAGAAATTTTCAAATATTTATACAAATTCAAAAGAAAAATTATGAGAAAAATGTAATTTTATTAAATTCAAATTAAAAATGTCTTTACACATGCGTTGAGGGCACTATGCCCAACAATCTCCCACTTAAAGCAAATGTGACATCTCTCTCAACCACATATTTCGCACATGACCCTCAAAAGACTTTGCAGGAAGTGTCTTGGTAAAAGGATCAGTCAGATTTTGATCTGACGTTATCTTCATAACAATCACATCTTCTCGGTGCACGATCTCTCTTACAAGATGGTATTTCCTCTCAATGTGCTTGCCCCTCTTGTGAATCCTCGGTTCCTTGGAATTAGCTACCACCCTACTGTTGTCACAGTATAGGATCAGTGACTTATCCATATTTGGAATTACTTCCAGTTCAGTATAAAACTTTCTGAGCCATACCATTTTTTTCGCAGCTTTATATGCCACTATATATTTAGCTTCCATAATGAAATCTATAAAACTGGATTGTTTAATACTTCTACAGACTACAACTCCTCCACCTAGGGTGAATACTAATCTAGACGTCAACTTTCAGCCATCCATATCTGATTGAAAATCAAAATCAGTATATCTAGTGGGATTCAGGTCTCCACCTGAATAAACAAGCATATAATTTCTCATTCTATGAAGATACTTGAGAGTGTACTTTTCTGCAATTCAATGTTTTAAACCAGGATTTCATTGATAACGAATGATAATTCCTACAGCATAATAGATGTCCGGTCTCATACACAACATGAAATACATGCGACTCCCAACGACTGAAACATAAGGAACATTTCTCATATCCTCTTCCGCATGAGGTGTCTTAGGACACTACTCCTTGAAAATATAATTCTATGTCAGGCTGGAATTTTCCATAGAGAATCTTTTCAGCACCTTATCAACATAAGATACTTGAGAAAGTGCCAAGAGCTTGTTCTTCCTATCCCTTAAGATTTCAATGCCAAGAACATAGCTCGCCTCTCCCAAATCTTTCATTTGAAAGTTTTAAGCTAACCACTTATTTATTTACCTTTGACAAAGTTTCTACATCATTCTCAATGAGTAGAATATCGTCTATATAAAGAACTAAGAAAACCACTATCTTATCTTTGATGTATTTATAAACACAAGTTTCGTCAACATTTTATTTAAAGCCATATGGTTTAAACATCTCATCAAAAGTAAGATTTCAAGATCTTGATGCTTTCTTTAATCCATAAATGGATTTAAGCAACTTATATACTTTCTAATCTTCTCCTTTTTCAAGAACCCTTCAAGTTGCATCATATAGATACTTTCTTCAAGAAAATCATTTGGAAAGGCTGTCTTGATATGCATTTGCCATATTTCACAGTCTAAACTGGCGGTTATGGATAAAAGAATATGATATGCATTTGCCATATTTCATAGCTTAAAAACCCTCAAATCAAACTTTACATCAAAGATATAGCCTCAAAAAGAAGCATTTCAATTAAAAACTAGGATTGGAATGAATGAGACGAAACAACTTCCAGGAAAAATCATACCAGATTTGAATGTAGACATTATTGATATATTTACACCATTCATAGACTAAATACAGAACTAGATAAATAAGAAAAAATCAGGTTTTTTAAAGCTATTATTTTCTACCATTAATTTTCTAAAGAACTTTAGGGTTAATTATTTTGATGAGAACATAAATCGTAAAAAACTTAGTTACTTCTAAATGTTTAGGCATAGAAATTGTAGAAATAGCTAGTTTTTTTTTTCCAGAAACTGGTATGGTGTAATCAACATTTGGCTAGGCATCTGGTTAGTGAATGCTACTTAGAAAATAGATAAATTTAGTTACTTCTGGTATAAAAAATATTTACTCATTACAATATATCAATTTGCTTGTTAGATTTTCAAATAATTTATTCTTTTATTTATATTTTATAGATACCGAAAGTAAACAGGATAACAACTAACGGTAAACTAGATGGAAGGCCATCCAAAAGTACAAGTTCCAGCACTTGAACACGAGCCATTGTTGCTGGAACAACATCAAAAGAATCAAAAGTGAAAAAGAAAAGTAATTGAGACACCTACGAGTGAATTAGAAGACATTGACGAAGATGAACAATAGACATTGAAGAAGAATAGGGTGACAGAGAAGAATATAAATGTCAATAAATTAATTTAGAGGTGTCAAATGTGCTGGCCCAGTATGACATGACACGAAATATATGGGCACATGTGAGGACCGTTGGGCTAGACCAACCTGGCATAATTATTTAGACTGACCCGACACGCTTAACATTTCTTATGGCACATTTTGACAAACGAGCCTTAAGTTTGTCGTGCCTTAGGTTTGTCGTGCCTTAAGTTTGTCATGCCTTAAGTTCGCCGTGCCTTAAGTTGGCTTAAGTTTGTCGTGCCTTAAGTTGGCCGTGCCTTAAGTTGGTCGTGCCTTAAGTGTGCCGTGCCTTAAGTGTGTCGTACCCTAAGTCTGCCGCGCCCTAAGTGTGCCGCGTGTGCCGCGCCCTAACTGTGCCGCGCCCTAAGTGTGTCGAACCCTAACAGTATCAGTCTATTTTGATCCATTCTATTCTCTACCATTAGAAGCAAATGTGATGAACGCGAGTATTAGCCTTACGCCCAGATAACGTGTCATCGCGTCCATCCGTGTTGATTCGGTCATTATTGATTATATAGTTAACCTTAAAAATATATTAAAAGAAATTTATAAATTAAATAAAAAAATAATATTATTTTTTGTTAAAATGATGTTTTATTTAAACAAAGAAAAATACAAATTCAAAGGGCATACCCTAAGAATAACAATAATACAAAAACACAAAAAAATACAAACACAGCTAGCCAACATTAATATTCATTCAACTTTAGTTATTAGAGAAATAATTGTTTAAAGCTTAAGTAAAAGCCCGGCTATCAATGGTGTTGTTGCAACCATCACCTTCATAACGACAATAATGCCTCATCAAATCACCTATTCCTCTAATCTTTCGGTAGATGTAATTTTACTTACAATAATTACACTTGATAGTAATAAATTCAACTTTCTCGTCTACATGATTCACCACAGTAAAATGATCCCATATTTTAGGTCTAGGATTCACCACAGTAAAATGATCCCATATTTTACTAAGTCTTGGCACTTTTGAGGTTTTGGTGGTGATGGTCATCGAACTACCTTCCCCATCTATATATAAATTGTTATGGAGAGTTGATTCTATTGAAAAATGAGAAATAGAGAGAGAAAGTTAGAGAGGATTGAGTTAAATAGTGAGTATTGAAGGAACTATATGAGCTTATAGCTATTTATATGAGAAATTTAAGTTATTAAAATAAATAAAACAATATATATATAAAGGCAACAGTCAAAATGACCGTTGTCTTACCAAATGGCAATATGGCATTCCCATTATTTATGACTGTTGCATAAAGAAACGGTCATATTATGCTACGATTCTGGGCCTGGCACAATCCGCTTAGCATGCCAGTAACATGTGTCGGGTTTCTAGACCGTCCAGCAGCCCGACTGTCGTTGACACCTCTAATTATTGATTTTGTTATGAGTATGTGAGATTCAATTTTAATTAGAGTAGTTTAAATGTACAACATAGCTACTATTTATTATGATGCTTGTGGATGTGGAACAAATGATTATGGTGATATATTCTGTACATGTCCTTGAAAAATGGTTTAGAATGATAACATATATTTTCTGTACTAATTATCTGAGTTGTAAATGTTGGTTCCAAAGCATCAGTAATATATTTACAACATCTAGTACATAATTTAGTTAGCGCTTACTACATCAAAAGAATCAAGACTGTGAATTAATAATCGTGTGAATGAAAAAACAATAGTCACAAACTGAAAAATCAGACAAAAAACCACAACTCATCGGAATCATGAATTGAAAATCGTTCGAGTTGAAATCGACAAACTAAGAAAGGCACTTACATATAGATATGGTAAATACAATTGTTAAAATGAGTATAAAACTAGTTACCGCTTTTGTTTGGGTTTACCTTTTTTTTATTAACCTTACTGAGTTTATGACCTAATGCACAACATTCTTACTATCCATTTCCCTCAAATAACATGAAACACACTTCCACAATAGCAAATAACAGTTGTTGCTGCAATAGCCTTTGCTACAAGCACAAACACAACGAACTCCCATTTCTTATCTGACTTTGATACAGAACTTGTAGGTTGAGATGATGGAGACTCCTAAAGCTTGAGGCATGGTAAATCGAAAACGGTAGATAACAAGGACACATACTATCACCATCTCTTGGTTCAATAGAATTCTTGTCCATTTCATGGTCCACTGCGTTATCAAAGAAATAAAGCCCTTGCTAGGCAACTTTGACTACACATAAACAATGTCGGTCGCAGTCATCGCAAACTGCGTCCACTACCTCCTCTCTTCATTCTTCAGCCTCCTTCACTTCGTTAGCCTCTCTCAATTCGACCACTACGACCAATGCATTGACGATTACCTATTGGACGTCGTCGGCAGGCCTCACTGGTCTCATATTCCTCGCGAAGCAACTCAATCTCAACAACGCTTACTCCCACCGATTCAGAGCAACCGTGATGATTCCGTAGGTGGCAGTTGATGCGATTGCGTGGTGTGCCTGCATACCTTCAAGCACGAAGAGCAAGTGAGGATGCGGGCCTGCCGCCACGTATTCCACAAGGGGAAATAGTATACTATACATCTTAGATTACTTAACAGCAAAACAGATGGTTAGAAAATGATTCAAATTAAAAATTCCTCGAAGTTGTCTATAATTCTCCATAAATCTCAAATCACCAAAATATAGGTTCACTAAAAAAATTCACCTAGTGAAAATAACAGAAAGTCACGAACCACCTAAAACTTCAATCCAACTAAAATCAGTGCATTGAACAAAACTAGCCCCGAACACAAGTAAACCTGTATCTTTAAATCAACCCCGAATTTAGAGCTTGATAGAAATCAGACCGCATGCGATTGACGCAGAAACCATAAACGGATTAACCTCTGGTTGTGAGAGAGAGAGAGACGTGGAAAGAGAGAGAGGAATGGAAGGAGAGAGAGAGGAATGGTTGAAAAATTCCTTCGGGATGGAGATATCAAGAGAGAAGAGAGGGGGAGAGATAAACACAGAAAATGATAAAACTTGATTGACACAGTTTTTAATAAAGGGTAAAAAGGGGAAATCAGAAAACTTTTAATAATGAAGTAGAATATTTGGCTATTTATATAACAAATAAAAAAGGGGACATTTATTAATACTATTTTATTCTGTCATTTTCACTTTTTGTTAAATAGTACTTAAAAATATTCATTATTTTTTTTAAGTAGACTGATCTAGGGGATAAATCAATTACAATCAGGTTTTGAAAAAATCTGATTGGAAATCAAAGTAGAAAAAAAATATAAATATTCACATCAAATAAACATAGAGAAAAAAGAGCACGCAGGTCCAAAATTTAAAGAGCTCGACATGTTCCAAAGAAACAAGAGTCTTGATATTTCAGACTTTATTGCTGTTTCTTTGAATGCTCGTGTTTTCGATTTCATTATTGACTTGAAGTGGGTGTTGCATAAGAATTTTAAAACTCATTTCCTAATTTTTGTAATCATATTAAAAAGATTGATATATCCTCAATCTCTGATTATTTAATTTAGAGAATTTCTAAAGACGACTTTATTTCATGCGAGGATGCTTATTCAGAATTGCTTGAAGTTAATTCAAAGGTTTCTTGGCATCGGGATGTCTGAAATTTTTTATACGTCTGTCAAGGTGTATGCTGATTTAGAGGATCCTATATGACAGATACCCAAGGAAGGCAATCTCAGTATACTATGTGCGACAAGCTAGCTATCCCACCAAAAGATTTGGTTTGATTTGTCACCAATCAACCAAACACTTTCTCTTTGCAATTCACTATAATGAGATTTCAGAGAACGCCAAATAGAAGAGCAAATATATCTAGAGAGAGGACAATTCAAACTATCCAAATATCAGGCACGAAGAAAAGAAAACACGAAGGAATCTGAATTAAGTAGCTTCTGAGACAACTTTTTGACAAAAGCATTATTAAGGATCTTATTATCTTTCAAAGCCAAACCTCCTAAAGAAATAGGCTTACAAGTTTTCGATGAAACACTAACAACCTTAGATTCATCACAGTTACTTGTCTATAGAAAAGAAACTGATAAATGGATAATCAAAGATATAATAGAGAAATTTGGATTGTTGCTATTACTAGGAGCAAATAAATCTTTATAGAACTTTATAACATGATCCTTAATTAGTGACAAATCATCTGTAATTGCTCCATCAAATATATAAAGTTGATTTAATGGAACGAGAGCTCTTTCTTTGATAATCAAATGATAGAAAGGCGAATTTATGTCACCCTTGTAAAGCCATGAATAACTTAGTTACCTCGCCCATTTTTTGTCATTTTTGTAAAAAAAAAAATTTGACCATTTTTGCAGTTCTCGCTGAAAATGTGGCTTTTCTATCATTTTCATTTATTTTATGCACATCACCTTTTAGATACCATGTGACCTTATGTTTCTAAGAGGATAAGCATATGTGATTTCAGTGAAAATAAAATTACTCATACTCGATTAGGGGCATAAGATGGCTAACCCTATAAGCATGCCATTAAGTTTGTTTGAATGTAATTTTTAATTTTAATTAGTGACTAGTTAAAATGTAAGATTATTATAATCTAGATAAAAATGTATGAACATAGATAAAATACTAACTGAGCATGCTTAACTAATCGGAGTAGGTTGGCTAATTACTTAATGATACATGGTCAAACCAGATGTGATACTTCACACTAGACTCTGATGTCAGTCCAACTAGAGGCAGAATTGAAGATCTCTTGTTACAGCAAAGAACAGAAATGCCCAGCATATATTTCTGTTATAACCAAGCATATATGTCTTATATAACCAAGTCGCAGTGAAATGCTTCGGAACTTAGCTTCCAAGCTACTAAAATCAATAGAACATGAACTTTCAATTACTTATAGTCAGGCTAATTTAGCTTAAAATAAACCCAATAACAAAGTAATTATCTTCTAATTATAGCAATAGATATGATGGGAGAATATGGGTTAACTTATATAAAGAGAAAGAAATACCTACTGGCTACCATAGCTCATAAAGTACAATTGAAAACATTATCATCAATAAGAACATCAACTAAAAAACTAGTACTCAAATCAGAACAAGCAATCTGCTTTCTAATATAACATCCTCTTTAAATTCAAATACACATATCAGAAAACACTCCCAAGATTCACAAAAGAGGGAAAATTAATTTTGAAAAAAAAGTCAAGAAAATATTAAAGTAAAAAAACAGAGCACCTATTAAATCCATGTAACAATGTGTCACTCCTTCTTAATTGGATCTTCAGGATAAAGCTTCTTCTTTTGCAACTGCATTGTTCTTCTAAATACTATTTCCTCTCCTCCTCATGTGCTTCCTCCTGTTATCAAACCCAAGGTTCATGCTTATGCCTAAAGCTTTCCTGTGACACATAAGAAATGGGAAAAAAAAATGAAATTTGCATAGCTCCCAAAAAGGAACAATTCCCTCTCTTTTCTATAATCATTTAAGGGGAACTGTTGGGTTCAAATTAAACTATACTAAAGCTACTATCTTCCAAAAGCTCCATATGCCACACACATTCTCTTTAGATTCTCCCTTTCCCTTCTTCCTTTTAATCTTTCACTCTATCCTCTGCCTCGGCCATCCAAAATTATCAAAATCATAAAAGGTGGAGAAAACAATACAGAATCAGACAAAAATTCAATCTCTAATTTTCTAATCTAAAATTCAAAAAATGGGTTTTCTTACTAGATTTGAGTAATGATTAAATGGGCAGCGAATGTGATTGGTCGATCATCACTCATGTTAGAATTGTTACCTGTCACAACACTCAAGACTTTGCTGATAATATTTGGTGGAGCTATCATCTCTCTCAGGATGTTAACAAACATGTCACCTCTGGTTTAGGTAAAAAGGAGCACACAATGTAATCTTATAAATATGAAAAGGTTAAAACTGAGGGGTGAGTGGATGCCAATGGCTACTTGTGATTAAATATGTACTCTTCTAAGAAACTTCAAGAACATGATAACATGCAAAGAATTTCTTTTCCATTACGGATTATACAAAAGAAATGTAGAGTCATATACTGGTAATAATGCCTAAAAAATGAATATAATGTTTTTACTACTCTACACTATCAGCATGTCTAAATCATACAAACAGCATCAGCATACCAACAAAGAAAATGTTTATAGCGACTTGTAACATCAGCATGAGAATTTTATTTGGGAAGAAGTACCTCGTAACCAAATCTTCATTCGACTCTCCAAGATAATCGGTGAGGATATTAGCTATCCTGCAAAGGAACTAAAGATCAACAAATTAAATATCATTTCAAATTGGCTTTATTGGCTGCATTGTACAGCGAAAATGATTACCTCAATGCCCATCAAAAGTGGCATCTCAACTTGGAAACTGATCCCCTAACAGACAACTTGGAAAAAAAGAACAAAAAACTTATCATATAAGACAAACATTAAATCATATTAACACGGTGATTAATCTGTAAAAAAAACACAGATTATCAGTTTGAATCTACACAGACATCATCAATAAGAAAGTACACAATCGAGTCTGATTTTTCAGAAGTCTATAAAAAAACACAGAAACCCCCAACGACTTGAGCCTATCAAACTTTCTCCTCTTCAAATTTAACAAAGAGTATCAGCCCAAAAAACACACCAATTTCAAACTAAAACTGCATAAATTACCGAAATAATAATCTTAAGCTCACAGGCAGTGAACACGGAAACTCACCAACTCTAGAACCCCAATGCTCGAATGACATAAATCTAGCTCCTGCTAAAAATCACGAACGCGAACCCTTCTCAGTTTCACCTAGCCAGAAATTGGTGTAGTAAAAAAAGCACGAGGTCCGACAAAGTGAAACTTGTGTGTATGAGGAACCCTAACCGACCCCAATAATTCAAGAGCGAGAGAGAGATTGAGCTCAGGAATTTGAGATTGATAGAGAGAGAACGGGTAAGAAGAGAAGCGAGGTGAGAGGGAACAAACCCTAGGTTCTCTGATACTCGATCCTCTCTCTCTGATTTAAAAAATGAAGGGTAAAATATAGGTTTACCCCTATAGTTTAAGTAGAATTTCAATTTTAACCTTTCACTTTAAAAAGTCTCAAACAAAACCTTACAGTTTAGTTTGTATTCTACGTTAAACCTTCCACAACTATTGCGTTGTTGGCAATTAGTTGTAATACGTGGCAACTAATATGATGACACATCATCTCTAATTTTAACTTCAAGCTACGTAGCATTTCACCCTATTTTTCCTTCTTCCTCCCTACGACTTTTTCCTCTGTTTCAGTATTTCACCCTCTGTCATTTGGTAGATTTCTATCAAGTTTAAAGTTTGGAAGAATTGCTAGTCTTTTGTAAGTAATTGATCCCCAAATTTATCCATAATTTAATTCCCTCTAATACCTGCCGATGAGTGTTATTTGATTATGGGTTTTAAACAGACTTAATATTACAATTTTCCATGTTTTCTATCTTACTATCTCTTATGATTATAGACAGTTTTTGATGAATGGATCAAGATCAAAAGAGAAAAAAAAATAGAACATAGAAACGATCCACGCACAACTGCGGTAAGCCACAAAGCAACAAGACCCATAGCAGAACCCCACGGCAGAGCGAACCTACGGCAAGCCAAATGAGTCCCACGTCAACTGCAACAACTCACAGACCCACCGCAAACCAACGAGCATGACTCACGACAAACCAGAGACCCACGACACTAATGAAGAGCACCCACAATGAGACCTAATCGAGAAGCCTCCATAGAAGACCAAAATGACAACCCACGGTGAGTCCTAATCGATGTTCCATGATGATGCATGGTGAGACCCACGACGACCACGACGAGACCAAACCTAATGGTAGGTTGGTCGAATCAGAGAAGAAGATAGAGGTCGAATTTTTAACTTCCAAATATGTAGCCAAGGTTTCTCTCTTGTCACGTATTACACCTAACTGTCAACGACACAATCTATAATAGACAATGTGTTTTGACTTATGCAATAGTTACGAAATGTTTAATGTGGAACACAGACTAAACTGTAAGGTTTTGTTTAAGATTTTTTAAAGTGAAGAGTTAAAATTAAAATTCACCTCAATCTACATGGGGTAAAAGTATCTTTTACCCAAAAATGAATTGAGAGTGTTGAAATGGATTAGGGTTTGTATATAACATGGCAATTTTGGGACAATGTCAATTATATATAAACTTGCCATTAATTTTATTACCCATATTAGTGATGACAGATTGATTTTAAACTGTCATTATAGGTAAAGTTATGATGAATATGTGCTACTTAATATTGCTTCTCCAATCCTGAATCGATTGCTCAATACTTCTTGTAGAAACAACAGTCATGGAATTAACTACTATCTCAATGCTTGGAGTAGGATCAGTGAGCGTAAGCTTTGAGGCAAGTGTGGCTAAGGCATTAGCGTGATGATTGTTAGATCTCAAACTGTGATAAAATAATAACCCATCGAATGCTTATATCACTTTTTGAACCTCATGAAGGTATTAGGCTAAAGCAGTTTCTTCAATAGCAAAATCTCATTTCACTTCTCTGATGTTTAAATTGGAGTCCCCCTTGACTTCAAGATGCCAATGCCCTTTTCTTTTGCGTAGTGTAACCCCAATAAAATAGCTTCATACTCTTCTTTATTGTTCGTACATGAAAATGTTAAATGTATGTCATTGAGAACATATTACAAAGAGGGTCCGCCAGAACAAGACCTGCTCCACCATTAAAATGAGTTGATGATCCAAAGTAATAGCCCATAAAGCACCATCACAAACATTGACCACTGGTAATTTAGTTGGTATGATCTAGTTCCCTGCATAGAAATTGAGCCAGCGAATCTGCGAAAACATGACTTTTTTGCGCCTTGGATGTAATGGGGTTATATCTGACTTGCTCCATATCATTGTCCATCGAGTAAGCCTGATATCTTAGCATACGATCATGCAAATACATCTTCAAATTCTCTTAGCAACCTTAGAGACACTGCTTCCCTTTACTCTTTTCTAAATCTCTTAGCCAAGAAGATAGACTTGTTGACGGTTCCACCCCAATGTGGATTTCTTCTTGCTCTTCCTGTAACTGCAAGGCATTACTAGTCAATGGTTGTTCTGGAAATTCATAATTCATTAAATATACACCATTCAACATGACATATAATCTTGCAAATACTTCCTCTGCCATAAAATCTTTCGCTCCATTTTCATCACTAGGGGGACCAGGGCGCGTGCCTAACTCCGCACACCATCATAAGCAATAGAATCTCTTCCTGATTGGTAGTTTAACATCGGTGACTAGTTTGTCCCTTCTTTCACAATTGTCTTTTCTCTACTATTTTCCCATTTTGGTAAAGTGGTTGTCGTGATTTTTCTTGGTTTAGTCGTCTTTGCTACTAACAGATTATCAAACAACACTACCTCAACCAAATGTGTCTTTCTCTCATCAAACGATGCATTGCTATTCACCACAGTGATAACTCTTCCTTTCCACCACCTTTAAACATTGATGTAATATTTATGGAACACATTCATGGTCGTGAATCTATGGCCAGCCTAGGAGTATATATTACTTAGTCTTAACTTCAATCACATGAAACGGTTTGTAGTCTTCATCGACCTCACTTGGAGTTCCACATTGACATAACCCAATATATTTTAAGTCTTTGAGGAGAATCTCTTTGTCATAACAGACTGTCGCACAAGTCTTTTCTCAAGAATTCATACCGCTCTAAATGTGGTAATGGACATGACATTGATTCTTGATCCACTACCTATCAATGTTCATCTTACTTGCACACCATTCACAGTAGCTGCAGTATACAGAGTGGGATTATACCAAGTCCTCTTTACTCTATGGTTAGACTTAGTGAACATGGTTGTACTTTTCTCATTGTGTCTTATTTTGTCCATTGCTGGTGGTACAAAAAAGTAGTGCATCCTCATTATACTTTTCTCAGAAACATCCAACAATGTTTGAGTTACATGTCGCCTTGTTATGTCAACTAGTTAAAAAATATCAAAGAAATTCTTGTAAATCCTTGTGTTCAGTAGAGATTCTATGAATATAGCAATCCCCTCAAATGGATTTTCTTCGTTGTCATATTCTTCTATCATTGTTACATAGGAACATAAGGCATCACCATATACACTGATCATGTTCATGTTCGTATGTTGCAGAAAGGGTTATTCCTCAACAAGAGTTATGTCTTCTGTTATAATTTCTCCTTTCTTTAATATATGGTTAAAAGATCTTCCTCAGAGTCTAAAATCCTTGGTCGGGTGATGTAGTTTATGTTGAAAATGACAATACTAAGAGACTGTCTATCATCTATTGTAAGGGATGTATCCAACCAAGGATGAATAGTTTCCTTATTTTTAACCCAGATGTCGAGCAACAATGCTTAAAATTTATTAGTCAAACAAGGGAAAGGTGGTGGCATATTTGTATCATCTTTATTCCTCTTGATCCCTCAACCATGTACATGTGCCATAGATATATGTGACGTATAGCATGATGCATGTTTCTACACATGGTCACCACACTTACTCCAGTTAAATCTACTCAGGTCTAATTACGAAAGTGCTCATACGTTGTGCAGCCACTTGAAGGCACAAAAAAGTTATTTTCAGTTGAACATACCAGTGATGCACATGTTCACTAGTCCCTTTTCTTTGTAATCATTCATCATTCTACTACTTTTTCCTTAAAACATTGTATATATAATGTCAACTCATCATCAGATCCTTGTGATTCTCTCCTGAGATCTTGTATGTTTAACCTTTCTTTTGACATGAAGACACATAATATTTAGGTCATTTACGCCCACGTTAAATCACAATCTGGCACTAAGTTGGAATACCATGTGTGAGCTAGTTCGGTGAGTGACTTAATGAACTACTACAAGCGATATCATTGACGAAGCACGTAATATGCTCTTTTGCACAACTAGTCGTCCCATTATCTTTTCAGAACTTAGGAGGTACGAATTCAGCGGGGTAGATTGGGTTGTGAGTTCTGCCAGCTATGGTGGTCGATAGTCTATGATTGAATCACTCATGGATGCCTTTGTCCTTTCTACTTGAAAAATCTTTTCCAAGTACTCATGAGTGATATATTGAGAAATTGGTATCATGTGTCTGTTACACTATCGACACTTGCATTGTGGTGGCGTATGTGACGATGACAAGAGAAAGGTTGGATGGATTTCCCATATTTTCATTTCTAGTACTTATGATGGATCTCAGGAGACCATTTATGGTGACATGTGTAGGGGGAGTTTGAGTGGTTTGAGTTAAGACTTGTCGTTGCTCTAGGCTTATTTGTGGCCGACCGTGCGATATCAGATGTAATAGATAAGGTGTAGGTTAGTTCTATATTGTATAGCCTTGGAGGAACGTTGTAAGGCTGCTTAGCAATAAATGGATCTCATTATTGAAAGCATGAAAAACCATGTTGGAGATTTGTGATTTCTTGATAGTTACAGTATCACCCATCTCTAGTACAACATCAGCTGCTACAATTATAGTAGGTTTCTCCCTCAAGGTGATCTCATTCATCAACTGCCAGGCCTTCCAGTAAGATTGTCACCATCAATCTAAGAGGAAGTCCTGGTAGGTCGTCCATTCCTTGTTTTACTTGTAGTTGTAGTGACAGATCATTTCCCAATGGAGTCGCAAATGTTTTAGAGCTAAAGAGGTGTAATCAGGACGTCACTTGGGTGTTGTTGGTGGTGTGATCTAGTCTTAATGAATAACAAGTACAGCTTTGAACATGGAGATTAAGATATGAAGGGTGAAATATGAGTAATTTGAGCCTCCTTGCAGAATGTGATAAAATGCTTTTGGGAGGAGGAATTCAAAGAGAATCCTCTAAGTCTAATGAGATAGAGGATCATGAAATTCACTGCCTCTATTTATAAAGAAACTTTCAGGCGAGATCCACTACATATAATCCCTTGACTAGTTCGTAGTAGACCCCTATGTAATGACACATCAACAGGCTCATTAAGGTGGCAACGTCCAATTATCGTGTATTGTAACCACAAGTGCATGGGCCAAGGTATCTATAAGGAAGATTCTCGTGTATGCTATCTTTCACATTACATCATGTGTCGCATGTAGTGACCCTGAATCTTGAGCGGAAGAACACAGAGAACTTGCCACATGGATGATTAAGTGACATTCATTTGAGACCCCTCCCTAGGGGAGTCCTAACAACTAGGTCCCTTCCCTTACATCGGAAGATGATACATCAACGGCCTTAAAAGAGGCCATATTGTTGAAGAGACATCCTTTCCAATATAGCATAATCTCTCGCCCCAATCCTACCAGACCAGAGTCTCTATAAATGTTCCCAGGCAAGGAAGCCACTTAAGTGTTTGTCACTTCACTTAGTGTTTGCAATGGTATGACGAATATAAAGAAAAGATAGATAACAATGTGCGTTTTGCGTTGGTCGGTAGCTGGGCTAGATTGAGCCATCACGTTGAAAAGTCAAAGCTGATACTTGGTAATTGTCCATTGAGCGACATGTGTCATAATGGTGAGTCATAATCATTTTGATCAACCATCATGTACATGTTCCTTCTTTAAGCTTTCATTTGAAGACTTAGGGTTTTTGAAATCGATAAAAACATCCATCAAAATTAGTATGTACAAATGAGTAACCAAAAACATAGATAGGTGGCAAGAGCACTTCGTTGCACAAGGCAGCAGCCACTACACTGTCAAATGTAGGTACCAAGATGCTGCAGAACGTGGGAAGCAAGGTACGTGCATAGTAGGTTCAACACCAGCTTTATTGTGTTGTGCAATAATACATTGTTCAATAACAATAGATCATCAGCCAACGACGAAAATAGCAATTGGTTTAGATGACGCGTGGTGACGTGACAATGACGGTGGCGGTTGAGGCCATCCTATCCTATGCTAGAAGCTTTTAAATTTAAAGTTTCAATATGATGAAGTGTTATGCTAGAGATAAACTTCATATTGTTAGATTTAAATTAATATGATTTCTCTTTATAAGTTTTATCTTGCACTTTAGTGATATATAACTTATTTCTACTTTCTCTAAATTTATATCTGTCTATACTTAGATATATTGTTTTATGCATGGCGAAGCATGATGAAAATTTTCAAGACCATGTGACTTTAGGTTTTTAAAAAAAGTTATATGTACTTGAATAATGAAACTAAAATTTGAGCACAACTAATGAGGTTTATAAATTGTTATCCCTAATAACATGTTATTAAGATTAAATAAGGTTAGTAGGAATGTAAATTCTTAACTTTACTAATTTTACAGGATATTTATTGTCTTGGTTAAACGTAGATTATTATAATTTAGACAAAATTTGTATTAACCTAAACTAAATTACTACTTGAGAATGTTGGGACTAATTGGGTTAGCTACTAAGATAAGGTTGGCTAACTTAGTGACACTTAATAACTCACTCTAATAATAGAAAGTTACTTTTCAAAATTCAAGTGGGAATGAGTTCCCTAACTGGAAGCCAAAGACTCCAACATTAAACCATTATAAGGTGTTAATGAACATCGTCTATAACTTGAAAGCTCTTTGAAGTAGGGTACTCAAAATATTGGTTACGAGTATGGTTTTTCAAAAGGACCACCTTGATAAGTATAGAACTTTGAACAATCCTTCTAAGGAGGAGATACTCACTTTGCATGAGCCTGAAGCTGAAATAATGGTATTCACTTGACTCACTTTTATAATATCCTCCCTAAGAGGTTTTTATTTTTTAGTAAAAGAGGCCGAAGATCAATGATAATTAGTGTACTATGTAATAATACCATATTCAAAAGCGACTAGGAATTAATACCATATCAGTAACTAATCAGATTGAATTTATAAATGCATGTTCTCCATAACGGAGTATGTAATTAAAGAAGTTGGGATATCGTTGCATAGTTTTGAATGATTATTTTGAGTTTTTTATTCCATGCTATTAAAATGCTAAATTTAGAATCTGCATGTTTAGTAAATTAAGTATGTTTCACATTCTCTTTCAGATGTGGTACGGGTCGTATGGTACCATTGGTACCTCAAGTTTGTGTGAGGTACCTATACATTAAGGGTACCTCAAATATATTACAGGTATCTTATTGTTTAATATATTTGAGGTACTCTCACACACATTTAAAGTACCCTGATACCATACCATATTGGTATTGCAGTATTCTCCTCTTTTCAGTTATAAATGTGTCATTCCACCCACAAGCTTAATTTAATGAAAAATAGAATTGGACGCTAATGGACACTAAGGCCTTGTCTGGTAGCCTGTAATGTACAGTAGTAATGGTAGGACAGTACTATTTTAGTACTGTCTTATGTTTGGTAAAAATATGGAGCCAATACTAGCTAATACGGTGAGACTTTTTAGTACCACCCACTTGAGATAATTTAGTCTCCTCTCTTTACAGGGGACTACGTGGGACTAAGAAAAATAAAGCTGAAGACTCATGGAGACTAGGGGTGTTCAAAATTATCCTGATATGACTGAACCGAAAATAACCGGTTCAGTCGGTTCTTTATACGTGTTCGGTTCGATTCAGTTTGGGAAAATGAGAGAACCGAAGTTTCGGCTCTTTTCAATTCACAAATTTGGTGGTTTTCGAACCAAACCGAATTGAAATATTAAATTTATATTTTCTTATATATAATTTCATATAAAAATGAAGTGAACCGAAACAAAACTTTAATGTTATATATTTTTTTAATGAAAAGTTTACAAATTTATTTTTAACTAATAAGACCGAACCGAACCGAACTGAAACTCACGGTTTGGTTTGGTAATGTTCTTTTAGCAGGAATGGTTCGGTTTTATTGCCGAACCGACGTTTTGGTTCGGTTCAATTTTTTACCAAAAAACTGATTGAACCGAACTGTGAATATCTCTAATGGAGACCAACAACCACACGAAGCTCCGTTCCTGCCAGTAAAGCTTCGTTCCTGCCAGTGAAGTTTCGTTCCCGCCAGTGAAGCTTCGTTCCCGCCGATGAAGCTTCTTTCCTGCAAGAGCAGCCTCTCCCTCTTTTGCCTCTCTGTTTTTCTTCATATCTATCTTTCTATTTCAATTTTCTCTTTGTCTTGCCCAATCCTCCCAACCCAACAATGGAAATCACTCAAGTTATTTGGGTTTCTTTGCATTTTTAATTTTGCACTGATCTCCCCTGCAATTTTGGTTTCTTACATTTTTATCTGAAGAGAAATTTCGTTTGGCTGTTGGTCTTCGTTTGGCTGTGTTATTATGCCTCTGTTGGATTTTTTTCTTTTCCTATATGTTATTGATTGTTTTAATTGTGTTTGCCTCTAGAACTTTTTTTAGTATATTAATTATTATTATAATTGAATGGATTAGTTTAAATTTACTATATATAACATGGATTGTATAATTTATTTTATAGTTGAATATGTAAAATAACATGTTAATGAGTTTCAAATAGGCTTTTGCGGATCAAATCATGACAAATAGTTTTATAATATAGTATTATGATATGTCAAGTATTGTATAAGTGTTACAGTTTTTTAATTAATATAACACCAAACACTGGACAATATAATTTAATCCAGTATAATCTGACAGATTTAATACAGTATTATTCAGTATTATCCTGACAGTCAAACAAACTTTAAATTTAACATTATACTAATCTGGGAAAGAAGCATGTTTGTCCCAAATGAACCTTCCCCCAAGAACTAAATTGGATACTAACCCACAAGCTTAATGTAATTAATAGAAAATAGTTTTTGACGCTATTGGACGCTAAATTGGACATCATACTAATCGCGGAAAGAAGCAATCTTGTTCCTAACGAACCTTGCCCATAACTAATCTGGAAGTTAAATGCATATTAGTTTCAATGAGCCGAGCTTAATAAAGAATTCCAGAGGCTTTAACTTGGTCTAAAACATTTTTATTATATTAATATAAAATTAGACAAGTAGTTTCATAAAAATAAAAAATAATTAGTGTGAATGAACTCATAGAAATAAATAAGATACTACCTAATTTATCCTTAATTAATATACAATATAATAATAGATGTATATATATATACATCTACAATATTTATATATATTATTAATTATATAGATATATAATACTTACATATATATATACATAAAAAATTATATACACATACGTGTAAAAAATTTGCATGAATATGTATATATACTTATCATAGATATATAATATAAAAAATTGAGAGATATAGATAAAAATAGTAAAAATTGACTAAATTTAATAAATGTTAATAAATCTAGAGAGAGAAAGATGTGGCAGAAGAGAGAGAGAGAGAGTGGAAGGAAAGAGAGAGAGAGTGGAAGGAAAGAGAGATATACTTGGAAGAGGAGAGAGAGATAAAAGTGATAAATATTTGTTAATTAAATAAATGTTAATAACTGCTAATTAGAGGGGAAGAGAGAGAGAGACTTGGAAGGAAAGAGAGAGAGAAAGAAGCGTGAAGAGGAGAGAGAGAGAGAAAGAAGCGTGAAGAGGAGAGAGAGAGAGAGAGATAAGGAGAGAGGGGAGGGTGGAAGGAGAGATAGAGTAAAATAGGGGTATATTAGTAAGTTAACTAATAAAAATAATTTTTAAATTTAAATCATAATGCTAGAAATTTATTTTGTTCTTAAAAAGTGCTATTATTGAAGTTTCTTCAAAATGTTTGGCATATTTGTGTATAGAATATAAAACTTGCATAGATTTCTACAATTCTAGAATTTCATATGACTAACGAATTCTGAAGACATAACTTGATGTAAAATGGCAAGTATACTTCTTCTCTTGGGCCTATGGTTTAGACCAGGAAGATGAAGAAGAAAAATATTTTTAGAAGCGCTCTAAAGTGGGTAAACTAGAAACTAGAAAACATTTAGTTTCTTCTAACTTTTAAGAGCTGAGATATTCATTTCAAGATTTAATTAGTGAGTAATCTATCTTTGTCTTGGTGTATATACTCTGCAACCACAAATCAAATTTACAACTCTTTGCAAAGGTTCTAGAAAACCAAAATGTTTAATGAAATAGAATGCATGTTGTAATTAGAATAGAGGCTTGAACTATAATTCTTTGGATAGTATATCTTCTAAATTTTTCATTGCATAGCATGGAGTACAATAAGGATATGTAAAGTATGTACGTACGATTAGAAAAAGGTTTCTCAAACAACTGTATGCCTATGGCATATATTAGGGTCACATAATCCGAGAGACGGGCTTCATAATTCTTTTGGTTGAGAACTCCTACTAGCCTCCAAATCTTTAATAGAAAGTAGCAAGACAAGAGTGTTTCTAAGACAAAAGAACATAGAGCCATATGACATTAGGGTTGGAATATATTGGTTGAGTGGACAGGTGGAAATTTAGGTGAAAGGTTACTATGAGTACTTCATCTTTTTTATTGACGGCTACTCTAGATACGATTTTGTTTATCTATGCTTCAAAAATCTGAAATCATTTAGAGATCAAAGAGTTTAGCGAGAAAATCAAAATGAATTAAAGAAAAAATTAAATCGCTTTGATTTATCTGTGAGATGAACTGACTTATTTCTTTTTAAGGAATATAAATAACATAATTTGAATCGAATGACACTTTGGCCAATACCTAAATCACAAACAAGAATTTTAAAATGATTGTAAACCTAGTTTACAACATCTTATACATGTAGATATCATATAAGCATATGTCTAGATTACATGCTGGGGTGAATGTTGCTAAGCTAGATGGTAGATAAAAATAATACTCATTTGTTGGCTATGTAAAAGGAATTTGAGATATACTAGAAAATGACTAGATTTCAAATTTAATATCAAGAATCAAGATTGTCTTAGAAGAATGATATATTTGATAGTATTTGTGCCATATTGTTCAATTAGTAATAGATGAGTCGGGTAGTTTATGGAAATTCGGTTAGTCGAGAAAATGAAATGAAGTACTTTCTAGTACTACACGACATTGTTGTAGTGGGATGATATCTTACCCATTTGAAATGTACATGTTTTATGGGAGAGCTCGGTATCACAATTCACGTGGAATACGACCTATCTCAGTGACTAAACAAAGATTGTCAATGATGCAACCCAAAATCATTTGCATTGAACAATGAACTCCAAAAGGTTTTTCATGAAACCCAATGGAGGATGCATGCTTGTAAAAGCTCCTAAAGGGATTAAATCAGTTTGGTGTCAATGGTCTGCAAGCAAAAGCGAGTTGATAGGAGGTAAACTCTTAAAGGCTAGGCTTATTGTGAAATAGCATACTCGAAGAGCAGATATAGAGCGGTCATTTGAGTTTTTTTTTAAAATGAAGCATTTTAGATATTTCAGTATTACGGTTCTTTTTTTAAAAACATTCCGGTCATCTTATATAATATTATAAAATTTATTATATATTATATAACTAAGAAAAAAAATTGAATCAATAGATTATAACTTGCAAGTAAAACGTAATTACTATTGAAATTTAACAAAAATATCATATTAAATGACATTAAAATTCAACAAAAACATCATATTAATGACATTATCATCATGAAATACTCAAAGTTTAACATCACAACTAATTTACTTGAGTTTCATCATCATCGTCAGTATTCATATCACAAGCTTGGGTTTCATCATCATCATTTTCGTTATTCGAATCACAAGCTTGAGTTTCATCATCCTTCTCCTCATATATTTTGCCTTTCTCACGCTCGATTATTATGTCAAGTTCAGCTTCTACATTGATATCTTCTTCATCAAGATTTGGTTGCTTGATTATTTTCCATCCGTCGATTTCTTCAGGAGACAATAACATTGATTCTTCACTTACTCATTCATCCAATATATCAATATTCTCCAAACTTATAGGGTGAGAAGTACCCCACTCTTTTGCTTGTGCCTATGGTTAAGTAAAATTAATATAGTTATGATAATTGATATATGATATGACAATCGAATTAATTTTTTAAATTGAATATTTTATCTTTCTCAAATCTTCAAATTATAATGTACGAAAATAAGATAATTTAATATTTGAAATTCCAATCTATTTCTTTCCTTTGAGTGGTTGTGATAAAAATACTTCAATTTCTTTCACATCCACTTGAACTACAACATTAGTTGAGGATACGAATTGCTAATCTTTGTAATTCAAAAGTATCTCCGTCAAATGATTTCACCATACCTCTATAAAAGAAAAATGAATCACTAAAACAAACATGTTAAGAATAAATTCAATTAAAACAACATAATTTCATAGGAGACAAATTAACATGGTGCCAATTCTTTTCAGTTTCTTATAGGCACGAGCTGTCCAAATCTCCCTATATTTTTTTTTTCTAATCATTAAGTTGTCTAAAAATCATATCTTTAATATCATGATCTCATCTAATCGCTCCATGATGACATTCATGTCATTATATACTTCTTGATACTTTGAGAATGATGGATTAAAATAACAACTTGAATTCAATAAGTGTGCAGCAGCATATAAAGGGCTTGACATTTGTGTTCTCCATTGGTGTCAATTATCCTCCAATATGGCATATAATCTTTCTTGTTTTTAAGCCTCCTTTTCATGGCTTCTTTAGCCTGATCAATTGACTCAAATAAAAAAAAACCATGACGGGTTTCTCTTCACCGTCAACAATACGATGAACAACAACTAAAGGTTCACTAGTTTTCACTAGATTCGCTAAATCAGTCCAAAAATTTGTGTCCACAATAATATCAAGGATTTCACACACAGTCCATTCAGTACTATACTTTGATTCTAACCAATCAGGACTTAAAAACATTCGTTTAAACTCCATTGAAAATTTAAAAGGATATTTCAAAGTGAGGAAGTTTGTGGCAAATCTTGTGATACGCGGACGTATTAAATCCCTACCGTTAGTAAACTTCATTCTCATCAAGTTGAGTATCCACGAGTAATTACATATGTACTTTGTGATCTTTTTTACATCCGTAATTATTCTTGCATTTACAGGAAACTGATCAGGCTTAGTCATATCTTCTAGAATTAAATCATGGTGTGTGGTGCACAAGGAGTGGAAAAAATATCATATATTTGTTCATTACTTTCTTTGTCCCTACTTTGTAACTAGCCTCATTATCAGTAATAAATTGCACTACATTATTGGCTCTACATATGCAACAACCTCATAAAAATGCTTAAACAACTGCATTTTACATATTCTACTAGCATTAACGGATTTCAAGAACATCACTCCACTTTTGCAATACACAATGAAATTGATCAAAGTCCTACTTGTTCCATGAGCCATAATAGTGCATCCATAAGTACTCAATTGGTGCCTAAAATAATCCATCAAAAGATTCACTTCATCAACTAGATTTTTCAAAAGTAGTCATCTAAGATCATGATAAGAAGGCAACTTTAACCTGGCCCCATTGAAGCTATAACATCACCCATTGGTTGAAAAAATTTAGATCTAGCTGTGCATTAAAAGAAATATTTACATCAAACCACGACCGTGCAATTGTTATGTCAACCGCATCTTTCTGTTCTTTTGTAGTTAATGATGACTTAATGGTAGGTTGTGATCCAGCATATGTTCTTGGTTGAAAAAATATTCTCAATAGACTTTTTGGGGGTAACTTTCTATTCTTTTGGCCACTATTCAAAGATTCATTCAATTTCTCATTTCCCTTTAGATTGATTTTCTCTTCATGATAAACAGGCTCATCATCATTCATTTCCCCGTCAATATCAATTGGGCGTCATTTGTCATGATCTATTTGTTTTTTTTCTTTTCCTATCTCTTTTTTATTCTAAAATTAATTTTTCCATTTTCCATCTGACATCCAGAGAGACCTTCACAGACTATGCCAAATCCCCAGAAATCTAGGCACTTTAAATCTTGTTATACTGCCCGCTTTAATAACTTTATCACAAAATATACATTTCACTGCAGTTCGATTGCCTTCAATTACAATCGCATAAGTCCAAGCTTGATCATCTTATCGAGTTGGGCCAGATATTTTCAAAGATGCAATAAATGAATTACTCTTTCCTCCTCGAGCTCCATCTCCAATCATTTTGAGTAAAATACTACATTCAATTTAATACTTAGGAATGAATCTAACAGTTAACATAAATTTATAATCAACACATTCTCAAATTCATGAATTCTGCAACTAAAATACATTATACAGAATAGGCAAAAGTCAGAAACCCAAGAATGAAATCAAATAAGCAAAAGCCTGAAACCCAACAATTCTGCAACCAAAATACAAATAAGCAAAATCCAGAAACCCAACAATGAAATTAATAATGAAAACAACAATGAAATCAAGAATGAAATCGTCCATGCCAATACCAGTGCAAACCAACAATGAAATCAAGATGATGGACAATAATCATAGTTGTATGCTACCATATGACAGAATAAGTAACATCAAGGAAGTAGACTGAGTAGGAGTAACATCAATATCTTATAATTGTAGGCTACGGAAGCATACCGAGTAACATAAAAAGAAAGTAGGACCCACAATTTGCGAAGTAGAAAAGGAAGCAGACCAAGTAGGAGTAACATCAATGTCTTAACGCCAGAAACCCATGATTTGGGAAGCAGAAACCCACTGCCAAAAACTCACGATTTGGGAAGTAGAAACTCACCACCAGAAACCCATGAAAACTCAAAAAGGAAGTAGAAATTTTCATACCTTTAAGAGAGAGCGATTCAGTGAGAGAGAAAGGAAATAGACGAGTTCTTCCTCTTCTTTTTCGGTTCTTCCTTCTGGCTTCTAACTAATATAGCCTCTAGGGCAGTCTCTCTGACTCTCCTCTCCTCTGTCGAACTCGAAGAGAGAGAGATGAGTTGAGCGAGACTTGAGAGATGGAGTTGGGCTCTAAGTTGGGACGTGGGACAAAATTAGTTGGGCTCTAAGCAGAAAGAGATGAGTTGGTCGAGTGAGCTCGCATTGGTTAGAGAAGAGGTGGGCTCTGAGTTTCTGTCCTTTCCCAGTTTCGGAGTGTTTTGGCCATTCCGGCCTGAACGAAACGGTTTTGTCAACTATGTTACGGGAAGAGCCCAGGCTCCTTGGCCACCCAGTTTAGGTTAATAACAAGAAGGTTACCTTAAATTTTGTTAAGGTATTCTCCATTAGTTTTTTAGGGAAAAAGATGATAAGTTGTTGGATTCAGAGTGTCCACATACTCATTATTTGGTCGATTATGCCAAACATATAGAAAATAAGGACTTTGAGTTTTGAAGCACGTCACAGGGGTATTAGTAATTTAGGATCGCTATAATGATTTCACCAAAAAATATTTACGATTTGAGATTTACGCTACACCGATTTTCTAAATGTGGGGGTGGGAAATCTAGTGTGTGATCGAGGGTAGTGTTATTTTATAATTTTTTTCTT
Organism: Datisca glomerata; assembly: GCA_003255025.1. Taxonomy (NCBI): domain Eukaryota; kingdom Viridiplantae; phylum Streptophyta; class Magnoliopsida; order Cucurbitales; family Datiscaceae; genus Datisca; species Datisca glomerata. The sequence goes on from QANY01011484.1 coordinate 718,597, forward strand.
TTTTTTCTATATTCATATTTGTTTGTTTTTAATAAATTATGAATATCATTTTAATTTTCAGTTGCTTTTCAACAGTCTATTTCAATGCTTATTTAATGAGAATAATTTATTTTTAATTTAGCGCATGTCCATAAGATGCACGAATGTTCATACGAATTCGAAAAAGAAACGTTGACAATTGTTATCCCTTTAAGTCATTTTACTACTTGATCAATCAATCGATGCACTAATAGAGGGATTCACTAGGTGCTGTTTCGTTTCTATAATCTCAAATAACCATCGCAATTTAATTGATGATAATTCAATTACTCGTAAAATATGATTGTCATGTTTGATTGTATATTGTAATCTATATATGAAGTGATAAGTAATAATTTATTATTGCTATATTTGACGTAAGTTAACTTTTATTGTAAATTTGTATAAATAATAACAAGTTATTTAAATTCTATTTTATTTAATAGTACTTAAAAAATATTTTGACATGCAATTTTGATATTAATTTTTATTATTTTTATTAATATTTAAATAAATTAATAATATTAGATTAAACTTTAATAAAGTTAGTTTTAATTAAATTAATAAAATAAGAAAGATAATGAAAAATATTGTTTCACTAATTTTAATTATTTTGTATTAATATTTCATAAATTAATAATGTTAAATTAAAATTTAATAAATTTAGTAAAATGAGAGAAAGTGAGAGAAATAAGTGTCGTTTGCTCTATTTCGGGTATGGAAATAATTTTAAATTATATTAAAATTGTTACTTCTATTTTTCTGTATTAATTTAATTGATATAAAAGATTGCATACGATTGCATACAAATTAAAATTACAGCATAATTTAAAGATTAATTTAAACAAATACGATAATTCAATTATAAGAGAATTATTATAAAATTATAAAAAAATAATAACACGAACTAGAGGTGTCAACAAGTATCGGACCGCCGACCGACCCGATGGCCAGACACATATAACATGGTAGTTCACGTGCCCGTCCTTGCCCAACACACTACCCCGAACGGACTCTAAATTTTAAGCCTAGAGTAACACAGCCCGCTGGCCCAATTGACCGTGCAACGGTCATAGTATTAGCCATTGCTAATAAACAACGGCTAATTAACCAAAAGCAAGGCAACGGTCAAATATTTTACCGTTGCCTTATATATTTTTTTTCAATTTTTTTATTTTATTTGTTTTCTTCCCCCTCTTACAACTATATATACTCCTACTCATTCAATTATCAAATACTTCTCATTTTATTCTCAATGGTTTATTTTTAATCTCTTATCTCTATCATCTATCAATTTAAGCTCTCAATTTCTTCCTATAAGTTTCTAAAATTCCAATTAATTTGTTCTCTTAATTTAATGTGATGTGATTCTTAAAAAAATAAAATATTTGTAAGCTTGTATTAAACAATTTAATGATGAATAATTATTAATAAAAATTTATCTCCCTTTTAAATAATTTATATTCTTATTACCTATATTCCATTTAACTAAGCATAATTTAATTTCTATTTTCAATTTAATCACTTTTATCTTCCCTTTTAAATAATTTATGTTTTTATTATGACACAACAAACTTAAAATACAGTAGAATTAAGGTATGACACGCAGCATAATTAAAACACACATTGTAAAATGTGTTAATAAGAAATGTTAAATGTGTCAGGCCGACCTAACAGACCTAACAATTATGCCATGTTAACCCGACCTGACGGACCTCACTTATACTTGAATATTCTGTGCTGTGTCATATCGGATTGACCTGTTTGACACCTCTAACATGAAATGAACGGGGACAAGTGTTATCCCCAAAGTGAACGTAGATAATTCGTCGGCACATTGAACCTAGTAAAGGCTGATAGCATTTAATTGTTTGGAAAAGAATTTTATAAAATAATGAGTGATTCTCTTTTCCCAAGTCAAATCAACTAGAAAGTGCATTGACATTATTACATGTCTAGTGTAGATAGAAATTAACAAAACATGTTTTATTCACTGTGATATATATTAGTTCACTGTCATAAGGGAAACGATTACATATTTATGTGTCACGTTTTTACACATTTAGTGAGGACGTGTATTGTGCTCTTACAGGTGATTTTTTCACAAAAAACATAAAGATATTTTTTTTCTCAATTAGTAAAAAGCATTTTAGCAATGATAGGTTGAAATTCTTTTCTTTTTTAAACACAAATAAAATTAATTAAGGGTTGACAACTTCAATGTTGACTACCCGCAAAACGTAACTCTTACGGCATATCGGGAGTATATCCACCAATTACATACCACGGAGTGTCACCACTGAGATGCATCATCCCTTGGGATGTCGCCGCTGAGATACCCTGTGGGAGTCATCTTCATGGCAGCACAATGGGGTGTCACCTCTATAGTAGCACCATTGATGTCACCCCATGGTAGCACCATTGATGTCACCCCATGGTAGCACCACTGATGTCACCCCATGGTAGCACCATTGATGTCACCCTCATGAGTGTACCATGGAGGTGCATGGATCATTATCCGTAATGTAACTTGGAGACAATGATTACGCGCTTTAGACAAGACACACCGTTACACTATTGCAACGAGTCATTGCATCACAAACTATCAAGTCGAGTGACAAAAACTTGGGTGGACGTATGGTTGCCTGGGAACGCTCAAGAGGCTGTCGACTGGTAGAATTAAGGGTGAGACTACATTATACTGGATGAGGGACATACCTCCTCAGTACGACCACTCTAGACAATGAGTGTGTGCTACTCTCCCACCTTAGTCATATGAACCTCACCGTCGCTTTGCGATGAAACCCGAGAACAATGATGGTTCAAGAACCTAATGATCGATTTTAAAGAAGAAGAAACCCTGACCCATTTTCTATTATACAAAGAGAACCTTAGGTATAAGACCTAAGATCCAAATTGATGCTTCGAAAAGAACCAAATGTATGGTTTAGACGCCACATTCAAGAACAATAAGGAAAAGTGAGTGATAAGTCAAGGTTTTAGATGCCACAAGAATATTCTTGAGAAGTCTGAAAAGTTCTAAGAATAACCAAAGAGAAAACTCTCACAAAGAAATTATATTGATCAAAATTATTTAAACTAGAAGCCTAAAGAGTCCTAAAGTACTTAAATAACCTAAACTAAATTTAAAAGATAAAGAAATATAAATTGCAATAAATAAGGAACTTATAATCCATCCAAAAGACTCATATTGGCTGTCCACTTTTTGGTTAGGATTGCCAATGTGTCTTGCTTCCTTGTCATCATTTAAAATACCATGTCTCGCTCCATGTGGACTGCCATATTGAACGCTACATCATGCTCCAAGCGTAATGCCATGTAGGATGCCTTTCCATGTAGGTTGCCATGTTGGATGTCACATTATGCTCCATGTCGGCTGCCATCTTGGATGCCATGTCATGGTTCATGTAGAATGTCATGTTGAATGCCACATCATGCTCCATGTGAGCTATCATGTCGGATGCCACGCATGCTCCATGCAGGCTGTCATACTCCACGTCACACTCCACGTCATGTTCCACATCATACTCATATTGAGTGCTTCAGCCATTCCATTTTCTCTAGCTTTTGTGATTTGGCCTCTTTGTACTTGAAGTGGATCAATCCTTTGAGCTTGTGCAATCGGATCCTCATCACCTGGGGAGAGGTTTGGTTTGAGAGAACCTTTGTAGAGGAGGTGTTGGATGAACATCGTCGCCGCGCCTCACTGGCTAGGCGTGTTCTCCCTAGATCATGGTCATTACACAAAGATCCACATGGCACCACCCGATTGGTTCATGTATAATCCTCCTCTTACTCACCTAAGCATGATCAGTCAGCTTAGGTGTTGCGATTTGATTGGCAGGCTTGTAACTAATCAAGAGATTAGTTAAGGACTCCTCCTTCATTTGAGAGGATTGGAAAATTTAGAGAGAGAAGCTCTCACTTTAGAGAGAGAAGCTCACATTTCTAGAGTGAGAAACTCTCATTTCTAAAGAGAGAGAGCAAGCATTTTTCACCACCCTTGAATGTATAGAGTGTTCCCCCTTCACCTCCCAACCTCCTCCCTAATGTTCTCAGGCGTTGTTCCGGTCACGAGCTAGGACTAGACCACTACTGCACTTCACCCACATGACACCCTTGCATCTATATTTATTGACTCCCTTATAAACATCCTTGTTAGAAGTAGCCATTTCATTACCCATTAAGCCCTCCAAAAGGTACTCCAAGAGGAGAGGATAAGAGCATCGCCGAATGAGTCTGTTGTCAACTTCAGGCCACCATATTCGGCTAACATAGCCTTAAGACAATTCCCAGCGGATTATGTTCCTCCAAAGTTTCAAAAGTATAACGACCGAAATGGGTGTGCCAAAGAACATGTGATACGTTTCATTGATGATATGGGACCCTATGGTTATGATGAGTTCATGTTTTTGAGGGAGTTCTCCAAGTCCTTGACAAAGCGCACTTACACCTGGTATGCGAGCTTGGCACCCGAATCGATCTTGACATGGACGCAAATGGTATCAACCTTCTTGGCGAAGTTCTTTGTCATAGAGGAGAAGACTAGCATACTAGATATGGAAAGCCAAAGGATCATTGAGGACCTTGTGTCATACGTTCAAAGGTCCAAGGAGAGGCCATGGATTGCAAAGAGGAAGCGCATGCGAAGATGTTGGGTGATTACAAGTTCTACCTTCAGAATTTGAGGATTGTCAACTTCGCCTGCTTGATAGAAGCATCCAAGAGGACAAGCGCTTCAGTACATGGGCCACGACAACCAGAGAGGACTGACCTTAATGACCGCCCTTGGAGACCCACCACGTCACGCTACCATCCTCAAGTAGCGACTGCACAACCACAAGGGCGTGGTCGTAAGAGAGGCAGAGATGAGAGGAATTACCCGTGGCCTTTTCCTTACACCATGGATAAGGTGAAAGCCCTAGTGGATGTATGGATAAAGGACAAAGAGATCACCTTGCCTCAGGTCACCATACTACCTACGAGGGAGGAAATGAGTTCTTTAAACTTTTATAGATATCACCACACTACATCACACCCCGCCCAAGAGTGTAAATTTTTTAGAAAATTCTTTGATGAGAAGTTGAAGAAGGGTGAGATCATTACGGAAGTTGTTGTACCTGTGGACCCACCCCCTTTTCCTCGATATGCTAATGTCAACATGATTAGTACCACACAATAGAATCTAACTCATTTGTTACCATAGTGGAGGAAGTAGATGAGGAAGCAACCATAAGGAGATATATCGCTTTCATAGATAAACTCTTGAACACAAGGACTTGTGAAAACTTTTTTGATACGCTTGGGTTAGATGATATTGCACGGCGTCAGGTCTCCAAAACACTAATAGATGTCGTTCAGCAAAATTATGTTCGGATGAATTATTGCTTTGCACAACCACCTTTGAACAAGATGAGGTGGAACGAGGAGAGTGCCATCACATTCACCAATGCTAACCGACATGTTAAGAGGACCGGACACAATCACCCCCTCTATGTGGAGACAACGGTCAATGGAGTGCAAGTAAGGAGCACCCTATTGGACAATGGATCGGGAGTGAATGTCATGTCCTATGCTACCTTCAAGGCAGTTGGCATCCCAAAGAAGCGACTAGTGAGACAATCAATAGTTGTGACGGGTTTTACATCAGCAAGTGTGAAGACGATGGATTATGTCAATGTGGAGTTACAAATTAGACCAATAAGAACCACCAACTGTTTTCATGTGATCGAAAGTACAATACGGTCTACGACATACTGTTAGAGAGGCATGGATTTACGATCACGAATGTGTCCCATCAACCTTGCATCAGTGCCTGAAATCACGATGGCGTGGTAAGAACATCATGGTGGTGGCTACCAAAGCACCATTCGATGAGACCGAGGCTCACTAGATAGAGGTGATGCTTTTTGACAAACTTGCAGCGGCAGGTGCCACCTCACTTAGAAGGATGATTGCCACCCCTTTGCCAAGGTGGGAGCTTGCGAAAGTAAAGAAAGCACTTACATCAGGGACGAAATTAGTAACCCGCGTGGCTTTGCCAAACGGAAAGAGGGCGTACTGCTTATGATGGTGCGTGGGGCCAGGTGTACAGCCTGATCCCTCTGGTATTGAAGTAGATGAGGATATAATGACGGAGGAGGCATTCACTAAGACACAAGGACTTATACAAAGGATTCACTTGATGAATTGCGAACCATCAAATGTACCTCTACCAACCAACCCATCACCACCGCATGAGGGGCTAGAGGAAGTCCATATTGGTAAGGGGAGCACAAATAAGATGTTCCTAGCAAAGGATTTGGAGAGTAAACAATGAGATGACTTGTTAAAGCTTTCGGGTGAGTTTGAGGATCTCTTTGCGTGGTCGTACTCTGAGATGCCAGAGTTGGATTCTACCTTAGTGACTCATAAACTAGGGGTTTTCGAACAATGCACACCTGTCAAGCAACACCCTCGCCATTTTCACCCCGAGGTGGAACTCCAAATCAAGTATGGAATTTCAAAGTTAATAGAGGCAGGATTTATCAAGCCTATCAGGTACCCCACATGGTTAACAAATATTATTCTGGTAAAAAGGAAACTGGTCAGATCCATTATTGTGTGGATTTTAGAGACTTGAACAAGGCATGCCCCATAGATGACTTACCGTTGCCTAATGTAGACACCTTGGTCGATGCTGCCACAGAACATGAAATGTTCTCTTTCATGGATGGGTTCAGTGGATATAATCAAATCAGGATGGTGATTGGAGATAATAGGAAGATCGCCTTCAAGATACCCTTTGGAAACTTTTACTATGTGGTAATTCCTTTCAGACTGAAGAATGCCGGGGCTACTTACCAACGGGCCATGACAACAATTTTCCATGACATGATCCATGATTATGTTGAAGACTATGTGGATGATCTGGTAGTTAAGTCCAAGAGTGTGGATTCACATTTGAAGCACTTGAGGAGTGTCTTTAAATGGTGCAGGGTGTACAAGCTTAAAATGAATCCGTTGAAGTGCGTTTTCAGTGTTTCATGGGGAAAGTTCTTAGGCTTTTGTGTACACAAGGGGGGTATATACATTGATCAATCCAAGGTAAAGGCTATTAGGGACATGCCCTTACCATGATCCGTGAATGAGTTAAAAGCGTTCTTGGGGAAAGTGTCCTACGTCCACCGATTCATACCCACCCTAGCCGAGTCTATCAGTGATATACAACCACTCTTGAAGGGAGATCATATATTTTCATGGACGCAGGAGCACCAACAGGAGTATGATCCATAAAGGATGTGCTCATCGCACCGACCACCATGGTGTCACCGCATAGTGACCTACAATTGTTACTTTGCATCACCTCAACCTCCAAGTCCATTAGAGCCTTGTTGGCACAAGAAAGGGAGGGGTGGAATGCCCAGTGTATTATTTGAGTAGGGTCATAAGAAATGCTGAGCTTAGATATACACCTTGTGAAAAGCATTGTCTTGCTCTTGTATTTGCCACGCAAAAATTCTAACACTACATGTGGGGTAATCGAGTTCATTTAATGACTAAGTCCAATCTTATTCATTCTCTTAACCAGGCATGCATTGAATGGGAGACTAACCCGATGAACAATGTTGCTGAGTGAGTTTAGATCTAACAATCGCCATGTTGATGCCCTAGCAACTCTGGCCACCAAACTCCCTCTCACTAACCCTATTCTAGTTGTTGAAGTCGTTGTTAAAGCCACGAGCGCGTAACTGAGGGAAACACTAAGCCACCATCCCAAGATTGGAGAAGCAAGATCAATGCACAATTATCTCAAGGGAAAGCTGCTATGAACAAGGAGTTGAGGAACTTTGTTAATTTGAGTGGAGTTCTCTTCTAGAGGAGGCTAATGGAATACTTTCATGATGTGTGAGTTTGGAGGAAGGCCACATCCACCTCATATGTCTACATGAAGACTATTGTGCCAGGGAAAGGGCCGCTCCTACACTGACGTCTTCAAAGGATAGGTTTCTATTGGCCAAACATGACCTCAGAGGCCACGACTATGCAAAAGAATTGTCTTAAGTGTCAATTGATCCTCGATCACAAAAAAGTCCATCTAGTGGAAGTTATGACGGATTGGTGACAACTTTACATCTCGTATTTGAATGATGGTACTCTCCCATCAAGCACAACAAATGCCTATGTTATTAAGAAGCGGAGTCCTCGTTTCTTTATGCTCAATGGAGAGTTATGCAGGTTTAGTATGGACGGTCGTCCTCTCAAGTGTTTGGGTATTGATGATCAACGAACTATCATGGTGGAAGTACACAAAGGAGCATGTAGCGAACATTAAGGAGACATGAGGCTATACAAGGAATTGCACAGGATAGGGTACTATTGGCTCACATGCAAGCTGATACATTAGACTATGTACAAAAATGTCACGCTTTCCAAGTCCTAAGAAACGTTATACATGCCCCATCCATATCCTTGCACCCAACGAAGGTCCCTTAGTCGTCTTATACCTGGGATCTAGACTTTTTTGGACTCATCTCCCCTGCATCAAAAGGTTACATTTGGATCCTTGTTGCTACATATTGCTACACTAAATGGGCAAAGGTCATAGCTCTCAAGAAGAGGACAAGTGAGCAGGTCTATAACTTTATCAAGGAGAACATCATATGTCGATTTGGGGTACCAAGATGAATCATCTCGGACAATGGGACGACATTCACATGCAAGGTGGTGGTTGATCTGTTCGAAGCATACAACATCTGACATGATAAGTCCAAACATTATTATCCCAAGGGGAATGGTCAAGCTGAGGCAACTAACAAGATGTTACTGATGATACTTAGTCGTATGGTCCATGATGCCTAGAACACATGGCATGAATTACTTCCTTTAGAACTATGGGCATACCGAACAACGAAATGATCCCCGATGCAAGCAACCCCCTTTGCTTTGGTCTATGATTGTGAAGCAGTCATACCTGCAGAGGTAATGATAACATCAACTAAGCTAGCGTCTTCAGCAGGAGTCAAATGCCACACACGTTTTTTTGATCTAGAAGCTATAGATGAAAGAAGAGGTGATGCAAAGGAAAGCACCCAAGCCTAACAGGAGAGAATGATCAAAACCTACGAGGCAATGGTACGTCCACGAGTGTTCCACGAAGGTGACCTAGTATTGAAAGTGACAGATTATGTCATGTGGGGTATGCACGCTCAAAAGTTCACACCAAAATGGAAGGCCCCTACGAGATAGTATCCTTAGTCGAAAGTGGATATTGTCGTTTAGTCGATCTCCAAAAAAGACGCCAATTACCATCACCTATCAACTTCAAGTTTTATCAAGAAATACTATGCATAGGCATTTTGTCAATTACTTCTTTTTGTACATGAAACTATTTTGTCGTTGCTTGAAACAATAGCCATTAAGGTAGAGGCGTGATATAAGCCAGTTGGCCCGCTCTTCTGTACTCAAACTTGGAATGAACGGAGGAACTTCAGAAAAATTTGACTCTAAAAATGTGCTACGAAATATCGCTACTTAATGAGGCTCCAACGCCTCTTCTTGAGAACACCCAAGATAAACTTCATGCTTGGTGAGTTGCATAGGCTTTCACGCCTATATTTGAGAACACCTATAATAACGTCATGCTTGGTGAGTTGCGTAAGCTCTCACGCCTTTACTTGGAAACACCCATGATAAACTTCATGCTTGGTGAGTTGCATAGGCTTTCACGGCTCTACTTGAGAACACCCATGATAAACTTCATATATGGTGAAGTTACATAGTGTTTCATGCTGCTTTTTAAGAACACCCATGATAACGTCATGCTTGATGAGTTGCGTAGGCTTTCACGCATCTACTTGGAAACACCCATGATAAACTTCATGCTTGGTGAGTTGCATGGGTTTTCACGCCGCTATTTAAGAACACCCATGATAAACGTCATGCTTGGTGAGTTGTATAGGCTTTCACACCTCTACTTGGAAACAACCATGATAAACTTCATGCTTAGTGAGTTGCATAGGCTTTCACACCTCTATTTAAGAACACCCATGATAACGTCATGCTTGGTGAGTTGCTTAGGCTTTCACGTCTCTACTTGGAAACACCCATGATAAACTTCATGCTTGGTGAATTGCATAGGCTTTCATGCCTCTATTTAAGAACACTCAAGATAGACCTCATGCTTGATGAGTCACATAAGCTTTCACGTTCCCACTTAAAGAACACATAAGATAGACATCATGAATACTTGTAATACACTACTCAAATTTCCATATTTGATGTATCACCCGGACTCGCGTGTCAGGTTATAACGACCTCAAACGATCTCACCAATGACACTCGCAATGTGTTACCGCATAAATATTACATTGTAACAAGCAAATAAATTACACATACAAAAGAAGAGAAATAGAGTTTACAATTTGTGAAGATAAGAAGACGACATCTCATTCATGAATAAAAGTTTACAATAGTATGAGCTATTATTACATCAAAAGTCATAAGGGGTACAAGAAGAAATACAACCAATCTAACTGTGGTTCCCAAAAATATCACCCGCCACAAGTTCCTCAGGGTCAAGCCTAACGGCTGTGCTCCTCACCAGGAGCTGACGATGCTCGTAAATCTCTGTATCTAAATCTTCTATCTTCGCTTGCGCCGCAAGCATTCGCTCTTGTTGACAGCGACACCTCTCTTCTAAATGCTCTATGTACACCTCCCTCGTTAATTACCGGTGCAACCGCCAGAAGTTACAAATGGCAGGTCTTAACCAGTCCAACTTCATCTCCATCCACATGTTCAACACTTAAGATACCACCTCCTGGTGGGAATCCTTGTAATGAAGATGGGCCAAAATGAATAATGTCTCGCCAACCATAGCGATGCAAAATTGGTGAATATGCCTGGTAAAGCTTAGGAACTGAATAACAATGTCATGAGATGATTAGCAAAAAAACAGAGAGAAAAATGAGAGGAAGATATGTATATACCAACGTCCTCACCTTCTTGGCTTAAACCAGCCTAGTTGAGGATGTGCCCTCCAACGCGGGTGCTGCCCTTTTCCGTTGCCGCACTAATTGTGGGGGCTTGTCCTTGCCACTAACATGTCTTGAACTCCCCAAAGGACGCTAAAATAAATACAAGTATCAATCAACTAGCTCATTGTAAAAAGTGTACAGTGAATGGTTAATAAGAAAGTATAGGTATTCATACAAACAAAGAAGGACATACCATCGAAGGTGATGACGGAGCACTAAGAAGAAGGTCTATGCTAGAAGCGTTAACAATCCCCTCGGATGCAGGCTTAGACTTTAGAGAAGAACCGATTATAGGATTGGTCTTAAGGTGAATGGTCCTGATCATATGACTTTGTCCAGTAGGGATGACCTCAGTTGTAATAGGAACCCTATAAGTGCCTCCCTCATGCACCTCACTCGAAACTCCCACTGGTTGAATGTCTGAAGTGACCTCTTGACCCGTCTCAGACTAGACCACTCCTGCACCTCACCCACATGACACCCTTACATCTAGAATATTGATTCCGGGTGAAAGATTTTACAAAGCTGAAGTCATTATTAAGGAAAATGCTTTGAAAAATTGAGTTGAGTTTACCTTGAAGTGGGGTACGTGTGAGTATTTATATGCAATGTGACATTGACAAATACTTGATGTGATAGATGATAGATGTAAATGGTATCAAATGTATTGAACTACTTCAAGCTTAAGCTATATAAACCAGTAAAAGAATACAATGTTAGACACATTTCAAACACATTTATGGAACACAACACACGACAATCATATTATATGTCTGATTGAAGCCGTATACAAAAGAATAGAAAAGAAGGATCTCAAGAGAAGAAGAAGATCTTGAATGAAGACAAAGAAAAATCATATATTGACTTAATAAGTTATGTATCATTACACTCACTATTTATACTATGCAGCTCACAAAGTGATTGTTTCGTATTCATTACATGTCATCTAATAGGGAAGTTGCTAACTGATAGTAAACTAGTTTATAGTAGTCCAACAGATCTAATATAAGCTGAAATATTCTAACTGTCACCTAGTTGGCTAATAACCATCTTGACCAACTCAGCAAGGCTTGCTTACTCACGTGCTAAATTGTCATGCATCTTAACATCCCCCCTCAACCTGAAAGGCGATGCCTTTAGTTGAAGCTTTTCTTTGAGGTAGGTAAACCTTGGAATGGAGAGAGCTTTGGTGAGAAAATCTGTCAACTTATCAAAGGATGGAACAAACTTGACTTTTAATTTTCTAACCTGGACTTTCTCCTTGATAAAGTGAACACCTAGATTTACATGATTAGTTCTAGCACGAAGAATTAGATTTGATGCCAAAGCTAAGGCACTGATATTGTCAAACCAAAAAATAGGAGACTTTGAACAATGTAATCCTAGCTCAGTTAAGACTACCTTAAACCACTGAATTTCTGAGGCAGCACTAGATAGAGCCCTATACTCAATTTTTAGACTAGACCTTGATACAATAGGCTATTTCATAAAGGATTAAGACATGATATTACCTTCAAGAAATACTAAGTAGTCTTTTCCGTGCAAACATGTGAGCAACAATTGGTTTGTTGATAAATTGGCTCAATCTATTGATGAAAAATCGATATCAAGCCTAGTGATAGCCAAATACTGTAAATGTTTCAACAATGCTTATGAAGAAAGTGATGTCCCCTATTAGTTCACCATTGTACAATGAAAATTGAATAACAGAGCTGGCAGGTGAGCCAAATACTGTAAATGTTCCAACAATGCTTCTGAACAAAAATGGAGGGTGCACACCATTTTTGTTCTCTTGAATAGGTCCCTTATGTATTTAGACTCTGATAGATGCTTGCCATTTCTATCTTTGTGATCCTCAATTCCAAGAAAGAAGTTGATTAACCCTAGGTCTTTGAGTGCAAAGGACTTATGCAGGTCACTGCTAAGTTTTTTTATGAGAGTAGGATTGTTTCCCATAAGAAATATGTAATTTACATACACCAATAAGTACAAAACAATCTTTACAACCTTAAAAGCAAACAAAGAAGTATCATATTTGACATTTATAGGCCCCTAATGTGTAAGAGATAACCTTAGTCTGCCATACCAAGCCCTTAAGGCTTGTTTAAGTGCATAAAAAGCCTTCTTGTGTTTGTGAACATATCGAGGTTTCTGAGGGTCTATGAAGCCTTCTGGTTGAGGCATGTGGACTGTTTTAATTAAAATCTTTAAATTTTCCATAAGTTTTGGATTTTTGATGCATTAAATAGTTGTAGCTGTATCTAAACTAATCATCTGTAAAAGTCATGAAATACTCATAGCCACCCCTAGCTTAGACATTTATTAGTCCATATAAGTCAGTATGTACTAACTTCAAAGGCTCTAAAGCTATGTGTCCTTTTACCATTAAAGGACTCTTGGTCATCTTACCTTCTATACAAAATTTGCTAATTCGTAAACAGCTAAGAGGCCCACTTCTTACTAGTTTTTGGTTCCTTTTTAGATTAATATGACCCATAAGTGTCACAGGTAGGTTTAGTTAGCTTAAGAAACCTTTCTTCTTTTTGGTGTCATATACAAACTATTATCTACTTTAGTATCTTGTAACATCAATCTTTTATGAGTAATAAAATATAGCTAATATATTTCTTTTAATAGTTAATATATTTGAAAATTAAAATGAAAACCTTCTAAACCAAGGTAGGAAACACAAATTAAGTTTTTGTGTGTGTTTGGCATATAAAGAAAGTCTAACAAAGTAATACTTCTAAAATCATCAAAATAAAATAGTAATAACACCAATCAAGACAGCTAAACATGTGCATCCGTCCCAAGATAAACTTGCAATTATCCCTTACTTAGTCTCTTTGTTTCCCAGAATCCCTGCAAAAAATTGCATATTTGATTAGCGGTTACAAATTCTATACTCTAGGATCTATTAGAATCACCAACTAAATACAACTCAATTATATATATACACCATGTATCTTTGTTCTTCTTTTCTAGGAAAGCCTCACATTTGGCTTTCAAATGACCAATCTTGCCGCAATGAAAACATTTTCTCTTACTCTTTCTTTTTTCTTCTATTCTCCTTGCATAGAAACCTTCTTTTTCTTTATATTCTTGGGCCTAGTCATAGACCTAAGAGAAATAGAAGCTAGCAACAAATTCACTCTAGGTGAGACCTTCAGTATATTCTCCTATCTAGAGTCATCTCATTAACTCAGTCAAAGTCCATTCATGCATGTCCATGATGTAATTAACCTTAAACTAGTCGAATGAGTCTAACAGAGAAGCCAATATCATATTAATCTATGTCCTATCAATTTCAGCCACGACGATCCTCATCTCATTAAGATAACCAATCAGATTAAGTAAATGATCTCTAACATGAGTTCTTGACTTCATCTTAGAAATCATGAGAGCCTTCATTGCTTCTAGCTTAGTTGGCCGTCCTTATTTTCCAAACATCTCCTGGAGGTTAACCATAATATACTCAGCCATAGACATAAACTTATTTTTCTATTCTAACACATCGATCATAAAGGTCAATATGTTACAACATGCCAAATCATCCTTCCTATTCATGTGGAATATTCACCATGTCTCCTCTGAAACTAGAGGATAAAGCTTTGTAAGGACAAACTTAATTTCATCAATAGATAATATCATGTCTAGGTTACCCTTCTAGTTAACATAATTTATGTCATCAAATTTATTTTCTTTCACTATCGATGCAAGTGGGCTCATGGATGACATTTTGAAATATCCAAAAATAATAAGTGAAAGACCAAGCCCCATCATCCATGAGATGATGGTAAGCCATGAGAGTGCATATGGTGTGCACATGACTAATAGTTTCAAGTGGAATAGGAAAGGATGCTTTTGTCTAAATCGATTGCCTCTCATATCTTCATCATTTTCTCCTTAGGTTGAATATGGCAAACTATTTTTTGACATATGTGGTCACTCACCAAATATTGATATTTTTTTAGATGATTTCAATGGAGCATGGTGACACGCTAGTTTCCATCCACTCAAGTATTTTCATCATCAATTCATTCTCCTAAATCACTATATCGTTTAATCTTTCCAAAATATAATAAAGACTTGAATTTTTTCTCTGGAAAATTCTTTCAGGCTCCTCCCTCTCCTTGTACTCTATTTCATCCATTTATAGCTTCCTTGCCATCGTTAGTTCCCAACTCTTCATAGACATCTAAAGCTGCATCTCTTTCAAAAGTTTCTACACTTAATGATTATATTTATCATTAAGGTTGGCTTGTGGTGTGAAGATGTTTGTTCAGCTCTACAACTTGCCCCACCGTCTCAAGTTGCTAGTTGATTCTCTAGGCTAAGTCCTCTTTCCAAGTATCAAACTTTTTGACTAGATAAGTTTTTCTTTGCAACCAACAACTACTGAAGATCCTCTATGTGAAGAGAGGTAAAGAGATCGTACCTCTTCCTCGCATCCCTCAATTTCTCCTCAGCCTTTGAGAGATTCTTGGTGGCAATTAGCACCTCATCTTCACAATGCCCCACATGAGAAAACATTAATCATTATAGACCGTATTTCATAGAAGAAATACATTTAAGTTATAACATCACATAGAACAAGTTATTTCATGAGAGGGAAAGTGACTCACCCCATGAAGTGTTCAGGAAGGTCAACCCCTCTGAGTGTAGGGAATGCTGACCCATTAGAGTCAAATGAGCAAGAAGATGCTGACCCTTTTAACTTTAATATCATCTTCTCATCCTCCAAAAGATCAATTATAGGAGGATGAGCTAGAAGCTTGGGTGGTAGTAGTGAAAGTGAAACGAGACTAGCACATATGGTTGAAATTGTTTGGAAGTACTTATTTACTGATGTTTCTTAATAGAGGAAGACATTTGGGGCACTTCAATATGCTTTCGAATCATAAGACCTGAGATTTGGACCTACGTTAGTCGCATAACATGGAGGGAAGTGGAGAGGAATGTTGAACATGCATCACTTTCTCTCTCTTTCTCTCTTTCACTTTGTCCTCATCTCTTTCTCTTTCTCTTTCTTTTAGATCCTAATCAAGGAGATACAATCAGCTTTGTTTGGGACCGCCTCCTTCTTCTACTTCTTAGAAGGATAAATGCTCGCATTACTAGCCATTTCTTAGAGGAAAATGGAGACAAGGCATGATAAACAATGTCTATGGCAAGGATAAGGTCAGGGATAAATCGCATGAGTACTTTTCCTCCCCTTTGAATGCCTTAGCCTTCTTAGGAGGTTTGGTGTTTAGTCTAGTCTCCTCTAAAAAATCATCCTCAAAATGTGCTGAAGGACTCAAGTAAGGACCCACGTCCAAAAGGCTATTCAGGGTCAATAGAACATGCAGTTTCAAAATGCATGTGAAAACTTTAGAAACTAAGCTATACCTAGCCTACTTCGGTACATGCCTTATGTGCATTGCCAAAGTGGCGAGAGACGTTAAAAGTGAGCTAAGCGAGGCGCTTCGAGTTAGCGAGGCGCTTCGAGTTAGCGAAGCGCTGTAGTAGCGCTGAAGTCCTATGTGCTATAATGCTGAGCCAAGGACGCTCCGCCTTATCTATAGAAGTAGTAGGCTTTTCAAAAAATATTTCCCATCTCCCTGACATTATGAACCATCGTTCCTTCCATGACTTGTAAAAGGTCAAGATTCTTATGACGATCCCTCTTCACCACCATAGCTGGCTAGGGCTTGTAGTCATGCCCGCCAAGTAGAGTCTGTACAAATCATGAAACTCTTCTACATTGAAATTCTCCTTGGTGTTGATGCATTTAAGAGCCCACACATCTGAGAAAATGCTTCCACACACTCGACTAAAGTTGTATCCACACATTCGACTAAAGTTGAGTAGGAGCCACATGTTTACGAGCACACCACTCCTAGAGAAAATCATGGAGAGGCAGTCATTGTCGGCACTCTAAGGCAACCTCATAAATTAGCACTCGACAATTTTTGGGAGCACTAAAGAGTTCACCTTCAAGAGTAAGTCTTATTTGAATGAAATCAGTGGTGTGATACACAACTTTGATTTCATTCTATGCCTGATCTTGATTAAACATCGTGGCAAAGATGCCAACCAACCATGACTCTGACAGCCCGCTCGAGCTTGTTGTACCCCCAGACCTAGAGCAGTGGATCCAGCCTCGATAGGTAATGTCTCATTCTCAGTTATTGGTCACGTGATCGTTTAGAGCAAGGAGCCTCTGACATTTGGTAATAACTTTTAAAGAAAATTAATTTCTAGTAATAGACTTCACGACACGGACCAGGTCTAGGACATACTCTTACCACACGGTGATTCCCTTAACTAATATGAGGGGATCAAGAGAGAGGGAACTCAAGCAAAGGAAGAAGGCTACGGAAAATCACGATTTACAGAGGCATGAGGGTTTAAGATTTTGAGCAAGTAAATAAGAAGAACAATAACAAAAAGAAGGACGAGACAAAAGATTGAGGGTTTTTAGACCCCACCGAAAAATGTATTCTGAGACATTCATATGATCAAGCGGTTCAGAAAACCAACAATCTCAGTCTTACAATCAATCCAATGAACACAGTATGAGCCATTCTAATGATCCAATGGCACAATCCGAGTAGTGCAAACTGACAGGATGAGCCAAAACAATCAAACATAAGCCTTGCCCACCCTGATAACAACCATGGACTTTTGTGTAGCTTTTTGAAGCCTATGAATGGAAAGAAGCCACATACTCCATGAGGTAGTATGGTGAAATGATTGGTGGTTCGCTTCCAAGGATGATATAAACTTATAATAATGGCTACCTCGAAGCTTCTTGGGATACTTAAATCTTATTAAAAGTGTACAACGTCAAATTGGGAAAAAACCATGACTTCATAGCTCTTCCTCCTTGTTCAACTCTATGTATGGGGTAAACTACTGTGGACATATTTTCTGAGAGTTTTCAGATGAATGACATGTATCGGTAGTCCCACACTCCCCACCATCATCAGAGCTAACCCATTAACTAGCTCGATCGAAGGGGTTTAGATCATTCCCTGCGTACAACTTAGCTCGAGGATATATGCCCATCTTAGGGGATTCAACTTGAGGATCCCCGATCGACATTTTTTGAGGTCGAGAAGCTCAGGTAAAGTAATCATTGTTATATCAGCATCAGCATCCAAACGTAGGTATTATTTCACGTGAGGAGAAGTGAGTGGACTAGCTCGGCCAAGGAGCCAAAAGGAAAGCCTCCCTGATAAATACACCATCCAATTACTTTAGAGAGGTAAGTCCATCTTGGCCTCCGTCTATTATAATCAATTTCACACCAAACTCTTAGTGATGGGAGGCTATTTGGTAATGAACCCCCGACTAGTATGACTTGTTTCTGAGTTCCTTGTCCACCTTTTGTGCAGAAATTCTACTCACAAGCCCAGGGCACACATGTGGTACAAAACTTGGGCAAGAACAAAGTGTATGGGAACTCAACCTTTTTGTTCCCCAGTTGACCAAAAGGATTTTCTTTTTTGTCAAATTCTCAGCGCCGTACCCCATTAAGGTCCAATTCAATGTTCTCTATTTGCCTCCGGTTACCTACCAAATTATAGTAAAGCATTGCTTGACGATCTGCCTTCCCTTTTATTTTGTCTTCTCTTCTTTGCATTTCTTTTTGTTATAAGATAGAAAGTAATGGAGATTGAGCCAATAAAATGATTGGAAACCAAAGCCGCACGAGTGTTATTATAAGGGTATCTGTACCGGCAAGCTCGTTGAGACTTTGGGCCATAATTATGGTGGATCCCATTGTTAATTTACGATGAGAGATGGTCTGCAAATCGTCTACTAAATAAAGTGTTAAACTCTATATATTTAGTTAATTAAGACCTTGAAATAAGTCCACAATTATCATTCACAAAACGAGATTTGTGTCGTTGTGATAACTTGAGACAGCTAATCCGCCATTGGAAATTTTTCTGATGACATTTCATCTTCCTTAATTTATGATAACACTCATGTCACGTCGGGTACTGATGGTACAATGAGGTACTTTGTTAGCTCATATCCATGTAAGAGGAGCAATTATGATCCTAGACAGGCATCAAAAGGGATGTTTGAGCCTACACTACTCACGAACTAAGAAAACACTCCTACGCGCAGAAAATGCATTACATGATAATTTAAAGACTTCATTGACCTTGTCTTCCTATTTTCTGCATGAGCGCTCCTGGTTTTTTAGAAGAGTAAGTTCATTTTCTGCTCGCTAGTATCCGTGCACTAACTTGGCTAAGAAGTATTGTATCCTGGGAGAGAATAGTAAATTTTTGGTTCAATAATCACCCATGCAAAGAAAATATCTTGTTTGAACGAGATTTTCAGTTTTGCATACCACTTGATCACTCAATCTCTATTTTGTGGATTTACTTGTATGTACTCATATATATACTGACTTGTTAGATGGTGTCAATTTGATATGTTATTTGACACGACAATTTTGTCGAAGATATTAAATTAAGATCTAGAGAGAATAGGGGGGAGGGATAGGGGTCCGTGGCCAAATATCTCATTGGACGACACTTGAATCCAAAAGGATTAGCCAAATTCAGTTTGTTACTATCTCTGTGTTTCCTCTACACATCTTCTCAATCTCTCAGAGGTTTGGAAAAAGTAATTTGTCATTTTAATTATAAATACCCATTTAATTGAACTAATGAAAACGAAAATCTCTCTCATTCTCAGTCTACAACTCGTCTGATCAAACGTTGAAATCTTCTGAAAAATGAAGGTAGTGTTTATATATATCGATTATTTTTGCTTTAAATTATGAGAATATGAAAAAAATATTAGATTAAAACTGCCTCACCATTATGTATAAGGTCTTCATTACTTGTCTTTGTTCCAGTTATTAGGATGGATGCATCGCAAATTTCGGCAAAACAGCAGTGAACCACTTAAGGATTTTATAATCGGTTTGTCATTCTCACGTCTTACTTCTTTAACATATTTCTTTAAAATTTGCACTTAAAGTGCACCTTAATGTTATATGTTACCAGCACGATAGCAAACGTTCAGTTCTCTTACGTTGCTTTTTTTTATTAAACGTAGATGACCTCCAGTAAAGATAAGGAAGTGTGACATTATTAGCATATACGTGTACACGTACGGTCCAAAACATAAATTCTTATCAAGCCAAATAGAGTTGGCTTTGTAAACATGCGAGTGACTAAAGGGAGTGATTGTGAGTGTGGCTTGACCTAGACGTGGTGTGGTGATACTTCGGTTCGCTATGCAAAGAATCGGAGTACACCCTAGCATACCTTCTTACCTCTGGGTCAAAAGGGAACCTTATCCACCATAATTTGTGATCTAGATATTAAATACGATATAATTATTGCGTTACATTATTTCTGTTAGTCTGACAGAAGAGCTCAAATGCTATAAATGGTCAACAACCATCTCACGGTCATGTAATATGGTCAGAAATTTATTTTCCATAAACTACCCAAAATTTACGGGCGTAAAATATAATTTTAGACCCTTATAATAATAACGCATTTGTTGTCAATTCGGTCACTTTAGTTTCAGTTATATAAATTTAGTTATGAATTTGTAAATTATTAACAATTAATTAACATCTTTGTGTGACACATACTTAAGTACACTCTATTATCCCTATAACATGCAGGTGGTAGGTAAGATCTGTTACTTGAATTTGGTTTCGTCCTAAGCTTGTCAACAAAATGCAAGTGTGATTTCTGCCAAAACAAAATAAATGGGTTCTTTTAATGCTTCATTTTGTTTTTTGTAAATAAACAATGAGGAAAAATGTACAAACTACAAGGGACATAATTAAGGGGCCACAGAAAAAAGAATGTCATACCACCAATGAGCACAAAACAAAAGAGAGCCAAGCACACAATCTGAGCCACTTAAAACATCGATGGGAATGGACTAAAGGGCTTGGAGGAACCTATTGATATTAGATTCAATGAAACCTTTTTGGTTCCACAGCCTATCCTTAACTGTACTCAAAATGATGTTGCAAAGAACCTTTCTGTCCCTAACTTTACCTTTAAAAAATATAAGATTTCTTTCCTTCTAAATATTATAAACAAAACAGGAAAATAGAGTCAAGAGATAGAGCATCCATGTTATCACACCAGATTATGGGAGATTGAGATTGAGTAATGTGAAGCTCAGTTTAACCATGCTATTTCTGCAGCTTTATTAGACGAGATCGATATCACTTTCTGTGCTAGAACATGCAACTACTGGTTGCTTCTTAGAAGACTAGGATACAAGTGACATGAAACACAACATTCCTCGTTGTTGACTGGCGATCATCCAAAATGGAGGCCCAATCAACATTGGTGTATGCTTCAATATTCAGTGCATAAGCTTGTTTGAGGATGATACCATCATAAAGTGACAGTTAGCAAGACGTGTAAGCAAAAGATATTCTAAAGCCCCAAATGGGCTTTTGTATAAGATAACATCAGAAAATGCCTCAGATGAGTCCTGATACAAATTGATGGAGACATTTGAGGGTGTGAAGCAGGGCTAGGCTGTGGACATTTTACTTTCTACAAAAGTTCTAAGATATAACCTGATTGAGTAAGATGAAAACCAACTTTTGTTCTAATAACCTCCATTCCAAGAAAATGGTGAATTGGACCAAGATGTTTGAGAGCAAATTGTTTTTTTTAGATTAAAGATAAGATGAGCGATAAGTGACTCATTGTTGTCAGTAACTAGTAAATCATCAAAATATACTAATATGATCAGTGTGCACTCTCGTTTGTGGTAGTAAAATAGTGATGTATCAGAGATTGTGTTGTTAAAGCCCCATTTGATTTAAACAATTTTCAATTTTTCTTACAAAGTTCTAGGAGCTTGCTTTAGTTCATGAAGAGATGTCTTGAGCTTGCAAACATAGTCTGGATGATGCACATTGACATATCCATCTAGCTACATCATGTAGACGGCCTCCTTAAAGGAGCCATTGAGGAAGGTATTATGTACATCAAGTTGATGTACTACCCACTTGAATGATACTGTCAAGGTAAGTATAACTCTTATTGTTGTTGATTTGACCACTGGAGAGAAGGTTTTTGAGCAGTCTTGGTGGAAGCCTTGGGAAACTAACATGACCTTGTGTCTCTAAATGCTTCCGTCCACATTTGATATTGACTTTAAAAATCCACTTATTCCCCACAAGATTCATATCCGAACAATAAGGTACTAGCTCCCAGGTTTGATTGGGCAACTAACATGCCCTTGTGTCGCTGAATTCTTTCGTCCACATTGATATTGACTTTAAAGATCCACTTATTCCCCTACAAGATTTATATTCGAACAATAAGTAACTAGCTCCCAGGTTTGATTATACATGAGTGCTTGTACTCCATATCCATTTCATTTCTCTAAGGTGTACTAGACAAGGCTTGTTTGGCTGTAGTAGGTCTGATAAGGCTGGATCAGTGGTCATTTAGTGTTTTGAGGTGAGAAATAATTTTAGTTTAGCATATTTAGTTTTTGATCTAGTGAGCATGGGATGACAAGATTGTGTAATGGGTTTGCTATAGGTGGTTGAGTATATATGACAAGAGAGTGTGAGATTGTGTTGTGATCATTTATTGTAGAATGAGTGGAACTAGTAAATGGAGATTGGATAACAAGAGCTGCGAGTGGAATCAGAGTGATATGTAAGTAAATGTGTGTTATGAAGATGTGGTGAGGAATTTAAAGAGTGAGGGGAAAGAATTGTACAAGTAGAAGTTATTACATGAGGGAGTACTTGAGAAGATCTTGGAGTATGATCATCAAGAGCATAGAATGTGTATCCTGTAATGGACCTGCAGAGCTAAAATGAAAATATGTTCCTGGATCATTATTGGGTGACATTTTAGCATGACAAATTAGAGTGAGTCTTTTATAGAAAGGGAAAGAGCTTTCATTGAAGATAACATTTATAGCAATTTACACCTTGCCTGAAGGATGTAGGCACATATATCCTTTCTGATGTAGAGAATAACCAATAAAGACACTTTTCTGTCATGAATTCAATTTTATTTATGTTATAAGGTCTTAAGTGATGATAACATTCACATCCAAAGGCCTTCAGGAACTTCTAATCTGTGTTTATTGAACAAAACTTCATACGATGACGATCTTGATCGAACATCAGTAGGTAATCTATTTATCAGGTACATGTGTGATTCCACCAGAAAAGACATTGGCATATATGCTTGTGCTAGTAGTTTAAGGCTGGTTTATACTAGGTGTTGTGCTTTCTTTCAGCCCTACCATTTCGATTGTGTGTTTGAGGGAATAAATGTATGAATTCAATGACATTTGTTGCAAGAATTGTTCAAAAACTTTGTATTCCCCTCTCCAATATGACTAAATAGATTTGATATTGGTGGATAATTGTTTTTTCAAATAGAACCTTAAATTGAGTGAATACTTTGAAAGCTTCTGACTTCAGTTCTAAAGGATAAACTTTATCTATTGAAGTTATTTAAAGATGGTATCTAATATCTATGCCATCTTGTGAAGCTATAGGGGATGGTCCCCATATATCTATATTAATCTGTTGTAGGGGTTTTGATGCATGTGTTAATGAGTGTGAATGATGCATAAGATGAATTTTCCCTTAGGGACAAGCATAGGAAAATTAGTTTGTATGAATGGAGACTGTTAAGTTACACGCTTAACGTATTTTAGAAGCACTATCTATAGTAGCATGGCCAAGATTCATATACTAAATATCAAAAGGAAATAAACAAATAATATTATTTTGATTGCTAAAGGATTCATTACATTGATTATGTAAGGAGTTGATACAATCTGATGAAACAAAAACAAAGCTACTAAGTACTGATTTTTGTGATAGATTCACATGAGTATTATTTTTAACAGGAGATTCAGAATCATAATAGGGTTCAAATGACTAGAAGGTTTTCTTGAAACAGGTTAATTACAAACGAAATCAAATTAACATCTTCAAGTTTTCATGTTAGGGCTGCCACTCTATTTTCCCCTAGCATTGACAATTCATGACAAGCTTCTTTAACTATCCCTTTGAGAAGGACCTTCTTGGCTGCTTCTTCCTTAACAACACAAAAATCAGAGTGAAACTCAATGAATAAGGCATTATCTTTAGTTAACTGAGAGACACTCATACAATTCCTTTTTATATGAGGAACTCTTAGCGTGGATTTAAGTTTTAAAATGATATAAGCTTGAGGAATTGGGGGAAATCTAGAGCCTATATAAGTTATTTGGGTGACTTACCATCAACTACAAGAAGTTTTTCCTTGCCATTGTAATCTTGTGCAAAATATAGGTTACTCAGGTAAGCAATATATATAGCTTGTGGCTGCATTATCTATACACCAGGCAAAGTCATTTTGTGTTACACCTAACTAAGTTTGCTATCACTGTAGCGGGTGAGAAATTTTAGAGTTTGTCCATTCTGAAACTGAGATTCTAACGTATAATCATTAGATATTTGATAAAACTCTCGTCAAATATATAATAACATGTCAGCGCTCCATTTCTTGATCTACCACACACTTGGCAAGTAAGTTTGGTTCCAAATCTTCCTCTACCTCTTCTTCCGCCATTAAAAAATTGTCTCTACCACCATTAAAGCTTCCTTGCTTATTTCCAATGAAACCTTGATTGTTATTCAAATCTCTTTCACGAAAATGTCCTAATGCCATAATTATGACTTATTTTTCCACAATTACCACCATCAAAATTAGCACCAGCAGTATATTTCATGTTGAATTCTATTTCTCCACTAATTCTTCTCATGGCTCATAAGAGAGCATGGACTTCTTCAAATGTCAAACTCTCATTTCTTGAGGTTACATTCACTATTATAGAATCATACCCCATGCCAAGATAATTCAGTAAATGAAGAAGATGATCTAGATTACTTTACTGGATTTCCTGCACCAATCAAAGATCTGTGATGTTTCTCATTCTGTCACAATAATCTGTAGTGATTTCATTTCTTTTGTTTAAAGCTTGTAGCATATTGATCATCTGAAGCATTCTTGCTTTCGATTGACCTAAGAATCTTCTTTCTAAAAATTTTCAGAGATCTTTTGAGTGACTATAATGCAGAACTGTTCCCAAGACTCGTCCCATTCATAGAAGATCTTAACCAACTTAGAAGTAGTTGGTCCTTCCTTATCTAGGTTATATACTTTGTATTGTTATTACCATAACCAATTTCTATTGTGGTTTATCCTCGTTGTCAAAGAGAAAGTCATCCAGCCCAATTTTAGTGACAACTGGGACTAGCAGAGACTTTAATAACATGAAGTTATCTCTGCCCGATTTGATAAGTGGAGATGAACTCAGGGTCATTCTGAGTGATTTTAACAGTAGAGCATCAGTGCTCACATCACTCCCTTGGTTTACACTTGAATCAATAGTCATGTCAGTAGCCTTTCTTGTGCTCTGATACTAAGTCGCAAAAACAATTGAGAAGGAGAAGTGAAAGAGAGAGAGAGAGGGTACTCGATGAAGTGAAAAATTGGTATTTCACATTATCCTTTCATTGAACATATTATAGAGTGTATATACAAGTATTTTAAGATAGATTGGCTATCTAACAACTGTGGGACGAATACTAACAACTCAGTTAACAACTAACTAATCAGTTGAGTTAGGTCACCAATAATTATTTTTGGTTGAACAAGGATGAGGTGGAAGAGAAGAGCGATAGAGGGAGAGAGGGAGAGTGTGTGTGTATGTGTGTGAGAGAGAGAGGGAGGGACAAAGAGGGGGAGAGAGAGAGACAGAGAGAGGAAGGACATGGAGAGATAGAGGGAAATGGAGAGAGAGTGAGGGGTAGGAGGAAGGGAGGGAAGGAGAGAGGGAGGGTGGGGGAGAGAAAGAGATGTGGATGAGGCAGTGAAAAAGAAGAATTAAATAAGAAGCTTTTAGGGTTTTGCACCTACTGATTTGTTGCATAATGAGTTTGTTGGTAGTAATCCCGTGGGTATAACCATATGTTTGGTCTGTACCTAATTAGTATCCATTTGGTGGTAAGAAAATTCAACCCATGTCCATTAACACACATCCATATCGATAGGAGTGTGTATGGTCAGTTCGGACCAATTTTTAGCATAAAAATATTTTGAATCAAAATTCACGGTCTTACCATAATGAGGAAGTAATCAACCAGTCATGTACATATAAATCAAAATGACTGAATCGTATAACAATTGGTTATCTTCGGTTAGGTTTTACGATCCACCAAATTCTTTTTAATTTTTCAAGAGATCTATTAATGAATTTAATCAAATATGTTCCAAAAAATTCTGAAGTTTTTTTGTGTATAACGGATAAAGACTCACAATTTGAACAAAATGTAAACTAAACATTAAATAGTGATGAGAGAAATGTGAAAGAGAGAAATATGAGAAAATAAAAATCAAAATTAGACCGAACCAAAAGTTTAATTCTTTTTAATCCAAGACCGAACCGGCCACGATTAGCTAAAAACCAACCAAACTGGTCATTTTCGGTTCGATCTAGTTCGGTTTGGTTGGTTTTTGTGCACTCATACTTGATAGGGATAAATGGGTAATTTCAAGTGAGGTTTGGAGGTTTTCTTTGTCTACAGCTTCTGTCTAAAGTTCTAACAGAAGTGCACGGATGATGCAACAAGTAACAGTCTTGTAATTGTGAGGGTAATTGTGAGGGTAATTGTGAGGGTGTTTAGTATAATTTTTTTAAAATTAAGGATGTAAAGTAGATTCGCGTTTGTAACTTAGGGTACACGTTTCCATAAAATTTAGTACGTAAATACTGAAATAAAGAATGTAAACCACCCCACATGAAACTTTGCATTCATAGCATATCAAATTAAAGAATCTTACCAACAAATTCAGCACCTTTTAGTTTTAAAAAATATCCATTATATTTTAAATTGTGAATCTTAGAAATGAGAAACGCAATCAAAGGAAACTATGAAAGATTGCGACTTCATTGTTTGGAGTCCTTGAAATATTAACAAGAACTGTTTTTTGGATATTAGTAATATTCTTCCCTTTAGCCATATTTCTTTTTACTTTTCTGCTCAATTTTTTCCCTCCTAGTTCTTAAGATCCAATCATGTCCTTATACTCCTCTTCTGTCAGGGAATTCTTGCAATTGTCTTTCAGGGCAACCGACAGTGGATGATCAACTCTTCTACTCAAAACCGAACTTCAAACCCTTTAAACAAACCCAAAGTTCCCATCTTCACCCAAACAATGAAGAAGAACAACAATCATCAATTCCAATGCCTGATATCTTCCATGGCTTCCTTGCAATTGGAACTTTTGGTTCAGACCAACACCAGCTCATCAATGACACTAACCCATCTACGCCAAAGTTCTCAATCTCGATAGAAAGTGTTACTGAAAAG
Organism: Datisca glomerata; assembly: GCA_003255025.1. Lineage (NCBI taxonomy): Eukaryota > Viridiplantae > Streptophyta > Magnoliopsida > Cucurbitales > Datiscaceae > Datisca > Datisca glomerata. The sequence continues at coordinate 746,050 of QANY01011484.1, forward strand.
AATCAACATGAAGTGACAGAGGATGAACTGAAGCTCATCAATGATGAATTAGAGAAAGTATTGAGTTCAGATTCTAAGGAAGATGGATTCAATGAATCTTCAGGGAGAAACAGTCATGTGAGCTTAGAGAGAAGCAGCCATGGCAGCACGGTTACACTTCGTGGGAAGCCATTAGAAGGAAGAGAAAGCAATTTCAATGGAAGTCTAATCTGTCCACTTCAAGGGTACCTTTTTGGGTCAGCCATTGAAATGTCAGAGAAAGTGACAGTAGCAAAGAGAGAAGAGAGAGTTTCTTTGGGTGAACTTTTTCAGAAGACGGAAGTTGCAGAGGAAAGTTCATTGGGAGGAGAGTGTGATGGAGATGAGAAGAAAATTGAGAAGGAAATGGATAAATCTGCCATTAATCATATCAAAAGGAAGCTTAGGAAAAAGATTCTGCAGTCTTCTTCTAAGAGCTCTTCAGTTAATGATGGTGGAGTTGTTGACTCTGTTCTCCCTGAATCCAAACTGCATAAGGTTATTTAGACAACCCACTTTTGGCAACGTTTGTTTGAAGTGTGTCGTTCTTTAGTACCGGACCAGTACTGTACTGAGATTGATATAAAGTCTTGAAGTTTGGTTGTTCGATCAAACAAACGGTGGATCAATCTCCGATACTAGCACTGGTTTGGTACCATAGGAAAATCTTTTTTTGAGAGTGTTTTTGTTTAAAGTGTCCTTATTCTTAAATATTTTTATTTTAAGCACTTTCTGCCCTTCCAATTTTTTAAATAAATTGAAACATCTTTTTATGAAAGAGTAATATAAGACTGATTGAGATTTTGATAAAGTATTATTTGAGTAAGTGATTGTGTAAATTATTTATAGATTAATTAATTTATAATTATAAAATAATAAACTATAAATGATTGAAATATCACTTTAATCAAATAAAACTTCGTCTCTCATTATTCTTGAATTATTCTTTTTATGAAATAATTGATTCTTAAAAATATTATTCTCAATGCAAAACAGAAATGAAATGTCCCCAAGGAATTCACTTGTAAAATAAATGTGCATAAAAGTGGTTTCTTAAGATTCAATAAAGTTGAAAAGCACTTTTACATGAGTAGAACGATTAATTTTGTTTTCTTTCTTGTGTGTGACTATATAAATACTTAAAAACACATTTAGAATCATATAAGAACATTTCAAAAAGCTTTCAAAATTATTACCTAAATTTACATATTTCAAGAAACTTTATAAACTCAAACTTAATTAATCATTTAAAAGAGAAGCTGAAATTTGAATTAAGCTACTGATGAGTCAATCAAATATGATGTCTTTGGCTTGTAGATCTTCCAAATGTTTCACAGGAAAGTTTACCCAGAGAGCTCAACAACCAAACGGAAGTATGGGAAAACAAAAAAGAGTGAGAAAAACAAAATAGAAGCAACATTTGGAGGAGGAAATTACAACAATATTGGAGAACAAAAGCAGACTCTCTCAGATTCAGATCAGCTGATGATATATCCTCAGAGGAAAACTTTTCCAAAGCCTTACACTACCCAATCTACTCCTCCGAATTTGATGTTAAGTGTGAATCCTTCAAATAAGAACAAAGAGCATTGGATCAAAACAGATGCAGACTGTAAGTACATGTGCTTAATCCTTCCATTTTTACCATATTTCACTTTTGGAAGCGTGTTAAGTGCATTTCATACAAATAGATGAGAGGACACTATAGTAGAACGAATGATACATATAACTGCAAATTTGACACAGTTAGAAATAGTTACTTGAAAAAAAAAATGAAAATAAAGTATAAGGACTAAATACTTGTGGTTGTCCCATTAGAACAATAATTTGGGGCCAAACAAAAATGCAGCAAGAAAATAAAAGGATTAAACATAGAATTGCATTATGACGTGCCATTGTATAAGAGTCATGTTATTGCGTACCTTCACAGTATTTAGAATCATCACCAAAATAGTGATCACGATGGTAAAAAAAATGATGTTTCACTTGTGTTTTCTGCAATATTGTAGACCTGGTGCTGGAGCTCTGATTCAGAAGAAAGGAAGGGAACTACTATGTCCTAGTAATAATCAGTCATTTTAATGATCCATATAATGATGCAAAGCTTTAGTTATGTAGTCTTTGGTGGTGTTTGTTGCTAATAGCCCATGGATGTTAATTATGTTAAAGAAATAGAGAGGTTTGTGTGCAAATAAATAAAAGAAAGAGGACTTCAATAAGCTTCGACCTTTCTGTGTATCAACAATAAGACAGGTATTTTAAGTTACTATTTGCATAATTCATAAATAGTATTTTGTTTGCATATTCATAGAATTTCTGCTGAATTCCATGACAAGAAGCAAGAAATAAAATATGTCAATTGAATATTTTCAGTATCTTTGCCAATTAAATTTCACAAGTAATATCAGATTATTCTATTTGTATTCTTCATAAATATATAAAATTCCTAATGCTTGATTTTCTCGAATATGTACAAGAAAAAAGTAGGCCTGCAGCGACGGTTAATATAGTATATTGCTACAGTTTGTGATCACCAGTGAAACAACCATCGCATGCATAATATTGTAGCAATATGGACTGCAGGGATTGCTATGGCACCTTAGAGCGGAGTGTGAATCGTGGATATGAGCTTTTCAAACTGAATTTTGATAATCTATAAATATGAATAACTTATGCAAGCAAATACATAAATATCACAATTTAAATAACCGTGCAATAATGAAAAGAGAGTAGGGGTAGAAAAATCAAACACAGCATTTTTTTTGTGGTTGGCAACCTCGCCTACCTCCACCTCCAAGAGGTTTCTCCTTGAACATTTCACGGATAGTAGTCAAACATTTATAACCAATGAGTTTCACGAGCACTCATTACTGCTTTCACTGATTTCCTCTACGATTACAATTGTAACGCTCTAATCCTTGAAGATTAAACTCCTGAAGATTAAACTTGCAGAAAACCTTTAATATTAACTAGCGGAAGCAATAAATCACCATATTAGTTGGTTAACAAAAATAATAATTGCCGTACTAAACTTCATAAATAAGTCAATAAGAAAAATCCATAAATCATAAACGGTTAAAATAACTATAACTTAATGGAACCCTTTTCCAAGGTCTTAAATTATTCATAAACTGAAAATTCCAAAATTCTACAACTGGATTAGCTGGCTATGGTAGTCTGTCACTCTTGCTACTTGTCATCACATGTGCAACATAACCAATTGTAGGTGAGTGAGAATTAGAAATACTTAGTAAACTTACATACTGATAAGCATCACATGTTATGAATGTAAACGTATAATACATGCAATTATTATTTAACATATTCGCTTGATGACTTAATCATAAAAGAAATTACGTAAAGTACTTGAATGTGTCTTTGCTGATCATAATTAATGGTTAACATGTATCTTGAACTTGTCCATGTAACTTGCTTAATCATAATTCATACTAGGCATATTTTTGAATTAATAAGCTAACAAGAACTGTTTCACACTTGAACTTGAACATAACTTCTAACATGAACGTGAATATGAAGGAATGGGTATTCTGAACCTGGTGTCACTTAAGGTTATCTGAAAATTAAAGACGCTGACATGAACACAGTGACACCAAACCTTTTAGCTGAAACATGATGTGAACAGTCTGGTTACTTGAGGTAACTTCATGTTTACTTAATAGTCTGGTTACAAGGGAGATGTCCAAGTCTACTTCTTGTTTACTTATCCGTCTACTTGAGATAACTTCATGATTCATAATAATTCATATTCATGAAGAAACATAAAACTTGCTCTGAACACATATATCGTCACTTATACATGTAGCTTAATCAATTTCAATCTATACATCACGTGGTAGTTAACTTGATCAACACATCATGATACAGAAAAATAAATGAAACACTTTTTCACATGTATAAAGTATTATAAATAATATAATCAAGTAACATTGAATGTAAACATGTCATAGGAGCCACATCACCATGTAAGCTCACTTACATAGACTTGAACAAATGAATTAAGTAATTATTTACCTGAAACCCAAAGATTTCAGCTCGCCATACATTCAGTTGATCATAAAATAATAAACCTAGTTATACAATAAAATAGGAGGGTGATTAAGGTAAAAAAAAGGTGAAAATAAATCAGGTATTAATCTGATCAAAACAGTTCACCCCGGTTCACTTCAGCTGGGTTATGTTGGTTCAGTTTGGTTGTCGGGAGGACTAGTCCGATTGCGTTCAGTTAGGATTGGTCGGTTCGGTTCACTCTCCCTGGTCTGACTCAATCTTGTTTATTGGATCAGTTCAATTTTGCTAGATCAATTCAGTTTGTTTCAACTGAACTTGTTCGTTTCTGTTTGGTTTGATTGGACTAGTTTAGATTGGATTGACTTAAAGTTGGTTACATTACTAGATTGGGTAAACATCCAAATTGGGTCACAAGACCCAATTTGCTTCGCAGATAGATAGGAAGAATGGGAAGTGGCTGTTGGAATTATGTCAACAAAGTAGGGTATAATAACTATTTATGAGTAATCAGTTATTTATGAGACATTTATGTATTACTGAATTTTATGAATAAATAAAAGTTTTCTTTAATTAAAGTGTGTTTGTAATTTACTTAAATCCTAGAACTATTATTAACAAAGAAGTGTAAAGACTGAGCGGTCTTCCAGACAAACTCTTCTGAAATAGTTCAGAATGTTATTCGCAGACTTAGAATCGAATGGACAATCAAATCTAATTAAGAGTGTTAGATTGAACTAAATGATAACATGTTGTGGAACATGTTAAATAGACTAGTAACCAATTAGTTTAGAGCAAAAGCGTTTATCTAGCTCTAAATCTAATTGTTACACCTTAAGGATATTTTTGTAATCATCTTAACCCTGAGGTGAATACACAACATGATCTAGTTACTCGCGATCTTTGATTCACCAAAGGAGTGAGTTCGAATTCCGGACAATATCTCGGCTTCAACTATGCTGGAGTTACTTGATTCACAGATATTGAATTCGTGACAAGATTGTAAAAGCAACAATATCACATTATGCTTTCTTGATGAGTGTGTGAATAAATAAATTGGGCCTGGTACTCAATGACATGGGTCATTGAATAAGGCATGTTGAACTGTATGAAACACTTCACGGATATGTATTTCTTGTTCACAGTCAATAAATGAGTTAAGAAAATAATAACTAGAGATGTAAATGATCATTTTGCCTCACACTCTTGTTACTGATATTCACGAAGGTTAATATCATAAAATATTCTATGGATTGTGAAATATAAATGCTTATTTGCATCAACAGAAAATGTAGCGCGCATGAATTGAGAGTTCAGTCGACATCAGACCTATAGTGGAGTCATACAATATCAGGATTAAATAAATTGAGAATTTATGGAGATAAATTAAACGGGTATTTGAATCTCATAGTTTTTTTTATGTGGGTCCATTCGATCTCAATAGTAGCTCATAAGGACAAGAATGAGAAACGACAGTCGGACCAAAAACGTGTTTTGGACCACAGTACACTTCCCGAGCCCCTATGAGATGGGTGTCATCACTATATTAGTGAAGACCAAAATTAATGTTCAAATTAATTATTTTGTTATTTTCTAATTATTAGATAATTAGTAAATAAAATAATTAATTAATTGATATGAATCAACTTAATTCATCAGTTTAGACGGATGAATTTGGACACAATGTTGGCTCCCAGGGAAGATGTTGAAATCTCATATGCAAGTCAAGGGAGAGGGGATTTTCTGTTTATAACATATAAGGGTATATGAATAATTATATAACTAATATATAAGGGATTGCATTAGGGTTTCATCTCTAACCTAACTTAAGTGTGTTAGTCAGAGTAGAAAAAGTTTCTCTTCCACAGTTGTTTTGAGAGCCCACGCTCAATTCCTGCTAATATTCTTGAGAGATGTACTTCTGATTCTAACGTGTGATTGTCGATGTAAAAATCAATTACAAGCTCATAGAATCTCAGGAACGGGGAATGCGAGATAGAGAGTTGGATCCCGCCAAATTAAAATTTCTTCATTATAAGAAATTGTATAAATAGTTTTTATCTCTTCTCGATACGTTTATATAATTATGGGTATTCATTGGTTTGGTTTTATGTTTAATATGATTAAATGTTTACATGAAATTTTTTGATATTCTGTCCATGAATTTGTCATGGTTCAATTATTTTTATACAAAATCTAGAACCCGATCCAACATGGGCGAGGCATCGTCGGCGTCCAATTCACCGGTGATAGCCAAAAGAAAATAAAAGGAAAGAAAAAAGAGGGAATGAGGGAAATAAAAGAGAGAGAAGCTAGGGGAAACAAGGTAAAGAAGAAACACCCAAGAGAAGTAAAAAGCAAGGAGAATAAAAAAAATGCCTATTGGAGCTGATGGGCGATGGCAAGGTAACGATGATGTGCGGCAAAATAGAGATGAGAGGGGATAGAGGGAATCTCAGTCTAAGTGAAAAGAAGAGAAAAGAAAAGGAATCTAAAGAAGATATGGAGACAAGCATATAGGAAAACAAGAAAATCTTGAAGTACAATAGTCATCAAAGAGACAAACGGCCAACGAAAGGCTAGTAAAGAGAAGGTGAAGATGAAGAAGAACATGGAGTCGCGTAGGGGCTGTGGGAGAGAGAAAGTGTCTGAGGGTTTTAGATTAAATATAGGTTTAGCTTAAAATTGTGTATATATAGGTCTAGGTGTAAGTAAATTTTCAAAATCACAAAATTACCTCTAGAGGTAAATAGGGTATTAAATTCTTCCCTCCTTTAGAACTTTCATCCTTGAAACAAATATACCTTACCGAAATCATTTTGGATACTTGACACGTATCTCCGATTCCCGTCGAACGTTGCTTCCTTGATCTGATGATTTCTCTAGAGAACCTTGACGAACAGAACTGTCCTGTCACAAAGAGTTTGATTCTTGCATTTTAGAATTCTGACTAGTTTCACCTTATAAGTAAGGTATTCACGAACTTACAGTGGTTCATAATCGATGACCTGATTTGGATCAGGCACATACTTGTGAAGCATCGATACATGAAACACTTTATGAACACCTGAAAAAGCTGGTGGTAAAGCGAATTGGTAAGCCAAATGACCGATAAGATCTAAAAACTCAAAAGGACCAATAAATTTTGGATTGAGCTTTCCCCTACGACGGTTATAACCTTATATCGTCCTTGGTAGCCCTAAAACAAAATCAATAGTTACATGTTTCCATTTCCATTCAGAATTACTTGATGGTTACAAGACCCTAGATGGTCGTTGTCTCTAGACCTTGATTTGCTGACACACAAAAACTTACTTATAAAGTTAGAGATCACACGTGATACCATTCTACCAATAGTGTAATTTTAAATCATGATACATCTTAGTACTGCAAGGCTGAACAGTGTTTGGTGAAATCTCAGCCTCAACGAGTAAATTTTTCCCCATGATTATGTCTTTTAGAACATAAGCCTCCCATGGAAATGAAAAGTTGAACCCTCATGGTGAACCTTGTTGTTTGTCAGAACCTACCTCACTATGAATCATAAGCACCTCAGAGCCTAAGTTTTATGCATCAATTATACGTTGTAGCAATGACGGTTGAACTATGAGCTGAGCTAAGTGAGCTGTAGTATTTTCCAACAAGACCTAAATCTCGATAAAATAGAATCCTCAAGGATGTGCTTTTGATACGTGATAAGAGCTACTAAATGAGTTGGCTTTCAGCTTAAAACATCAACGACAACATTTGCTTTCTTTTGGTGATAATTGAATTTAATAGTCATAGTCCTTCACCACTTCCAACCAATGGCGTTGCCTCATATTAATCTCTTTTTGAGTGAAAAAGTACTTGAGACCCTTATGATCTGTGAAAATCTGTCACTTACAATCATACAAGTAATGTCTCCAAATCTTGATGGCAAAGACAAAAACAGTCATTTCCAAATCATGCGTAGGGTAGCTCTAGTTGTAAGCTTTAGCTGACGAGAAGCCTAAGCTATAACTTTCACATAAGGCATTGGTCAAATTTTTGGTAACCAAATTCGATTACACTTACCAATCATTTGTTAATGTGATTTGTGTAATCAAAGGGTATAATATTAGGACCCACAGTTTAGATATCCAAATACAAGCAAGTGAAAAAATTATTTTATGGAGAATTCAAGTCCCAAACTCTATGCAAAGCTAAGAAAAGGCATTACGAACGGACCATGTTCACGATGAATCCAACTCAAAACGCACAACTTTCTTTGCTTGATATGATTTTGGTGAGTTGTTACTTGTTAGGAGCGTTGCTTGCTAAGGTCATGGTAAAAATGTATCTCGTTGAACTTGCTTCTTATCATTGATTGGGTATTTAAGTGATAGTGTTTGGAATTTCTTATAGGTATACGTGATAACTATCTTTGATGGTGCTTTCATGGCTTCCCACGACTCTTCTTGTATTTCCACTGAATGATTGTTTATCTTATCCTGGAGAATAGAGTTACGTTGAAAAGGCATAAAATCTCTAAATTCCCCACAATCGTTATTTCTTCTTGAGAATCCTTCAGTGGACCGGTGCATTTCCTTCCAACATTGTTCGTTAGATAGTTGAAATTTGAGAAAGTATTGGAAGATGTAGGGGCTTAACTCGAGTGTTCACTGCCTTCTCCAATACAATATTGCTTTCGTGTTTGTGCTTGAATAATTGTCTATCTTTGTCAAATTTGATGTTGGCATGAGCTTGTGTTTTGCATGATTGCTTGACTATGAAATGCTCATTATAATGTAATGAAAACTTGGATTCCTGAAAATATCTCTCCATAAGTGCTTGGCTACTTCAAAGGATGAAATAATATTCCTTGAAAGCTCATTGTTCGTTTGATTGATCATTCTTTCTTGGTAAAGAATACGTAAAGACTCCCACTGAAATTGGTCGGTGAAGTTCAACTCACTTAACGCGCCTAGAGGTGAAGACTGTACGCTGACTGTATGCACGGACAAATTTTGTCAAAATTTTGAATAAGCATCTTGGTCGTAGCCTTCCCTTTCTCATTTTCACCGTATCATATGAATTTTACTATTGGTCTTTTGCATGATTTAATTGATCTCGTACCTATTGTGAGGATCAAAATCAGCTACAAATTCAGGGCGTGGAATGGCATGGTGTTGATTGATCAAAGTCATTTATAGCGTGGCATGGGGCCTAAATTTTGTTGCATGGCGTGCTAATGAGTTATGGAGTTGTGCATGACATGATATTGAGATATAAATAGATGTATGTCATGGCATGGATTTAATTCATTGCATGGTATGACACATAGTATTTACAATATTGCATAGAGGGAAAATGCTACGAAGTGGCATTAGATAGTTTATAAGTGCAATACAACATGATTTGGCATAAGGCACGTGTAGAAGGCATCGATTGTGGTACTAGGAAATGCAATTATCTGATACAGAAAGGTGTGTCTATGACATGAGCATAATGCCAAAGAAATATCCATTATGGAGCTTTCGTTTGATACGGCAAGGCTTGAAACTTAAAAGGTTTTCATTGGAGGTGGAGGTATAGCTTGAATATCAAGGATTTGTATAAGTGTTTCTTAGTATATCTGCATAAGAATATTGGTTTGCATCATGCTCGGTGCTTGGCTTGAATTTGAAACCTTTCGCATCAGACTCCTCCAGTTGGACATAACTCATTTGCTTTACTCGAGTGTTCTTTGGACTTGGAATATGAATTCAATGTATCATGTGAGGGGGACGTTAGGCACGGATTTTCACATGGAGTCGCATCAGGATAGACACAATTCTATAGCGCAATGTAGTATTGAGTCACAAATTCTTGCATGGTGTGGCATCAAGAAATATGTTTCATGGCATGGCATTGCGTTAAAGAGTTGTTCGTTGCATGGGATCTAGATTAAATCGTAGATTTCGGCATGGTGTGGTGTCTGGATACAAACCTATGACATGGTGTGACCTATTGTTGCATTGAGTTTGGCGTGGCACCAAGATGTAGCCCAGACAAGGTGACGCCCTTAAGATTTAAGATTGTCTTTGTTTGTAGTGTTGTTTTCTCTAGCTTAGGGTCAAAGATTACTCAATACGATTAAGACTCTTGCCTCTGCTTGAAAGTTTGACTCTGAATTTGTAATAACAATTACCTCGAGGGGTATTTTAGTAATTTTCTTGTTATGCATATATGTATATGTATTTACCCGCTAAGCTGCCTAATTATATATACTAAATCTCTCTCTTTAATCCCCAGAGTCAGCGAACCGCTTCTTTCTTCTTCATCTTCGCCTTCTCTATGTATGTTATTGTCACCAGCAAACTCAACTAAGCTCTTTGTTCTTCTTTCTTTCACTCTCTTTATGGTTATTCTCTTCATTCATCCCGCTCACTCTCTCAACCCATTTTGTTTTCTATTATTCAGACCCCCTTTCTCTCTTTCTAAACCCTAACTAGTGTGCAACTCCTTTGCACCTCAGTCGTCGCTGCCCCTGTAATTTCCAGGAAGAGATTTTTCTATTCCTTTGTTTTTTTCTTGATCTCTCTCTCTATATATATATATGCCTCTCTCTTTCTTTCTCTCTCCCTCCACCGCGCCCACTCACTGGTTTAATGCCAGCGAGGCTCTTCCTTCCTCTCCTTTCTTTTTTTCCCTTCCTTTGTTTCTATATTCAGAAAGAAACTGGGTCTTGTGACCCAGTTAGTTGTCGACCTGTCTCATAATTTATAACCCATCTAAATCGGTTTAGTTGAACCGAATAGGTCCACCACAACCGAACCGTACTAGTCTACTCAAATCTAACCGAGCTGAACTGATCTAGCCCTACTGAACCGGTCTGATGCAGCTGAATCAAATTGTTTCGAACAAGTCTGAACCATTTTGACAGATTGATACCTGGTTTATTTTCACTCTATATGACCCTTATCACCTTCCTAATTTAATGAATAATTATATTTAAAATATTGTGATTACTTGAATGCATAGTGATCTAGAATATTTGAGGTGCAGGTCAATAAATGCTAAATTCTTTAATATCAGTCCAAATAAGTGACCTTACATAATGATGTGACTCCTCTTTTTTTATTCATAATGTATTTACATTGAACAAAGTTACATTGTATTCTTTACGATGCTTATATATGTGAGCTTTGTTTATTTCTTGTATCATGATGTTGTGATTAAGTTAACTACCACGTGATGTATAACTAGGTTATGATTGATTAAGCTACATGTCTTATTTGTATTATGTCCACATGAACAAGTTTCATATATAATCAATAAAAAGGATTATTATGTATCATGTGTTAACTCAAGTAAAGTGATCAGTAACAAGAAGTAGACTTAGACATGTCTCTTAGTTATTAAGTAATTGGACTGTTCATGACATGTTTTAGTTATGTATGTGTCATCATGTTCATGTCACCATCCTCAAATATCAGATAACCTTAAATGATAACAGCTTCAGGACACAATTTTGTCATGTTCACGTTCACATTACAAGTTATTTTCATGTTCAAGTTCAAGTGTGAAATAGTTCTGCCTAGGTTGTTAATTCGGGGATATACCTAGTCGAATTATGAGCAAGCAAGTAAGTTCAAGAAACATGTTAACCATGAAATGCGATCAGCCCAGACACATTCACATATCTTACATAAATTCATTTATGACTAAGTTAAAGTGAATATGTTGGGTTAAATTATGACTGTATGTGTTGTACGCTTGCTTTGATAACATGTGGATGCTTATTATTATGTAAGATTACTTATTGAGTATTTTAAATTCTCACTCCCTCACAGTTGACTACATTGTAGATGATGGTAAGCAGCAGCAGTGAGAAACTGCCATAGCCAGCTAATCTAGTAGCAGAATCCAGGTATTTCAGTTTATGAATAGTTATAAGACATGAAAATTATTTTTTGTTAAGATATAGTTATTTCAAAAGTTATTTATTTACCATATTTTCCTATGAAAAAATGCTAGATTTGTATGTTTTATGAATTTCTCATGTTGATTCTGTTACAAAGTTTAATTCAACCTTTATGAGGTTTATCAAATTAGCATTTAAGACGGTTTATTGCTTTTATTATATAATTATGAGAATCTTCTATTAAATTACCATTAGGGTTTTTAATTTGAGATTTTTTTTCAAATTAGGGTTTCAATTGAATTGGAGATTTTAAATCAATAAATTTTAGTCATGTTCAACCCTCAGGAATCGGGGCATTACAGTTTGATATTAGAGAAAAAGTTATATATTATGTAGAATTTACTAATGAAACGTATGACAAGTCACCTACTTTACTCTTCCCTCATCTTACAAGTCAGGTATGCAAGTGATAATTATTTCAATTATGGTTTCAGTATTGACATGTGTTGGACCTAGCCAAGTTGTTGATTTTGATGAAAAATAACAGTTGGTAAAAAATTATCGTGTAAATTAAATTACAATATAAGAAATAATGAAGAATTTGATCCAGTGCTTCAAGAAAAATTCTACACATCAAACAATGATCAAGTTTTAGAAGCTATATATATTATGAGAGGTCAATCAAGGGTTAAGACCAAAAAGAGATAAGATTGGATGAGAAAATGGGGCATAATACATTGAACCGGGACATCTTCAAAATTGATCAAAGTAGTGGGAGACCAGTCAGACCGGTTGAAACTAGTCAGACCGGATGCAACTAGTTCTCCAAATTGGTCTGACCAGTTTCTACAGCGATTTCAATCCTATAAATACCCAATGACATTTCCAACTTTTACTCTTTGAGAGAGTGAGTGATTTTGTCAGAGTTCAAAATCTCGACTGAGCTGCATTGTCAATGTTTGATTGGCACCATAATACAATAAGATTTGTAAAGGTTTCATCTTCACTGTTAAAAAGATGACTTGGGGAAAATTTCAAGGGGGATCCTTGGAGCACAGATTAGGATAAATTTTCTTGAATCGCATACACCTTACTCTTCATATATAATTTCTTGCACATTTATTATTCTTTCACACTTTAATATTTCGCATTGTTATTTAATTCTTAACTTGCAGTAAAATTGAGTTTCATTCTTGATCCTTCTATTACTACTTGAGTTAGTTTAATTTAATTACACGATTATTATATTATTATTTGATTATTTATTTACAGTAATTATCTTTTATTTCAAGCAATTTATTTTTTTCAAATTTAAAAATCTTTATTTTTATATTTATTTTAATAAAAGGGGTGCCACATCGATTCTATAAAATTCCTTGTCTCATTATGATGAGTCGTTATGTTCACTTTATATATATGTGTGTTAATGATTAGACATGCTGGTAAGTCAACTTAGTCTAGTGCAATGGTTCTGCATGAAACAAATATAACCATGTGCTCGTTGATCTAGTTGCAAATCGATCGGCAACCACGCTTGAGGTTGTTCATGAACTCTTTGGGCTGTTAAGGCAAGCGGTAATGACTCGTCCTCCTCAGCAATTGATGCTAGTTGACGTGCAATTGGTATAGACGTTTAAAAGGCTAAATCCACCTGAGTTCGATGGGAAAACATCCGATCTACTTCTAGCTGATAAGTTGATTGCTAAGCTTGATAAAATCTTATGGTATATGAGGTGTATGGGCGCTCAGAAAGTAGAATGCATAATTTTCATGCTAGAACAAGAGGCTAAAAAATGGTGGGAGCTCGCATAGAGAGCTCGTGACATTGAGCATCACTCGTTAATGTGGGATATGTTTGAGGAGATATTCTTCATAAAGCTTTTCGATCACAGTTAGAGCTGATAAAGAGGTCAATATGAGGGTTGCAGAATATGAGAGCAAATTGAGTCATTAAGCTGGTTCAGGGCAATATGAGGGTTGCAGAATATGAGAGGAAATTGGAAGAATTGTCTTGTTACACAACTCATTATGTTGATAATGAGCTTAGGAAGGCCCAACTATTTGAAAAGGGTCTTTGTTCGAAAATTGATGGTCATGTGGAACTTCGTAAGTACACCACGAACAGTTATCAAGGTTGTATTGAACATGGAAATGAGTATTCCACCCAAAGCGCCACCACCGCTTGTACATCATTTCATGGTAAGAGAAAACCCTAGAATGCCCTTCCAGAGCAAGAGTATGTGAAGGGGCAGGCTACGGGATCTAATCCATTATGTACTACTTGCAACAAGCACCACATACTACTGGAAATTTGATTTTCCGCGGCGGTTGTTCACCGACGGATAAAAAACCGTGGGGAAAAATATAAATTTTTGGAATTTTTCCTGTTAGCTTGTAAACCGTCGGTGAAAATAGAACATAAAGCGGCAGTTTACCACTACAGGGAAAAAATATGTTTCAAACATTTGATTTAGCGGTGGTTTTTTCATCATACACATGCAATTACATAACTGTCGGTATAAGTTGTAAAATTTAAATTTTAAACTGTGTCATTTTGTCTTCAAAAAGACAAAATGACATCATTGTGTTTAGGGGTTATTTCACCCCTATCGCGTGAGAGATTTTCCATTCTTGGCAGATCCATCTCTCACCCCTATTTAATCTCTTACTCTTTCTCTATCTCTCTCTCTCTCTTTCACTACCCCTCTCTCCCTCTCTCACTTTCTTTAATTCTCTATCTCTTTCGCTATCTGTCTGACACATTCTCTCTCTATTACTCTACGACTTGAAGTACAATTTTACCTTTGCACAACTTGAAGGTTTTATTTATTTAATTTTTGAAATTTTTTCTTGTATTTATTTAATACTGTGTTGTACGATTTGGTTCTAGTTTTTTTTTCAATGTGGTTGTTAATATTGTGATTTAGGGTTCGATTTTGGTTTTGGGTTGTTAATATTTGATTTTAGGGTTATTTCGATTTACTGTTTAGATGTAGATTCTTTATTAAATAATATGGTGTGGCATTTCTTTATTGAATTCAAGTTCTCCCTCTTCGTTCTTGTCATGAATAACTTCAGAATTTTGCTTCTTTTTCCTTTCAGGTTTTCTTGATTTTGAATTTGTGTGGGCTTATTGATTTCAGTTTCAGAGTTTGGGTTTCAAATTGCTATGCTCCATGTGTTGGAATCCATGACGACGTGCAGCAGAAGGTGTGGTGGTGTTTTAAAAAAATTTATAAAATGTTAAACGATCGCATCATCGCAGATTCTAAAGATGAAAACTTTTTAATTGAAATTTTTTTAGATCGGATCCATTATATATCTATACATTAAATCTAAAACATACAAATATATGAATTATACCTCTTCTAGTCTATCAAGCGTCCTTGCAAATAATGAACTTGTAATCTCACGAACAACAGACTGCGATATACACACCAAGATCTTCCAAACTAATCCTCAAATACACTAAGATGTGTGTGGGCACGTAGAATAAATCAAAGACACTTTTCTGTTTCTAGATATACTAAACACATGTTATCTAGAGATTTTGGTGAATGACTATTCTGAGACAATTCTGAGAGAATTAGGAAAAGTCACAGAGATATTTTATTCACCTTTAATCATACAATTGCACACCGATTGCAGTTACAGCTGAGGCCAATAGAATAATATCAATATATCTTCTAGGTCAAGGCTTATAAGATCTTTTAGAGATTTACATAAATTAATAAATTAATTACAAATGTGCCACTGTAATTGAGCAACACTGCAGTGTCATGCAGCACTGCAGTGTGATGCAGCACTGCAGTGTGCCACGTGTCCATTATAGTGCAACGTGGAACTACAGTAATCTGTGCCAATCTCTTATTCAAAATCATGGATTGACATGTGACAGTCCAATATGCCACATGATAATTTTTTAAATTTATTATTTATTTTAATCAGATAAATATCTAGATATTAGTTAATTCAAAATTAACTGATCTGATCTCTCAATCAATTATCTTATCTGTTAATTATCATATTAGATAAAACAAGTCAAATCATTATCTCATAATAATTTAATATTATTTAATTTAATAAATCAAATATTCTATCTCACTTATTGATGAAAATTAATCGATAAAATTATTTAATTATATTTTTTAGTACTTACATTAAATAATTTAATTAATTAATTATATATAATTATCTCATAATTATATATTTATCCAGAAATTTAATTCCTCTCACAAGTTAATCTTTTTCTCATGTTCTGAAATAATCACACCCTAAACTGTGCACTACAGAGGTGACTAAGGGACTATGGACTTATGATTCTAAACTCCAATAAACTAGTTATTAATTAAACTCTTTAATTAAATAATCTTATTTATTAATTTTATTATTACTCCACTATAAATATAAAAATGCACTCTTAGTAATTACATAATATATTTACAAAATATTCTCTTGTAGTCCATTGATATAATCTTATCATGTAGTTCTGTCTTTCAATTATTGGTTCATAAATTAGAGCTAGTTAAAATTATCATTTTACCTTTCTAATTAGCTATTGATCCAAGTACTATTAATTCACCGGTGAATGATCAATTTATAATGATTGAGCTCAATAATCATTCAGTTCCAGAATTAACACTTAAAGGAACCAATGTATGATCCGTTAGGAAAGCTTAGATTCCAAATCGTGTAAGATCATGTTCTCAACCATCCATGTCACTGAATCTCCAAAACAAAAGTCACTAGCCTGTTTTACAAACAAACCTTAACAAGTGAATCAAAAGATCAAGTAGACATGCATAGAAGTTCATGACTACTTAGGATTCATACTGATCTATATATGATCATCAGTTTGATGTGTATTAAATTTTATGATAAACGATAAGTTAATAAAGATATTAATCAACATCAGTTATGTCCTATATAATCTAATTATATAAAATACATTCACTGGGATATCTATCCACATCAATGATCTGAATCTAGATTACATGCATTCACAATACTTAGTAAGCCATACTAGTCACTAAAAATTTCATACTTTAATATGTTGCAGACTATTTTATTCGTTATCTATGATTTTAATCCTCTCGTACTTATACAAGATCATAGTCTCATTAGTGAATATGCAATTTTCAGATATTTATATGTAAATTATTCAACAATAATTCAAAAGAACAACTATAAGAAAAATATAATTTCACTAATTTCGTATTAAAAATATCTAAACACATGCTTTGAGCGCACTATGTCCAACACCATGGAAGTGATTTCAATACTAAGACCACTCATGTGGCACACTCTTAGAAGTGGTTTCAAATTGCTATGCTCAGTAACAAGCTATGCAGCTTGGCAAGATTTGTAGCTTTTGTTGTGCTTTGATGATCTTAGAATTTCACTATCTTCCGAGCATTGACAAACATAGAATATGATATTGGTCGTATTAGTTTCAAATCAATGACTCTTCACTCTTTTATGTTTTCAAAACTTTCAGTTCTAGCATACCAATCGGCTTGGCCGGTGATAGTTTATTTTTTCTAATCAATCCCTCTTAAGGGGCAGAATACTTCATCTCTTTTTAGAAGGAATTTTGTAATGTAAATCTTGTTCTTTCATTTTGTCACATTTAGGGTTTTATTATCTTATTTTATCACATTCATGGTTTATTATCAGGCTCTTTCGTGTAATCTACACAAGTGTAACTCTCATTTATCTTTATCTTTATTTGTATACAGAATATGTGATTTTGAGCCCCCTCCAGCCCGTATATTTGGCTTGTGGGTGCTTGAATTAAAGGAACATGGAGTCAGTGAGGAGGAGGCGATGGCAGTAGCTGATGGATGCATCCTACATTCTTAATTTGTATCACCCTTTTTATATGTTCTTTACTTACTATAGTTATTTGTGGTCTAGATGGATATCAGGATGATATGATGGTGCACATGGAATATTTCTTTTAACACAACTTTGGTCTTGGTTTGTCAAATTTTTGCACTTTGAGATCTTTCAGATTGAAGCTGCAACCAAATATTCTACTATCAACACACTTACACGGCAATATTGTTTTATTCCTGCCATTCACAAGGTTTTATTTCTCCCCTCTGTTCTTGTTAAGTTTTATAGAGATTTACTTTTGGAAAAATAAACTATAGAAGAGAGTAATTGTGGCCAGATGACTGGTTATTAGGGAAACTATATGCTTCAAAATGTTTTGATACGGAAAGCTTTCAAGGACGAGAAGTGCAAATGAGTGGTATGTTGATATTATTCTTCAAATGAAGTTATTATTATGTCTTGATAACTAAATTTGCCAAGTAATTATAATATCATTTTTAATTGTGACATCACTATTGATGAGTTAAGGTAAAGCCCATTAGTGGAAACAAAATGTAAGCACTAATAAGTTGCATTTTGCTACACAGAGGTTATGATGCTGCAGTAGGGTTCAAAAAGGTACCGAACGGTGAAAGTGAACCAAACTGAACTGAAAAAGACCGGTCCGATCGGTTCTTCTATAAGCTTCGGTTCGTAAATATTAGAAAACCGATATTTCGCACTACAAGAATTCAGGGTTTCTATCGCATTGAAGCGCACTATTTTTTAACAAAATGCGATAAAAGGCATGCGGGGGATAAAAACTCAAAACCCACGTAGTTCAATCCCCCGAAATCATTTCTCAAAGAGAAAACCCAAAATCAAGCTTCTCCCTGCACATCTTCTCCTTTCTGTAATCATCGAACTAAACCAGCTTTCCTGTGTTGTCTCTCATCCTCTATCGTGAGCTCTCCCTTGGTAAGCTCTCTCACTTTGCTCTCTTCCTATTCTATTAGAAAACAAATTTATGGAATTGCTTTCTCTCCTTTACCAGATTTACGTACGAGAGCTCTCCCCTCCCTAGTGGCAATCTTCGATTGTATTCTGATCAGCAGTGCCACAGCTCTTCAGATGGTGAAAATCGATAACTAAAGTGATTCTACGCGTCTTTCTCCATCATTAGAAGAAGCCCTAGCTCCCCTGCGAGTAAATTTCCATCTCTCCAAAAGATCCCCAACCTCCCATGTGCGCTGCTCTCTAGTATAGTGAGTCCACGTATCCATCCCTATTTCTAGTCACACACACACTCTTTGATCTCTCAGTCTCTTCCTATGTGTCTCCGTCTCTTTATCTTTATGAATCTCTCTCTCAAATCACTTTTTCTCAGCTTCGCAGCTCTGTTTTTAGCATTTTCCCACTTTGATTTACATCTCAAAACAAGAGGAAGAGTTTTTTTCTTACGTGATGTGTTTTAATCTCTAATTCATATATGATTGTGTGTCATTTTTTTTTTCTGATTTTTGTCTTTTTTCTAAGAAATTTTGTCTAAGTTTAGGGTTTTTTGAATTTTGTCTACTTCTCTTTCTCCTGCTAAGAGCATCTGCCACTTTTTTTGCTAGTTCCAGTCTTATGCTTTACAATGAATGTAAACTGCTCCAAGAAAGAAACCCAACGCACGTGTCCTTTGTTAAGTTTTTTGGTTGTTTATATGCTTCAAGACCTTATGATCTGTATATCAAAAAAATCTCGTTGAGTGAGATAATGTTGCCAATGCTTTAGTACTTGAACATTGGCGTAATTCAAGCAATTATGGTACTGAAATTCTGCCAAACCATGAAAACTGCGCACTTCTCCAAATTTAGGTTGTGTTGGCCAGCTTCTAATTTCTTCAATATTACTTTCATCCATCTTAATCCCATCTTCAATCACTATATAGCCCATAAACAATATGAAATTAGTGAGAAATTTACATTTTTGCAGATTAGCATGGAGCTCTTCTTGAGTTGGCTATTTTGCTTGTTGATTTTTCTGTTTGTTTGGTGAAAGCATGTGGGTTTTGTTTGCCAATTTTGATTTATTAACAATAAAACCAATCCTAATTGTCATACACTATGATGATAAGTCTTTTACTTTTTTTTCTTTTTACTGTCTCCAACAAATAAATTTTTCTTCTTTGATATTTGAAAATTCAAGTGTTGGTTATGTTTAATAAATTGTTACCATGTTGTTGTTGTTTGGTTGCTGGCTCGTCTCTATTGTGCATTAGTTGGTAGTTTTACACTGGTTAGTCTATTTAGTAGTCTCTATTGCATGCTGATTAGTCTTGAGACTTAAATTTTTCATTTCTGTTGTGTATATTCTTACCAACATTTTTGTTTGTTGATTTATACTACGGTTTATTTTTTTCTATTTAGTCTCCTCTTGCTGGGACATGGAGAAAGCCTAGCTAAAGATTATGAAAGATAAGATAAAAAAGCTACCACCATTTTTGTTAAGTGAAGCACATTCTCTTTTGAATCATTCTTAATTCTTAACGTGCTTCTTAGTCACACTTTGGATGCTTCTTTTTTTTTCCTAGTCTTCTCCTACCCCTCCCGAAGAGGTTCTCATTATAGGTAAGACACGTCAAATAATATGCTGCTTAGATAAGCTACTTTGTATGTTTTGATAATGTCTTCTTATAAGGACTTGAACTATTAATATTGTCTAGAAAAAGCTAAGATTGACATATATGATTTATTAAGTGTTATTCTTGTGATAGTGAAGTATATGTAGTGGTTGATTAGTAGTAATAAAATTATGATATATCTCTCAGTTGATAAATAACTACGAATTCTTCCACATCTATGTCGAACTATTTCTTGCTTTCTAGATGTGCACTTGGTATTTCATACTTCAATGACTGAACCATGAACCAGTTTTCTATCAATATTCCCTCATGGTTATTGGTTTCTTCACTTTGTACCACTAAATCAGATGATAAAAGGCTTTCCATATTCACTGGAACAAAATCTCTTCATTTGCATTGTGTATCTAAAGAAGACATGGTTGCATAGGTTGAGGTGCTTCTGTCTACTAAAGAGATTTTCCCCATATTTTTTACTAGCATTGACATTGCATCATCTGAAGATGTATTTATTTCAACAGAGAAGCTACGTTTGTGATTGCTGCAAAAAGGAATCAGTGAGACAGTTATCAAGGGTTGCAAGTTAATTATGCTATTAGAACTCTCTGAGATGTAAAATCAGATGAGGTTTATCCCACATAAATATATTGCATTGTTAGGAACATTGAGACGGTTGAAGGTGCAAATTCTTTTCCTCTTTAGTTATCTGTTATGGTAACTGCACTTGATAGACTGATAGTTGAATTCCACATTTGTAATCACATAAAGAACTTTCATAGTGATGGTGAAAAAGGCGATGAGTGGTTCCTTTATAATTCTCCAGCTTATATATGGTCGAGAAATTGTTCTTGCTTGTTGATTGCTTATATGGATAACCACTGGAATCATTCTCCCAATGTTGCTTGTTAAGTTAGGTCATTATCACAAAACTTGTATGTATATTCTACTATAACCACATAACATGATTACTAAAAAATAAGGATTGTATCATCATTAAAGAGCTTTTTATTTGAAAATGAAGAACGTGAATAAAGTGAAGATGTGTTCATAGTTGGTGATCACTGAAAATAGTCACTTACGACGAGTGGAACAGGGGAAGTTTAATTGCTTAGTGGACCCAATTGCTTATTAAATTTTGCAATTAAATTCTATTCTTACCTATTATACCCTTGTCTACCCTCTCTAGGAAAAGGAATATCTTTAGTAGTGATTGTGCATGTTACTGAGTTCGATGTGGGCATATTGATTAATGTGTCTTGCCATTTTCTGCTTGAATCATATGTAGTGGTTGATTAGTAGTAATAAATTTGATTTTTACATAGCATGTATAGTTATCTACCAATTGATTCAGAAAATAGTAGCTCTCTTGTTGTTTGTGTTCGTGCCTTTGAACTATAATAGTTCTCATATTTATCATTTTTGTGGCATGTTATAGTTCATTTTCTTGGCATATTTTAGTACATGAGGATGAGCATTGAAAGTGGGTAGGAGAGATTTGAAATCCATCTCAACCATTGTTTAGTTTCTTTGATGTTGACTGTTAGAACGTTTTATATAGTTTTTGGAGGTTACTATAATATGTAACATTGTTTCTAGAGAATATTAAATGACATGTCTCCATCTCCCATTGATGCAATTTTGCATATGCTAAGTTAAGTGTTTAGTGTAGTTCTTATAAGCTTGTGTCAACACATTTAACTGCATGTTACTATGATGTTAATTCTATAAACATTTTCCTGCTTATTTAATCTTATTTTCTTATTTGACCATCATTCTTCCATCAACTAATGGAAAAGGAGTGACCTACATGCTAAACTCTAAACTTTGGTAGTAGATTTAGTATCAAATACCCTAACGGTTCTGAGCATCTTATTATATGGTATGTATTTTTCAATGTAATCCTTATACTTCCATGCAATTCATATTTAATCTATTTTCTTTTTCTTCTTTTTGGGGATGAGGGAATGGATGGATTTGAAAGGATTAGTGTTGCTATGAACCTTCTCTGTCACTTAAGCTTTGTTATGGTCTTATAAGACATTGTTTAGATAAACTTGGCTACTTTTGTTAAATGTTACATTTTGAGACAGAAGATAATAAACTTGGTTTGCAGTTAAATGTCAAAATTTGGTCGCTCTCCACCAACGACTATACTATATCATGGAATGTTGTAACTCTACCACTAATTCTTAGCTTCCTTATATAATAAGTCATTTCTTAGCCGTTGATCATTTATATTGTACTATTTAGAATAGGAGGCTTGCTCATTCATCTGAATGGATCATCCATCCTTTGGTACAATACTTTGATCTTGTCCTAAAGTATCACCAAGACAGTTACATGTGCCACCACCTCCAACCACCAAGTTGATCTCCTAGGGTACCTCCACCTTCAGTACCAAGATGTGAATTTACATTAGATTTTAGTTCTTTGTTGGATAAATTACTTTTGCTTGTTCTATGTAAAACTCAATATTTAATTCTTATTTTGAGATGTAATTTCTAGTAAACAATTAGTATGTAACAATTTTGACTAATTAAATCAAATGATATGTGATTTTATTGTTTCATGATACTTTCTGAAAAGTTCTTTATTTTATATATTTGTACAATTGTAAGTATAAGTACAAAAGAAAGTTATAAAAAGTATTTAATAACATTAACAATACAATAATGAAAAATGCTATGAAAGACCTATGATAGCATTTATAAAAGCTTTGAAAGGCGTATACAACATTTATAAAACGCTATGAACGCCTTTTATAGCATTGTTTAAACGCTATGAAAGATTTTTTGTAACGCTTGAAAAGAGTTTTGATAGCGTTTAAAAATACTATAAAAAGCTTTTAATAGCGTTTAAAAATGCTATTATAGGATTTTTATAGTGTTTAAAAAATGCTATCATACATAGCAGACTTTTAATAACGTTGGTATACAAAACGTTTTCAGAAACGCTATAGAAACCCTATGATAGCGTGTTCTGGCCGCTATCGTAGCCTTTTTTGTTGTCATGTCAGTTCACTTCAGAATTCAGGTCTTTTTAAAATTGAACCAAACCGAACCGAGCTAAAATATAAATAAAATAAAATAAACATTTTATGTATATATTAAACTATTTGTGAAACCTAAATTTCTATTTCATTTTCAACCACTTACTGCCTCTCTAATTCTCTTCGAACTCTTTCTATCTCTTCTCTTCCACTCCCTTTTTCCTCTTCGCGCTCGCTCTCATTTGCCTTCTCTGTCATCATGTCAAAGCTCTCCATCTCAAGTGCACTCTCACACCTTCTCTCTCTCATACTCCACTCTACCTAAACGTCTCCAACCCACGACTCAAACTCAGATTGGTTTTACCCCTCTCAAATCTGGGTTCCCATCGGTATCAATAATGCTTTCAGATCTTTGTCTACCGCCACAAGATCTATGGCGCGATTCAGTTCTGGGTTTAACCCATCTCAGATTTGGGTTTTATGCAGTCTCAGATCTTGGTTTTCCCATCTCAGATCTGGGTTTTATCTCATCGGCATCTATAGAGGTGGAGAGATCAAATCTATCTACGGCAACATCTGATTTGTCTTTTCTGATCTCAGATATGGGTTTTACCCCATCGGAATCTGTACGGTAATCGAGAGCTCTGATTTAACTCCATCTTTTTAATTTCTTGACTTTGATCTACTCTATTGACTGTGCTCCATCTTCTTTTGAGTTTCAAGCTGATTTATTTTATGTATTATTTCATTTTAGGGTTTTATTTTGATTTAAGGTTCTGTATCAATTGATAATCAATTATTGATTCAATGTTTAAGAGCTTCATTAATATTGATTTGTTTTGTTGTTTAATTACCGAATGGAATGAATGATATGCTTTGAATCATGTGTTTGTTGTCATGTTGTGAGTACTTTTGATTGTTCTGAACAATATATTGTTTCCATTGACAAATGTTGTTGTCGAACCGTGAAACTGAACCGTAAGTCATGGTTAGGTTCAGTTCGGTTCATATGAGATTCAGGCTCGGTTTGGGTTGGTTCAATTTTTGCTTAAAAAATCAATTGAACCGAACCGTGAACACCCTTATGCTGCAGAATAAATTTGAGGAAGACTAAAAGCGAATACAACAGGCATGATGTTGGTGGTTTGTGAACAATATGAAGTTCAGTCTTGTTTTTTACTTATCTTGTAATGCTATGATACTGGCAGATGTTACTTTTTTATGTTTCATTGTCATGATATGTGTAGTAGAAAATTGATGACATTTTGTAATGTTCATGTATGAGATTTATATTGATTGAGAATTCGGTTAATATAATATTGTGATTTTCTGAATGTAAGAATGTATTCAAAACTATATTTATAGGTAAACTTGTGGCATAAGCTAAAATTAATATAAATCTCATTAATATAAAATTGTAGCATAAGCTCAAACTAATATAAAGCTGACAAATTTGATCTAATATCGGCGGTTAAAAATCATCAGTAAAGCTGTAACAATTTTGATTTTGATACATCAATGACGGTTGAAAACTACCAATAAAGTATATACCGGCAGTTTAAAACCGTTGTTAAAAGTAAAAAAACGTCACAAATGCCTCCATTAATCTCATATCCGGTGGAAAAGATACACGACATTATGAAATGATCAGATTTTTTTTCCGGCTGTTTAACCGCCGGTATATGCCTCTAAAAATGCCGGTATAAGGAGTTTTTCTTGTAGTGACGACGGTCCATGCCACCAGCTTCACAACACCATTTCTGTGATGTTCACATTCACGTTAGAAGTTATGTTCATGTGTCATGTTCAAGTATAAAACAATTCTGGTTATATTGTTAATTATGGGATATGCTTAGTCGAATCGTGATCAAGAAAGTCACAAGAGCAAGTTGAAGATACATGTTAACCATGAAATATGATTAACCCAGACACAATCAAGTACCTTACATAAATTCATTTATGATTAAGTCATCAAGTGAATATGTTGAGTTAAATTGATTGCATGTCTTGTACATTTGCCTTCATGACATGTGGATGCTTATTAGTATGGAAAATTACTTACTAAGTATTTTACAGTTGACTATGCAGATGATGGCGAGCAGTCTGGATAAGAGTCTGACATAGGAAGCTAATCTATTAGCAGAATCTAGGAAATTTAGTTTGGGAACAACTATAAGACATGAGAAATGATTTTCGTTAAGATATAGTCATTTCAGAAGTTATTTGTTTACCATATTTTCCTATGAAAAAATGTTAAATTTTATATTTTAAGGATTTCTCACGTTGTCTTTGTTACAAAGTTTAATACAAATTTTTTTTTAGATTTATTAAATAAACATTCACGATGATTTATTGCTTCTGCTGTGTAATTATGAGAATTTTTTATTAAGTTAAAATTAGGATTTTTAATTTGGGAAATTTCTTAAACTGGGGATCATAAATTAAAAAAATATGTTCATATTTAACCTGAATTGGGTCAATCATCGATGCATTAGAGGCAGATTCAAGATGTTGTTCTTGTAGAAGCGCATCAGGAAATTCGCTTGTGTTTATTTGTGAAGGTGTCTAAGGATTCTTATTGCCAGAGTCGCTTCCTTTGAGAGATTGTTGACTTGCGAATGAAGCTTGGAGGTGTCAATGTTGAATTAAATTAAGCGGTCCTAGAAGGATATACTGATGCAAATTAAATTCTAATAAGAAATATATAAAGTCTACTAGTGGATATATTTTCACACTAGGAGGCGCTGTAGTGGCATGGAAATCCTCAAAGCAGACTGTTATAGCTAGATCAAATATGGAATCTGAGCTTATAGCTTTAGACAAATGTGGGAAAGAGGTTGAGTGGCTACACCACTTTCTAGAGGATATTCCAAGATGGCCAAAGCATGTGCCACTAACTTGCATACACTGTGATGGTTAAAGTGCGATTGGAAGAGTACAAAGCAATATGTATAATGGTAAGTCTACACACATTCATCATAGACACAACACTGTTAAACAACTACTCTTAACAATGGTTATCACTCTTGACTATGTGAACTCTAACGATAACATTGATGATCCGTTAACCAAAGGGTTAAATAGAGTTAGTTATGGGACTAAAACCCATGTAAAAATAAGTTGATACAAAGAAAACCAACCGTTTACTGGAGATCTCAAGATCTAGGTTCAAAAGAATGACATAATTGTATAAACTTAGTCGGATCACTATAGGAATTTTTTCTATCAATTCCTATGATGAAAATAGTGATACGCATTGGAGATTAGATTAAGCAAAGCTATATTAAGGATTCTTATGTATCGAAAACTATGAGATCTAGGTGGAGAAATATGGGTTTACTCTTAAATTAAGAAATCACTTATGTGAAAGTTAATTGGGGCTGCTTCTATAGGAATTGTAAATGCATAATTCTTTGTAAACTCTTATAGAACCAGGAAGATGTTCATGGCCAAAATGTACATAATCATGATGACTGAATTGTGTCAGAGATGAATCATGTGTAGTAAAAGGAAAAACAGTTCAAAGACTTCTACTGGCCAGCCAATAAAGTAAACATACTTACACAAGAGAATGTTCAAATGATAAAAACAAGTTTCAGAATGTTGAAACTATCACCATGCATGTCATGTCGTTGGTCCGTGAACTCTCGCATCTGTTTATCTTAGCTCTCATCTCGGTTTATAGAAAACGTTCTTCATGGCCCTTTTTCTTCTTTGCTAAATCGCGAGTTTACGGGGGTCTTTAGGGTCATGATAGGTCCCTTCAAATGCAAAAGATGGGCCGTTTATTGAAACTTGAATTCTATAAGTATAGTACGCAAGGAAGGACCTATTTGAAAGGAAGGTAACGGCTGGCACATAGGGACATCGGTGGAAGAAAGCTATGATAGAAGAAATGGAGGCTGAAGAACGACACTTGGGAACTGATCACATTACCAAGAGCCAAACGTACGGTTGGCTGCAGGTGGATATATACCCTGAAACACAAAGTTGATGGCTCTATCGAGAGGTGAATTTTCATTCATGTGAGGAATTCTTGAAAATTAGGTGTTAAGCACCATTTCCATGGATCAATTTGAGCAAACTTTCAGGTGGGGCGCACTATGTAAGATGTAAATTATTTGGAGATTTGAGTTCTCATTCGTGAGTACATCAATCGAATATTAATTTGTCAAAATCGGCTTTTGGATGAATGAAAAATTGTCACCTAAAGTGAACTAAATGAGAATCAAAAGATATTGGGAATTGTGAAAATCCCACATTGGAAAGGAAATAAAAGTTGAAGTGGTATATATAGAGATACTTGGATTAAGTTTGGTAACTTGATAAGCATAGAAACTCTCTCTCGTGCATAGGGGGTGCAAATCTCAACCCGATTCGACATGCAGCTTGGGTGCACCCGCACGTCCTGGGGACACGAATGTCCATATGAAAAGTCTGCCCCTATATGGGTTTTTATTTTTTTCCTTTCTAAAGAAGCCCAAGAGTCACAAGAATATTCTAGAAAAAGAATATTATGGGCCTTTAATTGCCCTATAATAGCCGAAAATATTTTTTCGCCTTTATGGTGGCTCTCCCCATGAACACTATAAAATGAGTTATTCTCCTTCTCATTTTACACACTAACAAAGCAATTAACTCTTTCTTTCTCTCTTTTAGTCTCTTCTCAATTTTTGGCTTGTTTTTGTTCAAGTTTAGGTTTGATTTTTTGGTTTGGGTTCAGTTCGGTTTCTAGTTCAGTTTTGGTTTGCTTTCTGGTTCATTTGGGATCATTTTCCAGTTCAATTTTTTATCTGGTTTGCTTGGTCCGAGCTTTGATTTTTGAGTAGTTACTTTGATGGTAAAATTCAGATAAGTCAGTTCGACAAGGTAGTAAAATCAGTGCTCTTCAGCAGTCTCTACCCATTTTATCTTAGGAAATAGACGTCGTTATCAACTTTTACTACCAAAAGTAATTAGGCGTAACAGGAAACTGTGAAAATAGGACTCAGTTTGAATTTCTCCTTAATTTATATTACAGCTATGTTGTTCATATTATATTATTTATGTTGGTAATTTTCAAAATTATTGTATTTATGTTGGTAATTTTGTAATTGTTAAATTACCGTAATTTCTATTTAATCTTATAATGCAATACATTATTTCTAACCATCTTAAAACAATTATTGCTATACAAGTTATTACTTTATGAAATTAATTTTTAGAAATTAATTTAGTTTTTAACCTAAAATATTATTTTTAATATTGTCCAAAATTTGATTTTTGGGAATTGATTTTTGTTTATAATCTAAAATATTTTTGCTAATATTCTCCAAAATTTTGAAATTAGAAGTAATTGTACAAAGAAGTTATGTCTAGAAAATTGTTACATAAGAGGACTTGCTCATCCAATTACCTGAGAACTAAATATTGTCGATAGGGCTGGTCCTGAATTGGGTCTTATAACCCCACCAGTTCATCTTGGTTTGTTTTTGCTATTTGGTTTGTTTTTGAAAATATTTAGAAAATTAGCATATTTCCATCTTCAAGAAAATAGCATAATTTGTAAAGTATTGACATACTTTCGATTTATATTTCAGATAAGGAGATATGGTGACTGAAACTAACAACAATGTTGTACCGAATCATGCTGCTGAAAGCTAAGGGCAGAATCTTACTCTTGGGCTCAAATGTTAAACCTCGTTGTACAGAACCCTACATTATGAATGGTCCTGTTGAATCCTTGTATGATATTTATTCTAACAAGAAAACGGCTAAGGAGCTATGAGAATCACTTGAACGAAAGTACATAACTGAAGATATGGGTGCCAAGAAATTTATCTTGGGCAGCTTTCTAGATTTTTAAATGGTGGATTTCAAAATGATGATCAATCAAGTACAAGAATTTCATATTACTTTACTCGGGATTCTCGCTGAGGGGATGATGCGAGTTGAATCATTTCAAGTGGCTTGTAGTATTGAGAAATTACCTCCTGCACGGAAGAATTTTAAGAACTATCTCAAGTAAAAATGAAAGGAAATAAGCATTAATGATCTTATTATTCAACTTTAAATCGAAGAAGATAATAGGCAACCCAAAAGAAAAGGGCCAAACCTTGTTTCTGCAACAAAGACAACACATTGTGGAGCATGGTCAAGGTTCCAAAGCCAAAATGACCAACAATAAATGAAAAGGTCCAAATAAGTTGGGACCTAATGGAGGGGTTTCAAAGAAACCAAAGTTCTAAGGCAAGTGCTGCAGTTATGACAAGCTGGGTCTCAAATCTTCTGAATGTAGATTGTCTAAGAGAAACAAGGAGGCAAATGTGATTGAAAACATTACTCGAGACGTTTCTAACATCAACCTCTCAGCACTGGTCTCTAAGGTCAACATGGTTGGATCAAATTCAAAGGAATTGTGGATCGACACTGGAGCTACTCGCCATGTGTTCTTTGATCGAGGTATGTTCTCTACCTTCAAGGCGAAGAAGCTGTTCACGGGGAACTCGACCACCTCTGAGATCAAATGCTAAGGAAAAATGCTTTTGAAGATGACTTACAGGAAGGAAATGACTTTGAACAATGTCCTATATGTACTTGAAATCTAGAAGAACCTTGTGTCTGGTTCACTGCTGAATAAACATGGATTTCGTATGGTATTTGAGTAAAATAAAATTGTTTTATCTAAAAGCGGAATGTATGTTGGCAAGGGTTATATGAGTGATTGAATGTTTAACTCAATGTAATGACTATGGTCAAACTCGATATAAATAAAGCTAGTTCTTCTACTTACTTACTTACTTGAGTCTTTTAATTTTTGACATGGTAGACTAGGTCATATTAATTATGATACTTTGCGTAGGTTAATTAACTTGGATAATATACCAACATTTCATATTTATTCTAATTACATGTGTGATACTTGTGTTAAGGTAAAATTAACGAGGTCATCATTCTAAAGTGTTGAAAAAAACACCAAATCACTTTATTTAATTCACAGTGATATATGTGACTTAAAATTTATACAAACGAGAAGTGGTAATAAGTATTTTATTAATTTTGTTGATGATAGCACAAAATATTCTTATGTATATTTGCTCAAAAGTAAGGATAAAGCTATAGAGAAATTTATTCTCTATAAAATGAAGTTGAAAATCAACTTAACAAGAAAATTAAGGTGCTAGGAAATGATCGAGGTGGTGAGTACGAATCAATGTTTGTTGAGATTTATGCTCGACATGAGATTATACATAAAATCTCAGCACCTTATTCATCTAAGTCCAATGATGTTGCTGGACGTAAAAATCATACATTGGAAGAAATGATGAATGCATTGTTGATCAGTTTGTATTACCTCAGAAGCGGAAGCCATTTTGACGGCTAACAATATTTTGAATAAAATACCCAAAAAGAAAGAGGATAAAACCTCATATAAGTTGTGGAAAGGTAGAAAATATTCATACAAATACTTACGAATGTGGGGATGCCTCGCTAAAGTGATGATACCTACACCGAAAAAGATGAAGATATGACCGAAAGCTGTCGATAGCATTTTCAATGGTTATGCAAATAACAATAGTGCGAATCAGTTCCTTGTGCACGAATCTACCAATCCTAAGATACATAAGAACACGATAATTGAGTCTAAGAATGCATCATTCTTTGAACATATATTTCCTTACAAATCCAAGGAAGAGCCAAGCTCTTCAAAAAGATTTTAAGACTATTGATGAAGAAAATAATAAGGACCAAGATGAAGAAGTCAAGGTTGAACCTCAAAGGAGTAAACAAGTTAGGACAAAAAAACCTTTTGGTTCTTGATTTTCTAACCTATATGATTGAAAGTGAACCAAGAACTTTCAATGAAATTATGAACTCCAATGAAGGTCTGTTGTGGAAAGAGGACATAAAGAGTGAAATTGATTCTATTTTGTAAAATCATACTTGAAAACTTGTAGATCTTCCATCCAGTTGCAAACATTTGGGTTCTAAGTAGATTTTCAAACGAAAAGTGAAAGCTGATGGATCAATTGATAATACAAGACTAGAATTGTAATTAAAAATTATAGACAGAAGGAAAGTCTTGATTGTTTTGATACATATTTTCTAGTGTCGATAATAAATTCTATTAAGATGATACTTATAATTACAGCTTTACAAAATCTTGAAATACATTAAATGAAAAGTAAAAATAATATTTTTAAATCGATTTAGAGGAAGCTCGACAATAATTATGATCATTCATAAGACTAAGTTATATGATTAATTAAAATAATGATATAAAAGATCTAAAATGTACCATTTTACCCGCACTGCTATAGAAGAAAGGCGTGTCAAAAAAAGAGACGCGGCATTTAAAATATTTGGCGAAAATGAAGAGCGCGACTTTGAAATCTTCATTCGTTTTTCATCTTTAAGAACAGAGAGGGTAGGTCTCCAAAAGACCAAAATGCGCACTCAGTACAAGTCTCTTCGCGGCGATCTTACAAAGAGGTAGGGTTTTTCGATTAGCTTCTCTGTCTCCCCTTCTCTCTCCATCTCTCTCTCCAACAGAGTGGGTTGTACATTCATTCTCGCGCACAAAGCATAACAGGGAGCTTCGTTTTCTCGGTTCATTTTTCATGAGAATAGAAAGGGTAGGGCTTTAAAACGATTCAGACAGCACAGTAGGGCTCGTCTTTTTCCATCTAACGGAGAGGTTAGGCGTTCATGGCTTCTCTATTTACGGTTCAGCGTCTTCCCCCAAAAATCAAATCATGCACAGTGGCAGGGGTCTCCGTTTTCGTCTAACAGAGGTATGGCTCTTCGTCTTCGTTCTCTCGTCTTTTCGGTTAAGAATTTTTTTTTACTGATTTTTGCTGCTTCGTTCGCTCGTCTCATCTAGTATATACCAACATATTCACTATTTGGAGGTATTCTCAATTTTGATTAGCTTAGCCTGGATTTGACTTATGGTTAGTTAAATACGATTTGATTGAACACAGAACATGGGAGATGAGATCATTGAAGCTTGCATTATTACTGCTCATGCTTTTTCTTCATTGACATTGAAAAAATTGTCTCAAACTGAAATCGAAATAGAATTTGGGTTTATAATTTACTAATTATGTACCTTTCTTCGATTTTATGTCCCTATCAAATGAACTATTAAAGAAATTATCTATATGATAATTTTGTATTATTTTTATTTTCATGCGTTTTCTAGTAATGTGATATGGAAGTGGGGATTGTGGGGTTTCTCTCTCCCTTTGACTCTCTGTGTAAATTTTTTATTTGGTAATAGATGCTTTAATGAGATAATTGGCATGTACTATATATATACTTCTCAATGTTTTCTGGACTCTCATTTTGTGTTTCTGGATTTTTTTTTTCAAATCTCACCTGATGACTCACCTCGCCGTGTTATGTGTTTCTGGAATTTTTTTATTCTATAATATGGAGTTTTTTTTGTCGCTACTGTAATCTGTTATACAAACGCAATTAACCATTTTTTTATCTACTTCGTCGCCACTGCAATCTTTTCCCCTTTTTAGTGATGCTCTTGTGATTTGAAATTTTTTTTCTCTAATATGATTTCAATTATCTATTACCATCTTATGTTCTATAGTTAAGTATTATTATTGGCATTTTAATATTTTTTGTTCTGGTTGACAAAAAGTCGAACTTAAGTAATCTCCATTTTTGAATTTTCTTGATGAGTTCTTGGTTCTGTATGCCTTGGATATGTGGTGCGTTCCAGTATATTGTTGACTGTTGAGGATAACAGAAATAAAAGGATATTATAAAACGACTTGAACATTAGAGTAGTTTAAAAGTCTATGTGCATAATGCTGATTGCATCTGGAACACTCCTCTCTCTCCCAAGCCTAATGACCTCTTGGCATTACTAAGCCCTTCGAACTGCATTACATATCTAGGAGCTCATAGGCATATATGCTTACTGTAGAAAGGGTCCCTAATATGCACACACATCTTAAGGCCAATCTTTAGCTTTTTAGTTTAAGTGCTAAGTGTAGGTATATGTTTCAGAGTTCCATTGGGATTAAAATCTGAAAATACTATGTGTTGTGGCTTGTAGACTGTTTCAACACCCATAACTTAGCCAAAATCAAACTATTAAAAGCATATCAGACGGTTGGTGTTCTTTGTCGTAAAAGAAAATCAGAAGGAAGTAATATTGCTCAGGCATATTCTTCCTATGTGAAATATATATGTTGAACCATAAACTCTTGCTATAAAAGTACTAGATGGATGACACATATATTTGGAGTTAACTCTCGAAATAGGTTTAGTACCAATTATCTACACTTCTAGTTAGAGGGGTTGAATGAGTTTGCCTCCGTGATATATGTTGTTCATCTTCGAGGTTAGAAGCTCAAATAATCTATACCTATAGTGTCAGCCCCATGCATTCAGTTTTTTTTTTTCAAATTTCTCATTAGAATTGTACGATTTTTTAATCTGTGTTTTTATGCAAACAACTAAGAAAACAAACATCACCCACTTAATAAGTATGGACTTGAGTTCGGTTTCCTTTGTTTTTCTTTTTCTTGGTTTCTTTTGAAGATTATAACTCAAAACATAACTTTAGAAAATAATGGAGATGCAATGAAACTTTTGGCCTATGAAGTTTAGAACTCTTATTTATGGGGTTCTATATATATATTCTCAAACTTCTATGGTAAAAACCAATTAATTGATACCCTTTAACCAAATTGAAAAATATCTTAAATACCTTCCCCTATGTACTATTACATTCTAAAAGTCAATAAGATTTGGCTGAATGTTTTAATCCACCCCATTTTGCATTTTTTTAAAATTTGAATGGATGCACAAAAAAAATCAAAAGTCAAACTATCTAACTACTGAGAGCTTCATTGCCCAAAATGTATGCTCATAGACACGTGAATGAAGATAGTTTTGAGAATTTTCTCATGTAAAAGAAAAAAAGAAGAATGAATAGGGTGTGTTGACTCTTTTGAGTATGTTTGGATCAATTATTGTAGTATTTGGTTGTAAGTTATATGTTACAAGGTGTGTTAACTCTTTTGAGTATGTTCGCGCCAATTGAAGTTTATGAAATGGTGAATGTGTTATTTCTTGTAAATAGAATCAGTACTTGAAATGAGTGTTGCAAGTGCTTCCCATATAAGTTATGTCAGACTATGTATATTGTAGGCTAATAACACTAGTCAACACCTACAGGGAGCAATCAAATGTATGCAATTAATAAGTTTTTTTATTCTTAATAGTTGTAGTTTGGCATGACGGATAAAGATTGAGTGCATTATAACAAGTAATGAAAATTAATTCTTATGCTAGTTCAATCTTAGTATTGAAATAGAGTGTTGAAATACTTAGATTTTACTTTTGAATTAGAAGAGATTTGGACGGTTATGCATGCTTTGAGGTTTAATAGTATGAATTTTGTCATTTTACCATTATTAATTGAAATTAAATTTATTTGAAGTTGAATTTTATCAAGTTATGCATGCTAGAGTTAGTTGTAGGAAAGTTATTATTTTCAATGTTCGCAACACATGCTTTATGGTTCAAGAATACTCTTTGAGGGTGGGAGGGTATGGGTGAGGGAGGGGGTTGTTTGAGGATGAATTATGTTGGGTGATGCATGCATTAAGGTTTACAAGGATGAATTTTGTTATTTTACCATTATTAATTGGAATTGAATTTGTTTGAGATAGAATTTTGTCAAGTTATACATGCAAAGTTTAAAACTAACAGTTTGCTCAATTTTAGCTTGATTGTCACCGGCCTGTCCCTTACTTTTCTTTAAAAAATTCTGGAATTCCTCTCCTTGCAGATGTAGTACACAAAGGCAGTGAATGCAATCCTTGAAATAGTGGCTCTAAGTGCTCTCCCTCTACCCCAAATGAATAACCAGGATATCAGTTGAGACCAGGAAGAAGCTCTACAAACAAGGCGACATTTCTAGGTTATATCATCCCACACAAGCTTAGCAAATCCACACTCTATGAATAGGTATGAATTGGTCTCAGGGTGACCCACACAAAACCCATAGTCCAAACCAGTCTGTACTATGGTAGTTTTTCATTGTGCAACCCTATCACTAGTGGCTAACTTGTTGAGTAAAGTCAGCCAAGAGATAAAGCTGCACCTTGGAATGTGGTGATTGAACCAGATCAACTTAGACCACCTCCGAAGCCGGGGAGAAGTGTGAGTAGGTATAAGATGTTGAGAATTGCCCATTAGGGTTTACATTCCGAGTCCAAGAATCTGGCAAAGAGGGGTTTGGGGGAGATTGAGGCCAATTTCTAATTTCATCTAGCTCACCAGATCTAGTTGAGGGCCATGCCAACTGTCCATCCTGGTGAAAAATGAATATTGTAGTAATGTTTTATTCAATGTAGTCTTCATTTATTCTGGCTAAATCGACCATCTTTTTTTTCTTATCTAAAATCTCATTAACTGTATTAATCTTCTTAGGATTAGAACATCAACGTATAAGTTCATTCAATGGACTCGTACAACTCTCTAATAAGGTCAATTGAGTAACCATGTACAAAACGTGAAGGATATTAACGTTTAAAGAATTTTTTTCAAATTCTTTCAAGGTATGATGATATGACATAATATTAAGGGTTATTTTAGAAATATAGGAATAATAATTAGATTGATTTGTCATCTTCTTTTCTTATCTAAAATCTCATTAACTGTATTAATCGTCTTAGGATTAGAACGTCAACGTATAACTTCATTTAATGGACTCGTACAACTCTCTAATTTACAAAAAGTGAAGGATATTAACGTTCAAAGAATTTTTTTCAAATTCTTTCAAAGGTATGATGATATGACATAACATTAAGGGTTATTTTAGAAATATAGGAATAATAATTAGATTGATTTGTCATCTTTTTTTTCTTATCTAAAATCTCATTAGCTGTATTAATCGTCTTAGGATTAGAACGTCAACGTATAACTTCATTTAATGGACTCGTACAACTCTCTAATTTACAAAAAGTGAAGGATATTAACGTTCAAAGATTTTTTTTCAAATTCTTTCAAGGTATGATGATATGACATAATATTAAGGGTTATTATAGAAATATAGGAATAATAATTAGATTGATTGTCAATAAAATATTTTATCTCTTTCTAACTTTTAGTTAACAAAATAGTATAAGGTAAGCTTTAAAAGGGAAAAAATAGAATACTATAGATATAAAAAATATATGGATGAGTAGTAAATTAAAATCACACTACACATGATTAGAAAGGGTAATTTAGGAATTCTATCCAACCCCAAATATCCGCTGCCGCTCCATCGAACCTGTCTCTTCATATAGTTAGAACTTTCTCATATCCAATGCAAGTTATCCTTTTGGAGTTGATGAAACAAACTACACAAGCCTCCCAACGAAGCCAACATAAAATCCTATCCGAATAAAAAGAAAGGCAGTTACATTATAGTAGTATAACAACTGCTTGATCTTAAACTTTCAGTTCTAATCCAAGCATATATATCTATAATGAATTTGTGTGTATAGTTACTTCAGTCGTGCTAATCATTTCAACAAAGTATCTATTTTTCTAGGAATATGGTTAGCCATAAATTCTTATGTTATTGATTCTTTATTCACTGATGCAGAAAAATCATATGCACAAAATAGTCTAAAAATATTTTTCATTTAAAGGCGCTTTTATATAGATTAATTAACTAGATGTATTAGTAGAAAACTGAAAGCCAAATGAGGCTACTTGTATATGATTCATTTTATGATTCATATAATGTGAGTGTTATACAAATTTGAAGAAGTCAAGAGTATACAATTTGGTGATTGTAATAAATGTCAAGGGAGTAAATAGTATATGATTTGTTAATTTTATAAATTTGAAAGGTGACAAATATCATATCATTTTATAATTTTATAAATTTGACACAAATCTATCTGTATAATATTATTAAATCATAATGGCCTAGTCTTTTTTATAAAAAAAAAGTACTGGATTCATCTTCTTCTTCAAAATGGCAAATAGTCTTTTAACAAAGAATATAAAATGTTTATACGTAGAAAAGAACATGTCTACTAAGTAAACAATTAGTTTATTTGAGTTAACGAAATGTTTACTTCGTACCAATTTTTGCTTCAAAGTGAAAAAGTGTTTACTCAGTAAATAACTTATTTACACATGAAAAATAATTTTTTACGAAGTAAAATTGACAGAAAGAAGAGATAAGAGAAAGATAAAAATATCATAAAGTGAGAAACTGAATTGAGGAACTGTTTACAAGTTAAATTGACAGAAAAAAGAGAAGAGTTAGAGATAAAAATATCAAGTGTGAGAAAGTGAATTGAGCCTTGCAACAACAGAAAGCCCATTCTTTATGTATTTATAATGGAGAACTACACAGATGGTCCATTTGGGGCCATCTGTATAGCAAAATGGTTGTCCAACGTTTTAACAACAAGAATGATCGGGCAATCTAGTAGATAATGACAAATGGTGAAGCTATTTACCATTAGTCCTTTAATAATAAGGTCTGAGAATCAGGCGCAACTCTTATGCTTGTAACGCCCAACACACGTAACTATAGCTTCCTCTTAATGAAACGCCGCATTATGATGGAAGGGAAGAAAAACAGGAAAACAAAATCAATTACAAAGATACACACTCCAAGATCATTGAAACATATGCAAGACTTAGAACAGTGATCGTCCAATTAAAAAACACACGATTCATCACTCAAAACACCTCTTATTCGAAACAGAATACCCACGAAACCTAAAATACCCACAAAAACCTGATATTCCATTGCTCCAACCTACATGAAAATCACAAAAAGCTCCAACTGCACGAAAAAGTAACCGCCGGAAAAAATCCATAAAGGAGAATCGAAGCTTCAGAATCATTCCGTAACAACAGGTAAGAAATTTCTTATGTACATTTTACTATTATCTAAATTAGTGACCTAATCCTTTTCTGTTTAGTTTCAGTTTACTAGAATAAAATTTTCAGTCCTTTAGATGCATATTAACTTCGCGATTTTAATAAATCTGTTAAATACATATTTCTAGTATTTAATTTAGTTACAAAAGTTTCCATTAACTCTATTTGCTTTGATTTTTCTTTTGGTTCCCAAAAAAAATTTATTAGTGTCAAACATATAGAATAACGTAGTAGTTAGAAAGTTACCAGAAGTAGTGTGATTTTCATTTTTGTTAACACCATAATAATCTGAAACCTTGAACACCCTCATACCGGCTATACGCAGTGTACATAAATTCAATACGGATGATATCAATTTTAAATACTGGTTGAAGAATATA
Organism: Datisca glomerata; assembly: GCA_003255025.1. Taxonomy (NCBI): domain Eukaryota; kingdom Viridiplantae; phylum Streptophyta; class Magnoliopsida; order Cucurbitales; family Datiscaceae; genus Datisca; species Datisca glomerata. The sequence continues at coordinate 784,680 of QANY01011484.1, forward strand.
AATATTTATATGCTTAAATTGTGTTGATTGACATATGCCTCGAGTAAAGACTCCCAGAAAAAAGCTAAGAAACCAAAAGGACCATCTCGGAGAACAAGATCGCAAATTTGAAAAATGGAAGTAAGACAACAAATAAAACAAACAGTACAACAACAACAAACATAACCACTACTAGATGCATATTAACTTCTCGATTTCAATAAATATGTTAAATACATGTTTCTAGTATCTAATTTAGTTACAAAAGCTTCCATTAACTCTATTTGCTTTGATTTTTCTTTTGGTTCCCATAAAAAAATTGTTAGTGTCAAACATATAGAATAATGTAGTAGGTAGAAAGTTACCAGAAGTAGTGTGATTTTCATTTTTTTTTATGAACACCATAATAATCTGAAACCTTGAACACCCTCACACTGACTATGCCTAGTGTATATAAATTAGATACGGATGGTATCAATTTTAAATATTGGTTGAAGAATATAAATGTTTATATGCTTAAATTGTGTTGATTGACATATGCCTCGAGTAAAGACTCCTAGAAAAAAGCTAAGAAACCAAAAGGACCATCTCGGAGAACAAGATCGTAAATTTGAAAAATGAAAGAAAGACAATAAATAAAACAAACAGTACAACAGCAACAAACAAAACCACTACCAAAGCTACCAGAACATGAAGGGTTGTTTGAAATACAACCTACCACATAAGAAGAGGAAACACAAAATACCACACAAGAAGAGCAAACACAAACTACAACACAAGAAGAAGACACTGAGGAAGAAGCTGAAGAAGAAGAGGAATATAATGATGAAGAATAGGAAGATAATGAAGAAGAATTTGATGAAAAAGAAGTTGGTGAAGAAGAAGCTGATGAAGAAGAACAAGTAGGACAAAAATATGGAAAGGAAGTCGATGACTACGACATATACAAGTTAAAGGTAAACTATCTATAAATTAATATCTATCAATTAATTTGATGTTGGACTGATATAATTTATTTACCAATGTAGAACAACCCACTGCTTGTGCTTCCGAGAAAGTGGAATGCGAAGTATAGGATAAATCTCTAATCCAGTCTCTCCGTCATAGCAACAATAAAGAAGATTTTGAATGCCAAAGAGCTAAGGTGTTTCTAGGAAACTTGTTTTGGACATTTGCTCGATACTAAAATTTAAAGCTTCCCATCACAGCTATTCATGAATCTACTAAGACGACAATGCCAAAATATTGGAAAAACCAATGGGATCTGCTTTAATATTGATGGAACAGTTGTAAATTTTAGACTGAAAGAATTCACCCTTGTAATGGGGTTGAATTTTGGTGAGTATTCGTTCATTCGGAAAGGTGGGCTGCCAACAGGGAAGTTGAGAGAAGTTGTTTTCATTGGAGTGAAGTCAATAACAAGAAAGAATCTTGCCTTCTTATTCAATGCGATGCAAGGAGCAAAAGATGAATACAAGTTAAAAGTTGCAAGATTATACTTCTTGGAGAATTTTCTGTTAGGGAGGCAAAAGAGCATCAAGATCGACATACTACACACCGACATGATTGATGATGATGAGATGTTTGAGACGGACCCGTACGGACGCTGTCTTATGAGCTAACCATATATTTCATAAAGGATTATGGTAAACTTGTGGTCGCATCAGGATATGGGGTTGGAGGATTCCAGTATGTCTTGATTGTTTGAGCATATAAGATTATCCCAAGCATTTCAAGTAGGAAGAACTTGTATGCAAGAAGAATTGCCACAAAAATGCCTAGAATATCCAACTGCGAATCACACAAGCAACCATCATGGAAGGACTTGGCCAACACAGGTTTTAACACGGACATGGTATAAAGTTTAATTACCAGTACATAAATTTATTTACAGTCTATTGTAAAATTTGCTTCCTACTAACGTTTTTTTATATAACAATTAATCAAACATCTACACATTGTTTTGACGTTGATGATACCATTCTGTACCACAAGCAAGTCAAAAAAATAGGGAAGGAACCAGTAACTACTTTTGTCCAAACAGGTGAAGAAGACTCTTTGGAGCAATTGACGAGAACACCACGGGAGAAAGTAAGAGAAGGAGAAACAAGCTGACAAAGGGGAGATTTTGAAACAAAAGAGCAATTGTGTTTGATATTTGTAATCTTGACGACAATATCAAACAACATCAAGAAATTGTTTGAAAGACTTGACAAACAACATGGCCAGCAATAGGAGGTAAGAAATTCATATATTATTCCTCATAACAGTATGAATATGAATACTGGTACAACTTAAATTGATGTATAGGACAATGAACAAGAGGATGGGGATAAGGATGATGAAGCTGACAAGGGAAAAGAACCAAAACCATACGTTGAACAAGGAGGCAAAGAAGACACAATAATTGTCAAGGATCTGAAGAGAAAAGGTAGTTCTTCAAAAATGGAGAAAAGAAGACGGTTGGTAATTAGAATCGAAGTTTTGAAATCACCATATATGGCCGAGGGAAATAAGAAAGTTAAGAAGCCAACATCACTTGAAAATGGACCAAACTTTTCTCTTGGATCATAGTTTGACTAGCTACTTGGTCATAGGGCTGGTTATAAGGTTGCTGAAACATTTAGTTTGTTTATGTAGAATGTGTTGGAATTATGTCTATAAAGTATGGTATAATAACTATTATGAGTATTTAGTTATTTCTTCGACATTTTATATTACTGAATTTAATGAATAAATAAAAGTTTTTTTAATTAAAGCGTGTTTATAATTTACTCAAGTTCTGGAACTATTATCAACGTAAGAAGAGTAAAGATAGATGGATCTTTCAGATAAACTCTTCTGAAATAGTTCACAATGTTATTCGGAGTTTTAGGATCAGCTGAGCAATCAAATCCGATTACGACTGTTAGGTTGAACCAATGGATGCCAGTCTTGAGAATGAGAGTAGAGACTCAAACGGTTAACTTAGACGTGTTATGGAACATGTTGAATAGACCGGTAACAAATTAGTTTAGAGTAAAAACTGTTTACCTAGCTCTAAATCTAATTGTTACACCTTAAAAGTATTTTCATAATTACCTTAATCCTGAGGTGAATACGTAGCTTGATTTAGTTACTTGTGATCTTTGATATGTCAAATGGGTGAGTTTGAATTGGTGAACAATATCTCGACTATTGTGATCGTAATTTAACTATGTTGGAGTTACGTGATTCATAGATATGAGAATTCGTGGATGGGTTGTGAAAGAAACAATATCACCTTATGCTTTATTGATGAGTGTGTGAATAAATAAATTGGGCCTGTATTTAATGAATTGAGTCGTTGATTAAGACTTGTGAATTGTACGGGACAATTCACTATTATGTCTTTCTTATTCACAGTCAATAAAAGACTTAAGGAAATAATAATAAGAGGAGTAAAATTGTAATTTTACATCTCCACTCTTGTTTCCAATACTCACGATAGATAATATGTTAAAATATTATGTGGGCCGTGAAATAAAAGTGTTTATTTACACAACAGAAAATGTAGCGCGTATGAATGGAGAGTTGATTCGACATCGAACCTATAGTGGAGTCGTACGATGTCATGATTAAATAGGTCAGAAATTTATAAAGATAAATTCGCCAAGTATTTGAATCCTATAACTTTATTTATGTAGGCCCATTCAGTCTCAGGAATAGCTCATGAGAACATGAATAGAAGAAACGATGTTAGCTGGACCAAAATATATTTTGGTGCCAATGTGTATTTTTTACACTCATATGTTATGGGTGTTGTCACTTAATTAGTTAAGCGGGATTAATTGTATTGAAATTAATTAATTTATTATTGGATAATTAGTAAAGAAAAAGAATTTAATTAATTGATAGAGATCAATTAGATTTATCAATTAGATTGATGAATTTCGATACAATACAAACTCTAAGAGGATATATACAAAATTCGGCCATGGTGGTTATTTTGGGGTTAATTTTTGGAAATTTAAAATATATGGGTATATTTACAAATTTTTAAAATTAATAACTATATATATGTCATAGCAATTTGATTGCACACGAATTATATTAGACACAACACAACTATAGAACAATACTGATCAATACAATGTGTAATTACACAAATAGAGAAAATAATTTTCTTCCTCCCCCATCACATGTTGCCACGAATTTCAAATTGAAGGGAGAAAAATTTGATTTTTCTTATTCAATCATTTTGAGAGCCCACACTCAGTTCCTAAATAAATTCTCATGAGATATATTTCTGAAATTAACGAGTGGTTATTGGTGTGAAGAAAATTTTGGAAAATTGGTTTTTGAAGATCGTACTTGGATTTTGGTTCTTGAAGATCAAGCTTGAAGATTTGGATCTTGAAATTTGAAGAATGTGAAGAACGAAAACAAGGATTCCACAAATTCAAAAAATCTCCGATACATCGCAAAAGTGAAAATCGTTTCACCTTTTTTCTATTCGTTTAAATATCTGATATGCATGATCGTTTGTTGTTTTAGTTTTTAATTATTCAATTCAATTAAATAAGTTTTAGAAAAGACTTTTGATATTCCGTCCACGAATCGTTCGTTGTGTAAATTTTTTTTCTTTAATTTTAAAACCACCTACCCAACAAAAATTGATACTTTGTATGAGTTGGGTTGCACACTAGTTGGCTAAGTAGTTATTTTTTAGAATCTTCTTTATGTTACTTGGTTTTGTTAATGGTGGATATTGATGCATGAATGGTATATATCGACTAGGCTATGACTAGATATTGATGCATGGATGGATTTCTTAATGGTCGCACATTGTGGTGAATGAAAAAGATTAGTATTTTGATTATTAGTGTGGTAATTGAGTGTTGGATTGTATGATTTTTTGTGCAGGCACTGAAAAATTGGGGTATGATGTTAAAATAGAGAACCCATTTTAAATAATTATTTACACAATAATATTTAAGCAATAGCACAATAGATAAATTATTGACGTGTATCTATAAAACTTTCAAAGATAGTACAATTTTAAAAAGCTGTCTGCCAATGAAAACAATACACATAACACCAAGTATGAAATACATAACAGTAAGTTTGGAATGCATAACAGTAAGTAGTCCATTTCAAAAAGCAACAACTAAAATTGAAATACATTACAGTAAGTTTGTCCATACAAAAAACCACTTAAATGAAAACTTATAGAAAACAAATGTTCGTAAACAATAAAATTACAAACTTAAGACAATGTCAAATGTTGCAATAATGTTGTGTCTACTTGCTATTCTTAGAAAAGGAAGCAAGAATCGGGTTCTTGCACGTTTTTCGATTGTGACCAACTTGACCACAACGACTACACTTCATACTTCACCTAGTTTCACATATAGATGAAATACGTTGCTTCTTTGGTCTCCCAACTGAACGTCTCACATCTGGAGGTAGTATCTTGAATTGTCCTTCATCCTGAATAGGTAACATGCTCCAATTTTCTAATGGGTGAAAGAGGCCTTTATAGGTTGAAGCGTATTGCGTACAAGAAAACCAATCACTAACATATGAATATGAACTCAAGTTCCGATTGCAAAAGACAACACAATCACGTGCCATGGTATATGATCCAAACCCCACCTTCGACATGAACATGTATGACTAGCCAAGTACAAAACATACACAATACCACCATGACTAACCGGAAATTCATTTATGTCGGATGAACCAATCTGAAAAGCAGTAAAAAAAGTTACAAATAATCATTATGTTAAATATAATCATATAATAACTAAGTACATGACCCATACCGACATAGTTCAAGCAACTACATACTCATCTCTCAAATGACCCTAAGCCCATGGTGTAAGCTTCATTTTCAAAAAAGATGTCACCGTTCTACGCTCGTAAAACCATCTCAAACACACTTATGTATAAATTCCAATAATCGTAAATAGGAAGTTCATGTGCTTCAACTAAAACATTGTTAATACTTTCAGAGATGTTCGAGGTTATAGTGTTATACCCGCTTACTAGAAAAATAAGCTCGTGCCCATCTATGAAATCCAATTTCCTCCAAATAAGAATGAATTCGTGGAGATATCTTTTCGAAACTCCGCATGTGACGTTCAAAGTCAGTCATAAGATAAGCCTTAGAACATGTATAAAAATAGGAACAACTTAAATCTAGTCTTTATATTCTTACATAGATGGTACATGCATGCTCCATGATGAGCATCAGGAAAAACAATACTAATGGCCTTAGAAACAATAGTGTGTCGACCAGATACAATAACTAAATCAACAACATCTACAATACAAAATTACAACTTATGTATGACCATATCCACGAATCATCATTCTATGAATCAACTATAGCAAATCTTAGTGGAAAAAGTTGGCCGTTGCCGTCTAAAAATCAAGCAGTTAACAAAATACCCACATACTTGTCCTTTAAAAAAGTGTCAAAAACTGATATAAATGGTCTACAGTGTCTCCACCCATATAAGGATGCGGTATTAGACATAAAACAACACTTGAACCTTCCATCAGAAGTCACAACATAATCAGTAACAGATCTAAACCTAAAAAGGAAAGGAAAATAATCGTAACTAAATTATCTAATGACAGTAACAAATTTACTGAGCATAAATTTATCAATGAACATGCATAGTCATATAAACGTATCGAGAAAAGATTGAAACAATTTATACCTTATCAATCAATGGAGAATTTTTTATTTGGCGGGATCCAATTTATATCCCACGTTCTTTGTTCTTTATAGAGTTAGTAATTGATCTTTGCACCAACAACCACCTACTAGAATCAGAAGTATATCTCTCAAGAATATCGGTAGGAATTGAGTGTGGACTCTCAAAATAATGATTGGAAGAGAAAAATCAAAATTTTCCTCTTCCCTACTGTATTTCGACGGCAAGGGAGAGAAACTCTTTTCTGCTCTGTCTAACACTTAGCTTAGCTTAGGGTTAGGTTTGCACCCCTTTTATATTTAAAATTAAAATTTACCCATATACCCCTATATGTCAGAAACTGAAAATTTTCATTCGACATACAGTTATATGCAATTTTCACTTCTTCCCCTAGAGCCAAAATTATGTACAAATTTATGAAAAAATTGATCACAATCAATCAATTAATTACTTTATTTTATTTACTAATTATCTAATAATTTGAAAATAATAACTCTTGCGCTAGCACACTCATGTCGATAATATCTCTCACGATCGGTGGTTTACACTACCATGCCTTCAGAGGCTGGTTTCCATACGACAATGGTTTATGATGAATCATGTGATCCTAACCCAACACGAGGTTAGTCAATTTTTTATGTCAAGAGAAATAGTGAGCATCATAGAATTGGGAAGAGAACCACAAGGGTTAAATGAGGAGTTATCAACCTATGTGTAACGGTTCAATGATAAAGCTATAGACCGTGTAGATGATTATGAAGATGGGGGGTTACCCAATATAAGGGTACGTTGTGCACGCCGTTAGAGCTAAACAATTGATCAACGAATGAAAAAGTGGATTTAAATCATTGCTAACCATACATTTGGCCAACTCTTTATCAAGAAACTTGATGACTAATAAAAAGTTCCACTCATGACAAAACAATACTAAATGCAACTGCACAGGTTGTTTAGGATTGGATGTGTCTCATTTCTAAGCGCACCTGTCACAAGCCGCTTAGAATGATTGTTTCATTTCACCAAATACACCTATGGTAACGACAAATTATCATGAGGTGTAGGTTGAGATTTGATTTATCTTAAGGAGAAACCGATGGAACAAGATAGTCATTTCTTTTTCTCTCCTGATCTGGGTTCGGTTAAGTTATATGTCTATCCATCAGGTTAGGTTTCAAAAATTGTGATTGATATAGGGCCGGATAAGCCACTACTTTATTATTAGTGGAAGATCGAAAATTCTCTTCATCATGAGATGGATCGAATCCGTCGTAGACACCCGAGGGTGTACCTGGTGAAGTGAAGCATTGAAGCATCTGACCGGGCTCTTAAGATGAATTCCTAATGATAGAGCTGGCATGAAGGCGATACTAGTTACCAGGTCATTTCTTTTTTTCTCACTTCTATGTGTGCCTATCACATGCCACTTAGAATGATTATTTCAATTCATTAGGTGCACTCGTGGTACGACAAATTAACATGAGGTGTACGCTGGAACTGAACATATCTCACTTTTAAGCGCGTCTATCATAGCTAGCTTAGAATGGTTTTCACTTGGCAAGGTAGATCTGTGGTGATGACAAAATTACCACGAGGTAACGACAAAATTATCATGAAGTGTAACTCAGGTCTGAACTATCACTTTGGGTGCATCCGAGGAGGGGAGAATGTGCTTACACAAAATGGTGCACTCAAAATAATGGTTTATAAAATAGCAAAAGATGATCAACTAAATGGCCAGAATTTTAGAGCAAATTTGAAAAGATTACAATTTTTTTGAAGAGTAAAGATAACACAATCAAGTAACATTGTAATTGATCTACTCGATTTACATTAGAATGCTCATTGTAGGTCTACCCATTTACCTTTGTTAGTGGCAGCTACTTTAGCAGCAGGCTTCACTGGTACATATTTAGTAGACGCTTCTTTTCACGGTGATTTTTTGTTATTACTTTTCTTTGGCTATGTCATCAGGGATTTGGGGCACACAATGTCAAGTCACTTATAAAAATGTATATCTCCACAAGTGTCTTTATATTTGAGCCAATGAAGGATTGCCACTTGTTAAGCTCAAATTTCTCCAATAGGTCTTCAAGGTTCGGGACAGTGCAAGCATGTGAGATGCTTTAGGATTCCTTCATCGAAATCAAGTTTTTCAAGCCACTCTATTTCACTGGTAACATGTACTATCAAAAAGATTATTGGCCTTCCCTTCTTCACGTTTAGACATGATTCACTCTTCCACCTGAATGATACTACTTTTTCATTCCAACTAAGGTCGATGTCCCTATCGAACATAGGCCACAGGTTCTCCGACATGTAACCAAAAAGTTTTGACATGTAAGGTTGATGTTTAATGTACCCAAATTGGTCAATGAGCATTAAAAATTCGAATATTTTAAGCATCATTATATAGCTACATGACCACGATTATGGTAGGTGATCAAAATCTAGATAAGATGAAATTTTGACGCTTGATGACACACACCTAAGGTGATGTCCTGACATGAAAATATGTAAGGATGCACCATTAACAAATGTTACAATATCATGACATCCCAGTAGTCACTTTGAGTTATGATGAACTTGATCAATGAGGCAATACAAATTGTCAAAGAATATGGGAGCTAAAGTGACTTTCTATCACGTTGCCAATCTAGTTTCCATCACAAACACATGAATATTCATCATCTTGAAGGGAAGCCATTTGACATTGAAACAAACATAAGTTCCATTTAAGCTAAGAAGCAATGAAATGACCCAAACACATACAACTGAGAAGTTTGACAATATAATCATGGCTTACACACAGCATGGGACAATAACAATGCAATGAATAGAACGAGAGATGACAATACTTTGAAGCATGTAGCAATAGCCATAGTGCAATGAGGCTAGTTAGTTCCACCTTCTCGTTCGAAAGTATGGTAATTTCTAAACTTCCACTTCTTCGCTCTTCTTTAGTTAAAGTAGTGGTTTCTTTGAAGAAATAAAAAAGATGTAGTCCGCCTACTCTCACCACCTAAGCACTACTTTGAGATGATTCCTAATGGTAGATATGGGGAGGTCACCGCTCATGTCTTGTAAGAGTGATATTGAATCAGCACCAATGTATACCACGCTCCTACTTTCCTGCTCTGACAACAAAGTATGTTCTAAAAAATATATCATCCTCGACACTTTTCTCCGCACCACGAATAAAATAAGCGCCCAGTATAAGTGCCATATTTTGACACCAACAGTAGCTCATCTCAACAGTAATTGCACCGGTGTCGCCAACCTGAGAATATCAAATGACGATTTCGATCAATTGTACCCCGATCACATGCCATCATGACAAGTCACTGTCGCATTGTATCTGTACGTTGAATAAGTCACGTTATGTTCCTACTTGGTTTGAGAATTCCCATGATTGCAACATACTACTGATTTCCAACATAAAGAGCACAGTCACCTGGTTATAGTACAGATGTCCTGAAAATGATTTGTTGTTATATGGGCTTTAAAGCTACATGGTTCCTTAGAGATCATTATGAAAAGGACTTTCTGTTGGGAGTAATGTCCTCAAAGCTTGTGTAATGACATTTTGTTATAAAATTTAATGCAATTACATTTTTCATATAATTGTTCTTTTAAATTATTGTTGAATAATTTATATGAATATCTAAAAATTTCATATTCATTAATAAGATTATGATCTTGTATTAGTATGAGAGAATTAATATCATAACTAATAAATAAAATTACCAGCAACATACGAAAGTATGTTGCTAAGCATTATGAATGCATGTGATCTAGATCCGAATCATTGATGTGGATATACATCTTTGTGAAGGTAATTTATATAATAAGATTATATATGACAGGACCGATATCAATTAATATATTTATTAACTTGCCATTTATCGTAAAAATTAATGGACATCAATTTGATGATCATATATAGATCAATATGAATCTTGAGTAGTCATTAACTCATATACATGTCTATTAGATCTTTTGGTTCACTCGTTAATGTTTGTTTGTGAAATAAGCTAGCGACTTTTGTTTTGGAGATTTAATGATATGGATGGTTGTGAACATGATATTACAAGATTTGGAATCCAAAATTTTCTAACGGATCGTATATTGGTTTTCTTAATTATTAATTCAGAACTGAATGGTTATTGAGCTCAAATTTATGATACGATTATAAATTACTCATTCACTAGTGAATCAATGGTACTTAAGGATAAGAAGGTAATTAGAAGGGTAAAAAGGTAAGTTTGACCAACTCTAATTTATAAATCAATAATTGAAGGACATAACTACATGAAATGATTATATCAATGGACTACACGAGAATACTCTGTAAATCAATTCTATAATCTCTAAGAGTGCAATTCCATATTTATTGTGAAAAATAATAGAATTAATAAATAAAATTATTTAATTAAAAAGATTAATTAATAATCTGGTTTATTGGAGCTTAGAATTATATGTCAATAGTCCCCAAGTCACCTCTGTACTACACAGTTCAGGGTGTGAATATTTCAGGACATGAGAAAATGACTAACTCACAAAAGGAATTATATTTTTAGGGTAAATACATAATTATGAGATAATTATATGTGATTAATTAATTAAATATTAATTTTCAAATTATATATAAATAATTATATCGATTAATTTTTTAATTATCGATAAGTGAAACAATATATCTAATTTTTGAAATTAGATAATGTTAAATTATTATTAGATAATAATTCAAAATTTGAATCAACTAAATCTATTATTTGTGAACTAACAGATAAGTTAGTTGAGAGGGATGATCAGATAAGTTAATTTTGAATTAACTTATATCTAGATATTTATATGATTAAAATAAATAATTAAATTACAAAAATTGTCACGTGGCATGATGGACTGCCACATGTCAATCGCTGCTTGAGAATGTGAAATTTACATGGACTACTGTAGTACCACATGGCACTACAGTTAGGCGTGTAATACTGTAGTGCCACACGACACTACAGTAGTGTCGTGAATTACTATGCCATGAGGCACTGTGATATTTAATGACACACTCCAGTGCCGTGTGGCACTACAGTTGTCCCACTACAATGTCAATTTTATGATTAATTATCTTGTTGTGTATATCCCTAAAAATCTGGAGTGCCTAAAAATATATATATATATATATATTATTCTATTGACCTTACTGCTAGATTTTTGTGTGCTAACAACATAGTTGCTATTAGACTGAAACTCTCTGAGATTAAGAAGTTAATAAAAAAGCTTTGTGAGAATAATCATTGTTCTCTCAGAGATTAGTCTCACAAAATTATTCATTCTCTGAAAATTTTTAGATCTCAAGTGTTGATTACATCTAGAGACAGAAAAGTGATCTTGCTTCATTCTACATCCCCACACATGTCCTAGTGTGTTTGAGGATTGATTTGGAAGATTTTAGTGTCGATCTCGAAGTTCGTTGTTTGTGGAAAATGAAGATCGTTGATTTACGAGGACGCTTGGTTAGACTACAAGAGGTATATATTCTATATCCATGTATGTTTTCTATTTAATATATAAATATATAATGGATCCGGTTGAAAAGAGTTTTCAATAAAAGTTTTTATTTTAAAAACCGTTGTGTCGCGTTTATTTCTTTTATCGAAAATATTCATTTTTATAGTTTTTTTAAAAGCCTCAAGCTTCCGCTGCGCGAGCGTCGTGTTTTTAACACTTTCGGCCGCCTCTAAGTGTGTCTACAATACTCCATAAACAAAATGTTTTTATGTTGGTTCTGCACACCCATGGTAACAAGAAATAACCATGTTTGGTGCCTGAAGCAGAGTATTCAGGTCAATTGCTACTCGATGATGACAAAATCATTTTAACATGTGGGTTGATGATTCACCGCTTAGTGCACCTGGGGTGACGATAAAATTATCACTAGGACTTATGACTGAGCATGTAAAGGCGGAACTTAGCCGCTGTCACGAATTCTCCTCTAAAAGTGAAACTTGGCCGAGAAACATGATTTATTAAAAGGAGAGAATTCACTGAAACTTTAAATAAGTTGGTAGGCATTTTGCCGTTAGGCCAACATATGAAAATGAATATATGATCCTTTAAGTGTGCCCATGATGAGTGGTTTAAATGTTCACACATATACATGTCTTCTTAGGCAATTTCATTATATTCTCATGTATATATGCGCCTTCTTAAGAAATATCATGAATGTTTTACGTATATGCACCTTCAAAGGCTAAATCGTTTGAGGATGACACTTTAGGTAATAACATTTTGTTTGCTTCGGAAGTCTCACCCATACTATTATGGTTACCATTGAAAGTGCATCTACGCTCACACATTGTCAAACATCATCATTCACATGCAAGTAAATTGGCTATGACATGTACCTACTTGATTCTGTCAATCATCATACCACGTGGAAATGCAAAAATGTTGTAAACATGCACATGCTACATCTAGTGTCATACATATCTAATTGTACTAACATCATATTTGAAAGTTTATGGCATATAGTCCTGGCATACATATTCGCCATTGAGCCATTTCTTGATGAGTTCCGCCCTGGTTAGTTTTCTCAGGTAATATGTTACCTTGATGTATAATGTATTGGTCACGCCCCTAAATGGTGAAACTCCTTTTTGATTTTTTATTGAGAGAGGCTCGTCGTAGCCAACTACTTCTTGCATCTCTTACTGGAGGCTAAATGAAATTAATTGGTACATCATCACATCCATCTAGGGGCTAGAGCAACAAAGATGACCTTACATGACTGATTCAATGGAGAAACATTCGTCATCAAAGTTGAACATCTCATAATTCGGTGGCTCATCAAGTAAGACCACATCACACACTGTGACTATGTACAAGTTCAACTGCTATGCATTTGATCTTGCACAGGAAGCTAATGCACATGGGTGCACCCCCGTCACTCACATGTTGACCGCTGTGATTTTGACTCACCAATGTGGCACATGTCGCTCCTATGAACTACTGCCAAGTGTCAGCTTTCACTGTCCAACGTGATTGCTCGATCCACGTCAGCGATCAACCAACATAAAGTGTATCTTGTTTTATTTATTCTTTTTATGTATTTGTTCATATTCTTGTAACTACCAAGTCAAGTGACAAAGATTTAAGTGGGTCTCTTGGCTGGGAATATTTCTAGAGGTTGTGGTCTGGTAGGATTTGGATGAGGTTATGTTGTATTGGAAAGGATATCCCTTCACCATTGTGGGAGGAGTCTTAGTTGTTAGGACACCCCTCGGGAGGGCTCCCAGACGAATACCGCATATCTCTTCGATGTGGTATAGTTTAAATGTTCTTCCTTACCGGATTCGCAGTCATCGCACGTGACACATGTCACAATGTGAAAGACATCATACATGAGTATCTTCGATATAGATACTCTAGCCCACGTGGCTATGGTTTTAGTAAATGATGACTGAATGTTGCCACTTCAATGAGCTTGTTGAGGCTCCATTACGTAGGGTCCACTGCTAATTAGTCAAGGGATTAGTTGGAGTGGACCCTGTTTGGAAGATTCTCTATAAATAGAAGACTTCCCCTCGTTCTTAACGACTTTTGGCACTTTTGGTTCATTTGGCATTTTCCAACTTACTAGACTTGGAGAATTCTCTCTAAATTTCTCCTCCCAAGAGCATTTTGTCACCTTCTATAGGTCGACTTAAATTGATCGTCCTTCACCCTTCAGATCTTAACTTCCATGTTCCCAGGCCATATTTGTCATTTATTGTGACTAGAGCATACCTGTAACTGCACCCACACGATGTCACGGTCACATCCTCTTAGCTCATGAACAACCTTCCCCTCTCTCTGTAACCTCCACTAAGTTGGAGGACACCTCCATCTTGATGGCACTCTGGAAACAACCTATGATCACTTAATGATAAAATCCCTAAAGGGCAACTCCTTTGATTAGAGTAGGGAGACAACACTCGTATCACACACTAACTTGAACTTCTCTTGGTATCATGTTAGATTATTATTATTAAAGATGTAAGTAGTTAAGTTAAGATAAATTCATTGTATTTCTAAAAGTTACGATGCAATATATAAATGCGTTGAGAATTCTGTATTGGCTGTTGACCCTATTTAAGGTGGCAATTTTGATGATATAAAGAATATGCGAACTAATAGTTTAATTAAGTGTGTAGGTTTTAAATAATATGAAAATACGTAATCGTAAATGTTTATGCAAAAAGAATAGAGGGCAATCAAAACTATAAATGGCGAGACACGCGCAACATATTATAAAGGGCACGAAGCATATTAAATGAACACCAAATGACGTAAATCAAAGTTGGCTGAACTCAGAATGTTTCAAGTAATTTAGAACCAGACCAAACTGCTCATGAACTAAATCGTATAAGATTAAACCGGACATGTCAAGGCCCGGTACACCTCTAATTTAGTGTCCAAATCAGCTCAATTTTGGAGGACATTCTGGTCATACCAGTTAGAAATCGGTGTACCCATTTGGGACTGGCCTGATCGGTTCCCTGACTGGTGTGACCAGTTTGCAATTATGGGAATCATTTACCTAATTACTAAAACAGTCAGACCGGTGGAGAAACTAGTGTGGTCGGTTGTCAAAAAGGAAAATCTTCTTAATTGACGACCAGTTTGTCCAGTTCTCCAACCGGGCCGACCGGTCCGTCCGGTTCTCCAACCAGCTCGATTGGTTTCAATAGTGATTTTTCAACACCATATATACACACGACATTCTCAATTTCACCACACCTCTCCACTCCTCTCCGACGAAATTTTGTAGTGTTTTATTCTTTGATAGGCTTGTATTTTGAGCAAGAATTTGAGATATTTTCTAGAGAGAAGCTAATATAAATTGTGAGTGAAAATTTGAGAGATCTACTCTTTGAGAGAGAGAAATTTTGTAAGAGATTCGAAGAACTCTACCAAGTTACATTTTCAATGTCTGATTGGCACCTTAATAAGCTAATAGGGTTTGTAAAGATTTGGTCTTCACCGTTAAGAAGAACGTTTGGAAAAAATCTTCAAGGGAGGATCTTTGGAGCGTGGATGTAAGGATAATTTTTTCGAACCACGTAAAAATACTGTGTCAATCTCTCTTCCCTACTTTTTTATTTACGTGTTTTACACTTTCCGTACTTAATTTATCGCACGTCCGCACTTTAACATTCTGCATCATCATAAATTTATTTATTAAATTACTTGATTGATTTAATTTGTTATTCATTTTATATTTTAAGCAATTTTATTTTTATTCTATATTAACTATTTCTTTTTAAACTTTTTCTCTTGATAAAATGAGTGTCATATCGATCTTACATTGACTTCTCAATAGAGAAAATAAATTAAATTCTAAATTTTGTCACATAATAAAAATGAAAAGATGTCTATAATATACTCCTCTCAAGTGGGTAAAACTGGAGACAATTATCTCATTAAAAAATTTCCAACAATTTCTTCATATATTGGTATCTACTTGAAAAGTATTTTGGTTTGGTGAAGGTAATTTGAACGCGTGTCATTTGTTCAAACAAGCTGTGACTCTAGACATGACTGTAAACCTCTGAATACCATTGTTGCCAAGCTTAACTTTTTTTCCCTGAAATACCCAAACAGAGGAGAAAGCACGGGCTGGAATTCGAAATAGGAGGTGAGGATTGAAAGATATATAGGGGCAAGTGACATGGAAGAGAGAGAATGAGGGGAAATTTTTTTAGCTGATGGGTACGAGTATGTTGTCAACGTGACATGCCATCAATTTCGTTAAGTATGAGGTTAAATTGAATCTAGTAAATAATTAATTTACTATATTACACAGGTGTAAAGGCCGAGATAAATTTCGATGGTTTTATAAAAAAATTCAATCATTTTTAGAGTTCAAGCTGAAAAATTAGTTTTTTTTATTATTTTTCAAATAAATATGGTTAAACTGACCAACCTCCATCAATTACACAAACAACACCCTCGAATAAATATGGTTAACAGTTATTTTTATTAAAAAAAACTACTATTTTTACAATTCAAACTAGAAAGTTATTTTTTTTTTTTGTCATTTTCCAAATAAAATATGGGTAAATTGACCAACCTCCACTTGTATTAATCCCTTGATTACACACACCCTCTAATTTTCAACCCTACAGAGACCCCTCTAGTTTCGTTTTACTTATAAATAAATTCATATAAATTTTTTTCCAAAACACACACTGATAAATTCAATTGGGGCGGCCAAACCATATTTAAGAATTAAGAAATGTAAGATTCAAAAAAGAAGATGAGATAAAAATAGAGAAGTAAAGTCTTTCAAATTAGATTCAAGATTGATGATTTGATGAGGGTTGCAATGCCTCTGAATTTAGAGAGAGAGAGACTCTCTGAAGAAGCTATTGCGGAGACTCGATAAGGACCTCTGAATTTTGTGTGGCGGAATCATCCATGGCTACAACTAAAATTGAGAATAGAAATCTTCAAGGAGCTAGTGGGTTTGACATTATTAACTATGAATGGGGTAAAAAAATGAAGCTTGCTTCTATCATTAAAATGATAATTCCCGCAGAACATACAAAAGCAGCTATTTCCTTATTGGATAGGAAATAGAACCTAAATGATACAAAGCACTCTTCCGAAACTCAACAACAAATGCAGTAAAAGCCGGTTAAATCAATACAAAAATACCTATAAGAGTTGCTTACGCAGAGAAACCTGCCAATCTTACTCAATGAAGAATTTAACTTAACCTACCAATCGCTACCCGGAAAAGAAAAGGAAAGAGAGAAGAGATGCAAGGAAATTCTCGATGACTGAGGAAAAGAATCAGGAAAACTAGGCTGCATACCAAATGCTAATGCAACAAAAATAAATAAAATGGCTAACTCTATCAACTCCTAAGTCACAAAACTGATTGTCAAACGACCTCAGAGTACGAGAGCAACCTTTTCCTGGGAAAACAATGAAGAAGAATGGGCAATCAAGGGTTCATAATGGTCCGCTCCAGCTCCACACCAGCCTGCATGATAATGCATACATACTTAATATGACATTAACCAAAAGAAGGGAAAAAATTAGCAGCGAGTAGGAATAAAAAAGCTTGGGAAAACATAAGCACTATCATACAAAAAAGAAAGCAATGAGAAATCTTACATACCTGTTCCTTTCATGAAAAGAAAGAATGGAAGATCACAAATCTCGCACCTAGGACGATGTGGGAGAAAGAAAACGCAATTTTCTTCATCGACCATCGCATCAGATCCATGTGCTTGCACCTGTAAGGTGATGAAAACGCAAAGGACAAAAATCAAATATATAGGAAAACAGGTATGAAGTATGAACTATCTTCTACAATACCAGAGAAAAAGTGTAGTACCACATAGATTTCTCGCTTGAATTCTGTTGCTAGACACTCAATCGCGATATCATCTCCAAAGGCTGCAGCATGGCCATCTCTATTTTCATCTACAGATAATAAACCTTCCTCTGTATATTGCAAAGTGATGATATCAAACTCGTCATCAGGTGAACCAGATATGGACATATATTTGGCCCAACTCGCACTGTCATTGACAGGAATGCATCTCTCGTTGTAAATAGACTCCGCCGCTATTTCTCTTCAATTTGAAATTTATAACAATGAATCCATTGTAAAATTAACAGATGAAGAAAAGAAAAATAATACGTACATGTGAATCCTAGCTGGCAAATGCAACCATAACCTAAGAAATTTAAATTATAAATATTTACATTAATCTAACCACTTTTCCTGAAATTGACCATATGAAGTTTCCACAGTCGAACTCTACTGCGAAAGTTTATTCCTTTCTTTCTCTTAATCGAACTGCTTTTTTTAAAGCATACACCAACAGAACTGATATTGAGGAAATACAAGTCTTGAGAATTACACTTTCTTAAGAAACCAAATAGCATGAATTTAGAGACACCTTGCTGATGAACATAATTTTTGTATCTCTTTTGGTTCTGAACAGTGAAATGTAAAAAAGAAAATTTGCTAAAGATTTTAAACATTATTTTTAGCTGCAGCACAATACTAAAGATCGGAAATGTAATAAATCACAAGCTGAAACTATAATTGAAGGAATAAGATCATGAAAATAATACCTCTGCATGCCAAGTTGAACGAGTTCGTCGATGGCTGAGTCCAAAGACACTCGATCTTCTTTCTTTGCCAATAATTTCACCTCTTGAACGACATGGATCCCCCACCCATTTTTCAGATCCGGCGAATACATGTGCCTAATAGCATCGTTAACCAGTTCTCTCTCCTCCGCCTTCGCAGATCCAAGATCCTGCAAGAACCTTCTGACCGTCCGCCTCCGAAGCTCACGCGCGTCGACCTCACGTTCAATCATCATAGCTTTCTGCGAAGCTGTGAATAGGCAGTTTCCGTCGGCCGAGACATCACCGCCATGGGAAAGACGAAACACCATAGATCTAAGCGATGAGGAAGAGTCATCAACGGTGTGCTTCCAAAGCACACCCTTTGAGTAGAGCCTCTGTAGATTCCGTCTCTGCTGGTCTTCAAGGCCAACAACATCGTACCAGGAGGCAGCTGTATCATTTGTCGTTGCTGTATTTTGGCCCACCAGATCTACAGATTCAATTCCATCAAGAGGCGCCAAATTCGGTCCCCTCCAAGAGGCAGCAGGTGATGGGGTTTGAAATGTCTCGGCGACGGGAGATGAATCACAAAGTAGCTTTCCCATTTTAAATGTCAAAAATGTCTCTGGCTCTGCTTTCTTTCACTCTTTTCTTCTTCAACGGGAGAGAGAGAGAGAGAGAGAGAGAGAGAGAGAGAGAGAGAGAGGAGTAGGTTTAACGGATAGATGTGTGAGGCAGAAGAATTTTGACACGTAGGCAAATCATGAGGTTTCAAAACGGTAAAACCCTACTGACCGAGGGGCATTCTCTAACATACGCCATTGGACCATTATGTGCAAATGTTTGGCATGTATAATATTTTACAAATCTCTATGTATTGTTTAGGGTCCTTTACAGTACTGTTGTTTACCGATACCGGAGGTCAGTTACCCTTTGATCGTCCAAGTGGAGCCCACAAGGAAGATCGACGGTAAGTAACTCCGGTACGGTAGCAACCAGGCCCTGATATTTTTTGCCGCATTGTTTTTTAAGTAAAGTTTGAGATACCAGATCGATGAATTCTAACGGATAAAATGGCCACAGCTATGTGTTGATTCTTTTAAGAATCTTTGGACGAAGAAATATTACAAGGATATGGCCACTGAACACAACACACAAAGCCCAGGCTGAAACCACAAATAGATTTGGCAAATTGTGGCAAGAAAACCAACAAAAATTTGGACAACAATCGGAGAGAACATATACAACCAACAATATTTGGACAACAATCAGAGAGAACATATACATGGTCTCTCACCATTGTCTTCTCCTAAGATGCATTTGTTGACTTTTTTTCTCTCATGCATCTCACATGCGTTCCTCTGCCTTTTCTTCTTCTTTTTCTCTGATATTTCTTTCCCATATACACTACATTTTTACTTGTTGAATATTAATCCACCACAGTTTGTTTTCAAATATTTCCTCTTCGATATTTTGTATTGAATTGTTACAATTACATAGATGAGCTAAGGCCCATTAAATACAAGGAATAAAGAATATTGACATCTGTATAGAGAAAATGACATTTGTGCAAAAAGAATATAATCTATAATATTTTAAAAGAGGTTTGAACAAGAGAAACTTTTGAATGTCCTTAATACCTCTGACAAATATATTAATTCGAGAATCAGTCAACTAATATAAAACTTAATCAGATTCATGAAAGACATTACTTTCAACGGAACCTTATCTCCAATACATATTCATTCTACACACTATCTCCAATACATATTCATTCTACACACTATCTCCAATACATATTCATTCTTGTAAGACATTACTTCCAACATATTCATTCTACACACTATCTCCAAAACACATTAATTCACAAATGGTGTGTACATGAATTCATTGAATGTCTTCACTTGAGACTCTAAGAATTCTGAGAGTATAAATAATCATCAAAATATGTAAATTTTCATCCTGCCATCATCTACCAAAAAAACATTAGCACAAATTAATTACATAGCCTCTTAAAGACGTTGCCTGTCAACAGTACCTATAGTCAAATTCAAGATCTAGAAGTATTTCAGAGAGAATGGAGTATAAAAGTGATGATAATTAGGAGAGCCATGGTGGAGACATACAAGAAGAACAATGGAGATTTAAAAATAATGAAGCTCATCTGTATCGATGAAGAGGTAAAAATTCTGCTATAACTTTAGATTGATTAACAATTTATGTTCATATTATAGTGCTGAAGATAGTCTTTTGACATATTTTTTCCTACTTTTCTGGGAACTAAGGTCCAAGCCATCAATGTACAATGATGCAATAGAAAAAATTAAGAATGTTCTTAAAAAGCTAAGACTTAACTCATAAAAATAGTAATGTTAAGGCCATTGATCAAAGATTCAAAAGTGTGCATGACAAGATTGAATTGAATTTATCGGCAATCACAAAAATTAAAGAAATTGATAACATACCCTTTAATTGAGAAAAATACATTTTTTTAGATTTTTCAGAGGTAGAAACAATCAAAGACAGCAAAATAACTATCGGTAATACCTTAACTCCTCTTTTTATTGTTTATTACAAGAGTATTATTTTTAGTTATATATTATGTTACAGAGTGCAATTTATGTTTGGCTCAACTTTCCACATTTCAAGAAAAATTTTGTGACATTTTTAATTCTCGTTTTTTTTAAATATGGATTACTTTAAGTTTAATACATACATTTTTTATTTTTTAGAATATTGTTATGCATATTTTATTATTTTAAATCTAACTAAATCCATTTCTTACAGAATAGATATGATTATGTTAAACGAAAATATTGTCACATTCTTGGGTCCATCAAGGAAATTTTTAGTTACTTCAATAGTTAATTTAGAGGAAGTACTAAAAGTAATAACAAAACATGTGGATTGTTCTTTCAAATCAACAATCACAAAAATTGTCAATGCAGGTAATCCATGGCTGGAAAATTGTAAGTTATGCCATAAAAAGTTTATCCAAACATGAATGACACAAAAGTGAATTGCACAAATTGTAAAAGTAATGTGCCCTTTGTGAGAAGATATATATTGAAGATCAAAAGTTATATGTCTAGTACATTATTATGAAATGTTGTTTTCTACTATATAAAAAACAGTAAACTTCCACCTATAATGTAAGTTATAGAATATACATGAAAGTTATCAAAATTAACAAAACAATTGCGAAAAATTAAAATTATGCAGATGACTTAAAAAACCAAAATCATTGATTCTCATGTTCCATGATTATGTCATTGAATGCAATCTTACTAGGAATCATTCATATAATATTTTTGTGTATTTCATTCACTTTGAATTTTCAATATTTTAAAAGAACAAAAAATAATTAATATAAAGAACTACCTGTGAATATATAGATGATAAGAAAATGAGTTTTGCAAGACATGCAAATGTTAACATTGAAATTGATGGTAATGGTCAAAGAAGAATCAGCTAGATTTCGAAGGTGTCTCTTAATTATATTGTAGAACGTTCATAATAATATCCCATCAATTTTATAATGTTCTAAATAATATCCCTCAGTTTTTGTCTAACCATCTCTCTTAGTCTATATTTAAATCTGAACATTTCTTTCACTACTTGAAATTGATTAATGATTGTTTTTTTTTTAAATGTAGAAGAATATTTAATTAAAGCAATGAATTGAGGAAATAGCAAAAATGAAAAAATAAGCTGCATGCTTTTATATTCAGTTTTGACTTAACTTGCATTCCAAATGGTTTAGATGTTTAGATAAGAAAATTTTGAATTAGTTTACCAAACAAAGTTCAATTAACTCAATCTATAAAATAAAATTATTCGTTATAAATAATTAGACATATATATATATATATATATATATATATATATATATATATATATATTATAGTTAAGGTAAAATATTCAGCCACCAATAAATCGGTTTTTTCTTTACATGCATAAATAAACTAATAAATCTCTTCAGTTACATAGCTTTTAGTTTGCTAATAACATTTGTATATTTAAATCGGTAATGCACATATAAAGTTTATATTAGATTAACAAAGTATACTAAAAACTAAAGATCAGAATGAGTTACCAATATAGTAGTATAAGATCTAATAGAGGGACACTTCAAATTTAGGATGACTCTTCGATTTCATCTACTCAATCAACTATTCATATACTTCTTTCATCATATAGTAGTATAAGATCTAATAGAGGGACTCTTTGATTTTAGGATGACTCTTTGATTTCATATATTCAAACAAATATTCATCTGCTTCTTCCATTATAAGAATAACACTAATCTCAATGTACTCGGGTTGTATAATTTTTAATCATACATTTGCTTGCACGCTCTCATCTTCAACGGCTCATCACTATCCTCAAAAGCTAACTCCATAGTTCTCCCCACCCATGCTATGGTCACTCTCAGTTAGTACCAAATTATACCATGAATACTTTTTGTTGAAGATTGAATTTAAAATACCTTCGGATCTTTGCATGTAGATTCAAATTTCATGTAGTTTCTTTGCATGTAGTTTCAAATCTATATTTTGATATTGGCATTTATTTTTCTTAAAAACTAACATATTATATAAATAATTCAAACAAATATACAAAGCATAAAACCTTCAAACCTTAAGTATTAGAAGACTCTGATTCCTGCTAATCGTTTCTTGCGGGTAGAGTTCTCATATCTGTTTTTATTTTTGTGTTTTCCCTTTGGATTTTTATACTCGTCTTGTTTCTGATTAAGGACAATAATAATAGTGTATGAAAATATCATAGCAAGCCTTCACATGAAGACTTTATTTTTTATAATTTATTTTTTTTAAGGAAGATATTTTTTCATTGAGAGTGAAAAATTATATGTTGGGAGAGGCTGAGAGGAGTTAAATTTTGCTTAGTCTTTTTATCAAGCCCACCCATACTGAATATATCTGTACTTTTTGCCTTATTACTCAATATCTCCTTAATCAGATGGGACAACTCTAACATTGTGAGACTCAAACATGTTTTACACTATCCAAGCTATTGGATAAAAAAGATTTGGTTGTAGCTCTGCAAAGTAAAGTAGGGCTGAAAAACTATTCATTGTTGGAACTATAACCTATTTAATAGTTACATTATTAAATCTACTACCCTAAATGAATTTGAAAATTTGAAAACCACAGATTTTTTACTCCCACAAATAAAAGTCTTTATTATTATTTTAAAGGGAAAACCCTCTTTCTCTGTCTCACGTTTTCTTTTCTCACATTATAATATTTTTTTAAACTATATTTGAGTTGATAGTTAAGTTTCATCATTTTTTATTCTTTTTTCCCCTGTCACCCACTTCTTTTGTGGTATAGTACCACCAACCAAATTTTTAGCCCCAACACTAACCTCAACCCGTCTCTTTCTTTTTGGTGGTATAGTACCACCAACCTATATTTTTTTAAATTATATTTTAGTTGATAGTTAAGTTTCATCATTTTTATTTCTTTTTTCCCCTGTCACCCACTTCTTTTATGGTATAGTACCACCAACCAAAGTTTTAGCCCCAATACTAACCTCAACCCATCTCTTTCTTTTTATCTTTCTTTTCAATGACACACTCTTCAAGATAAAAAAAAGAGAGAATTATCATATAATGTGAAAAGAAGAAAAACATAAAATTATATCATATAATGTGTAAAGAAGTAAGAGAAAGGAGCATATTACAAGGATGTTAAAAAATCATAATTAAAATGTTTAAAAATGTCGACAATGAAAATTCTGGTGAAATCAAACAACCATAAAATCAATGGTCAAGTTTGCGCAAAAAATATTGTCTACCAAGATAATTTTCTTACAAAGGTAAAAATTTATGCTTATACATCAATATATTTAACTCTCAATTTTTCCGTTGAACTAAACATTTGCTTTTCATTGTTTGCAGAGAAGAAGAATGATGAAATATTTCCAATGATAATATGATGATATGTGTAAGTCAATTATTATAAAAAAAATATTTAAGATTTTTTTTAAAATATTATTTTGTAATGTTATTCTAAATCTTACATGTATTATAAATTGCATAAACACGTGTGAAGCACGTGTTAATTCTACTAGTCTGTTAAAATGAGAGAGAAAATAATAATGATGATGGTTACGAATGAGCCAAAAATTATTGTTATGGAACACATGAAGATGATAGTAAGGAAACAACTGTATTGAGCCTTCGAATGTATTGAGCCTTTGGCGTTAATTTGATGGGTTGCATGGCTTGCATAGATCAAGAGAGAATGATTGACGTATTGTCTGGATAGTTGATTTGGGTTTTATATACTAATATGCCCCCTCATCTCAAGTGAGAAGTGGATGAGAACGTCGAGCTTGGAATGCAACAGGAGAAACTGAGTTGGAGGTAGAGGCTTCGTAAGGATGTCTGCTGTTTGTTCTGTTGTGGGAACATAACAAACATCAATCTCTTTTGGTAACACTTTCTCATGAATGAAATGAGCATCTATTTCAATATGTTTGATCTTTGAGTGGAAGATAGGGTTGGAGGCTAAATATCCTACATTCTGGCTTTCGCACCATAAAACAGAGAAGCCAATTAAGGATAGATTCTGTTAAAATACAGTAGGGAAGAGGAAATTTTTTATTTTTCTCTTCCAATCGGTGTTTGAGAGCTCACATTCAATTTCTAACGATATCCTTGAGAGATATACTTTTGATTCTAATAGGTGGTTGTTGGTGCGAAGATCAATTGCTAGCTCTGCAAAGAACGAAAAACGCTAGATAGAAATTAGATCCTGCCAAATCAGAAATCCTCTATTAATTAAAAATGTGCCAATTATATCAATCTCTTCTCGAAACATTTATATGATTATACATGTTCATTGATTAGTTTTGTTTAAATGGATTAAACGTTTGTCTATTTTTTTTTTAAATTCTGCCCATGAACTTGTCAAGGTTCATTAAATTTTCATCAAAATCTAAAACTCGATCCAACAATTGGAATTAGAGCCTATGATTTTTGAATATGCATATTCTGTATTTAAACGTATGCATTGATGAATATGATGATATTGGCATATAATTGTTGTATGCTAGATTCAAAACATGTTTGAATGTGTTTTATGAATTAATCCCGATCGATTGGTTCTAGGTGTTATTTTTCAATTTTAGAATTGATATACGCCAAAATTGTGGCATGGATTTTATGTAATTTAATTTTGCAAGATTTGTATCGTTAAATTTCATGTAATCCGTAAGGAACGCGTTCCGATCGAATCATCACACGAATCCCGAGAAGCCGCACGCACCATGTGGTCCACTGTCCGCGCCATGCCGTACCTTGCATCGTCCCTCACGTCGTCACTAAGGTTTGTGAAACCTTAGGCGGCAACACTTAAGGTTTAGGAAATCTTAGGGTTCTTGGAAACCTTAGCGCACGCAAGAACCTGTTGGGCCTTGGACTAGCGTGGACCCACCAAGTCTGTTGAGGTTTTGGACCGAGCAAGTGTTATTTGGCCCAAATGATTCGCAGAGACTTGGGATTTGATTCCAAGCTCAATCCAGTCCCTAAAAATTAGATTTATTTAATTTGGTAATTTTTCAACTCTAATTAATTAGAATTTTGTTATAAATTATTTTAAAATAAAGCAATTGATTAATTTACTTGGTCAAAGTAAAAAATGTTGGAAATTAATTTTAAATTGAAATTTGAATTTTGAAAATGGGATTGGACCTTGGTGAAGGGTTACAAAGAGGTGGGACTTTCTAAAGGAGAATGAGATAATTATAAACGCCATGAAAAATAGTTTTTAAATTATTGTTATTTATTATTCTTTTTAAGGGTTGTGATTAGAAATGAGCAATGGAGAAGTTAATTTTGAATGTATGATTTATTATTAATCTCGCATCCTCATATAACATGCCATATAAAAATAGGAATATGTCAATATTAAGTTGTCATGTAGCATGTACATGCATCGTTGTAGTTTAAATTTATAATGGGTTATAATTTTAAATACAATATGAATTTTACAAAAGTTATAAATTTTAAATTATGATTTAAATTTATAAAAGTTTATAGTTTTTAAAAGTTGCTTTTCAAATTTATAAAGAGTTATGATTTTTGAAAATGCAAAGAAAAATCTAATTTTTCAAAAACTAAGTTGGAGGGTCGTTTACGTTGAAACGTTCTCAAGGTCCTCAATGCCAACTTGATCGTGGCACGAAGAATGGTTTAGAGTTGCCATAAATGTCCTCTCTTTATTGGGAGAAACTTAGGAATTGTGTCACTTTATGTCATCAAGTTACTTGAGAAGTTAAATATTATAAAGGAAGTGGTGAGGTAAGACCGTTTCTAGAAGGATTGTTAGTTCATAGCAACCTTTAAAGTCGATGTGTCGGTTAAACACTTAGACCGAAGCACATTGGCATCTCTCATATGAGCTAGTCAATGGGGCTAAGGTGACCAAAACCATTGGTGTTTGGTTGAGCTAGATGTAGTAACATCTTGAGAAGCGATAATCAAACTAGAAGAGTCTCAATTCAATAGGAGGTAGCTGGAGAGTTGTCCGTAGATGAGACGAGCTATCGTTGTTGATCGTAACATCATGGAAGAGATGTTTTTATTATATTTTTTAAAATATTAAGTATTTTCATCATGCATCATACTTTCCTAAATGATTAAGTATCTATTTACACTGCTTTATTTATTCTTTTCAATAATCATGTTATAATCTCCACTCTTAACAATCTTAAATGCACACAAACTCACTGATGAAAATTACGTCGATTGGAAATGTAATGTTGATAGTAGAAAAGCACAAGTTTGTGCTCACCACTCGTTGTCCCCTTGAGCCTATTGCTGAATCACCTCAAGAGGAAAATGATGACTATGCTTTTTTGCTGCATTCTAATGAGATCGTCAGGTGTTACATCGTCAGCTAGCAATGTGTTGCAATAATAGCATCAAAACACGGAGACCTCTGCTGATATGATGTTGAACATCACCAAAATGTTCATGGATCAGAGTCGTCAAGCCAAACAGGCTGCTGTGTGAAACTTCATGAATTGCCATATGAAACCCAGAACTCTTGTTAGAGAACATATGATGCTGATAATTAGTTATATCAATGAAATGAAAATCATGGGAGCTGATGTAGATAGTGAGACTTAAGATAATATGATTCTCAGACCCTGCCAGACACTTGTGAGAACTTCAAACTTAACTATTCGAATAATAAGTTGAGGTACTCTCTTCTAGAACTTATGAAGGATTTGCAAGTTACTGAGACCCTGTTTCTGAAGGGCAAGAGGAAATGGAGAGGCAAACTTTACTAAAAGTAATCCTTCAACCTTTGGCACAAAAAAGAAACACAAGAGAGGTGAAGAAGAGAGCTAAGCAGGCGAACTTGAAAGCTGCGAAAGGCAAGGACCCTGCGAAAGTGGACAAGTCAAAAGAAAAGAGTCATTGTTACTAAGTAGCTGGTCATTGGAAACGCAATTGCCTGGATTATCTCAAAAAGTTGAAATTGAAAGGTACATTACTTGTTACCGAAACATGTTATCGATTGTAGACTCTATAGCCACTAACCATATTTATTATTCCCTACGGGGCTTCAGGGAAAGTATAAGGCTTAACGAGGGCAAGTTCAACTTCTGTGGGGGGATGGAGCAATATTATCGACATTATCAATTGGAACTATTAAATTGATATTTGGGAACAGTTATTTAGGTTTGCGCGATGTTTATTATATCTCAGTTCTTAGGAAAACCCTCATTTCAGTAGCTAGTGTAGTTGCAAGGATTTTTCTTAGATTTCATTGATAATGATATTGGTATTTTTAGAAATGCATGCTTAATTACTATTGCATGCATGATAAATAACTTATTCTATGTAAACCAAAAGTTTCAATAATATGTGACTCTAAAATAAATATTGATTTATAAAGGGATAGTAAAAGGTTAAAGTCTGAATCAATCAATATAACCTACTTGTGTTACTTGCGTCTTGGTCACGTTAGCCTAGCCATGATTAAAAGACTCGTAAATGATGGTCCATTGCAAACTTTCAGTGTAGCTACGTAGAAGGCAAACTGACCAAGTGACCCTTTTCAGTTAAGGGTGAAAGAGCCACTCAATGTCTCGAGCTCGTACAATATGATGTATATGGGCCATTGAATATCTAAGCAATGAGAGATTATGACTATTTTGTAACCTTCACAGATGACTACTTACGTTTTGAACACGTTTATCTAATGTGCCAAAAGTCTGAAACCTTTGAAAAGTTCAAAGTGTACAAGGCTATGGTTGAGAAGCAATTATAGAAGCAAATCAAAACATTATGATCTGATCATGGTGGAGAGTACTTGATATGAGAGTTCGAAGACTTTCTTGAAGAAGAATGTATTCTATCTCAACTTACAACACCAGACACTCCAAAATAGAATGGTGAGTCGGAGAGAAGGAATCAGACTTTATCAAATATGGTTAGATCCATGGTGAGTTACTCATCCCTCCCAGATTCATTTTGGGGATATGTCTTGGAAACAGAGGCATATATTTTAAACTAAGTTCCGTCAAAGACGATGCCTAGTACACCATATGAAAGATAGAGTGGACGAAAGTCATCCATATACCAATATAGGATATGGGGATGCCCGGCACACGTACTAAGAACGAAGTCAAACAAGTTGGCCAATCGATCAGAATTATGCCTATTTGTAGGATATCCCAAGGGAATGAAGAGATACATCTTTTATAGTCCATTCAACAAGAAAACTTCTTCAAGAGAGATATATAAAAGAAGTATGAATCTGAGAAGAACACTTGTGTTAGAGGAATTATTGGTAGGAGGACACCAACTGCCAATCAGGACTTCTTCCTGATTCAATAATTGAAGAACTACAGTAGGATTCAGAACCAACGGAGCCTCGACGTAGTGGAAGGGTTGTGAGATGACTTGACAGGTACATGTCTTATAGAGATTCCTTGACGGCAGTCTCAGATAAGGATCATGATGAACCTGTTTCCTAGTCACAAGCTATGGCTAGTCCTAAAGCAAACCTATGGCAAGACGCCATGAATGTCGAGACACAATCGATGTACTCGAATGGAGTCTGGAAGCTTGCAGATTATCCTGAAGGGGTAAAACTTGTAGGGTGTAAATGTATTTATAAGAAGAGAGATCCAGATGAGAATGTAGAAGCATTCAAAGCTAGGCTTGTAACCAAGGGCTACACCCAAAAGGAAGGTATTGACTATGAGGATACCTTCTCGCCGGTGGCCATTCTTAAATTCATCCTAATCGTCCTATCCATTGTTACTGCCTTCGATTATGTAATCACAGATGGAAGTCAAGACTTTTTTTTTCTGAATGCCAATATTAAATAGCGCATTTATATGGCTCAACCAGACGGGATCATGGAGAAATGCCAAGAGGGCAAGGTTTATAAACTACTGAAGTTCATTTATGCACTTAAGCAAGCATCCTGTTCGTGGAATATCATATTTGATGAAACTATTAAGAATTTCAATTTTGAGCAGTTACTGGATGAATCCTGTGTGTATAAATTGGTACACGAAGGGAAGGTAGTTTTTTGGTTTTGTACGTGGACGATATTCTAACCATTAAGAATGATGTAGGAAAATTGTTTGATGTCAAGATTTGGCTTGCAAAGTAATTTCATATGAAGGATCTTGGAGAAGTTGTCTTTGTTTTAGGTATTCAGATCTTACGAGATCGTAAGAACAGACAATTGAAACAATCTCAAATATCTTATATTGATAAGGTGATGGATCGATTCAGTATGCAAGACACCAAGAAGGGATATCTTCCCTTTAGGCATGGAGTTATCTTCTTCAAGAAGCGGTCTCCCAAGACTCCTCTAGAAGAGGAAGACATGAGAAAGATTCCTTATGCCTTAGCTGTAGGAAGTCTCATGTATGTAATGCTTTGCACAATTCTAGATGTTTGCTACGCCGTAGGTGTGGTAAATCATTTCCAATCTTATCCTGGACTCGAGTATTGGAATGTTGTCAAGAATATCCTCAAGTATTTTAGGAGAATGAGGAACTACATGCATGTGTATTCATGTACTAACCTGAATATGTCGGGTCATATCGACTCTGATTTCTAAGCAGACAAGGATTCCAAGAGGTCCACATCATGATCCGTGTTCATCCTGAGTGGTGGAGCAGTGGTATGGAGAAATATCAAGTACTCTTTGCATTGATGATTCTACCATGGAAGATAAGTATGTGACGACTTGTGAAGTTGTAAAGGAGATTGTCTGGCTTAGAAAGTTCCTAAAGACTCTGGACGTCGTTACAAAATCTGACAAACACATGACACTTTATTATGACAACAGTGAGGCTGTAACAAAAGATCCAAACATATATAGTAAAAGTACCACCTCATCAGAGAGATATTTCAACGAGGAGATGTCCATTCACGAAGACTTTAAGCAGTAAAGATTTTGATGGTCATTGTACATGCCTACTTTACTCCAAGTGGGAGATTGTTGAAATTATATCAATAAAGTAGGATATAATAACTATTTATGAGTAAACTACTATTTTTTTTACATTTATATATTACTGAATTCTATAAATAAACTTAAATTTTTCTTTAATTAAAGTGTGTTTACAATTTACTTAAGTCCTGACACTATTATCAACGTAAAAAGAGTAAAGACCGAGCAGTCTTCTAGATGAACTCTTCTGAGATAGTTCAGAATGTTATTTACAGTCTTAGAACTGACTAGGTAATCGAATCTAATTATGATTGTAGGTTGAACCAAATGATGCCGGTCTCGGGGTATGGGAGTGGAGACTCTAACGGTTGACCTACACATGTTATGGAACGTGTTGAATAGACCAGTAACCAATTAGTTTATAGCAAATTTGTTTATCTAGCTCTAAATCTAATTGTTACACCTTAAGGGTATTTTCATAATTACCTTAATCCTGAGGCGAATACGAATCTTGACTTAATTACTTGTGATCTTTGACATGTCAAAGGAGTGAGTTCAAATTATGAGATAATACCTCAGCTGTTGGAACCGTGATTCAACTATGTTAGAGTTACGTGATTCACACATATAGAATTCGTGATAAGATTGCAAAATCAACAATTTCACTTTATGCTTTATTGACGAGTGTGTGAATAAATACACCAAACCTGATATTTGATGACATGAGTCCTTAAATAAGACATGGTGATCTGTATGAGACACTTCACTGATATGTCTTTATTATTCATAGTCAATAAAGGAGGTAAGAAAATAATTACTAGAGGGGTAAAATGATAATTTTATATCTCGCTCTTGTCACTTATATTCATGAAGGATAATATCGTAAAATATTTTATGGACCGTGAAATATATATATTTATTTTCACTAATAGATAATATAGCGTGCATGAATCGAGAGTTCTATCGGCATCGGACCTAATTGGAGTTGTATGATATCGGGATTAAATATGTCAGAAATTTATGCAGATAAATTAGTCGGGTATTTGAATCTCATAGTTTTATTCATGTTGGTCCATTTGGTCTTAGAAGTAGCTCATAAGGATATGAATGAGAAGTAACATCAGTTGGACCAAAAATGTATTTTGGACCAAGACACACTTCCCGAGCTCATAAATGATGAGTGTCATCACTATTTTAGTGAAAATTAAAATTAATGTTCAAATTAATTATTTTTGTTTGTTGTCTACTAGATTGAAGTGTGCTTGCTGGCCATGAATGAGAGTGCATTAGGCAATAGATGTACCAGCGTGAAGGTGTTCGCCGCACGCTTTGTGGAAGGTACCGTTGTAGTGTGCAACCGTAAACACTCACAAGTGGCATTGTTGTAAGGTGTCGCGAGAGGTATCTTTGTGATTATGCCACAATGGCATCGTCATGACGTATGATAACAATGTCGTAAGTGAGTTGCATGAGGTTCTTTTACAGGAGTACTATAGAAGGCTCCATCGTGGGTATGCTATAGGAGAGTAGTGATAGGGTATGCTATGGCAGCATAATGGCGAGTGTGCTATGGCAGCATAGTGGCACTTGTGCGATGGCAACGCAGTGATTGAAGTGTTATGGCAATCCAATGAAAGTGTACAATGGCAACACAGTGACATGTGAACTATGAAAGAGCATTTATAAGCATGTTATAGTTGTTGGAATATGCCCATAGAGTAGCGTGTTATAACTATTTATTTATCTTTAGTTATTTCTCAGACATTAGTATTATTGAATTTTTAGGAATAAATTGAATGTTTTATTAAAGTGTGTATATAAAATTACTTAAGTCCTAGAAATTTCATCAACGAACGAAGAGTGAAGATAGATGCGTCTTCAAACGAACTCTTCTGAGAAAGTTCAGAACGATATTCACAGTCTTTGGATCGATTAGGCAATCGACTTCGATTACGACTATTAGGTTGAACTAATAAATGCCAGTCTTGGGTCGTGGGAGTGAAAGACTCAAATGGTTAATCTAGACATGTTATGAACATGTTGAATAAACTAGCAACAAATTAGTTTAGAGCCCAAAACCGTTTACTCAACTCTAAATCTAATTGTTACACCTTCAGGGTATTTTCATAATTACCTTAATTCTGAGGTGAATATGTAGCTTGACTTATTTAGTTGCAATATTTGATATGTCAAATTAGTGACTTCAAATTGGCGGGCAATACCTCGACTGTGGGGATTGTCATTCAATTAAAATGGAGTTACGTGATTCGCAGATATGAAAATTCGTGGTTGGATTACGAAAATAACAATATCACATTATGCTTTATTGATGGATGTGTGAATAAATTAACCTGACCATGTATTCAATAAATTGAGTCATTGATTAAGACTTGTGAATTGTATGAGATAATTCATTATTATGTCTTTCTTGTTCACAATTAATAAATGAGTTAAAAAATAATACAAGTTGGTTAAAATGGTAATTTTACATTCTGCTCTTGTCACTGATATTCACGATGGATATTATGTTAAAATATTTTGTGGAACGCTAAAATAAAAAATATTTATTTACACCAACAGAAAATGTAGCGCGCATGAATCGAGAGTTGATTCGGCATCGAACCTGTAGTGGAGTCGTACGATGTCAAGATTAAATAGGTCAGAAATTTATGGAGATAAATTCGTTGGGTATTTGAATACTTAACTTTGTTCATGTGTATCAATTCGATCTCAGAAATAGTTCATGAGAACAGGAATAGAGAAACGGAGTAAATTGGATCAAAATATGTTTTGGTGCCAAGGCTTATCTCCTACACCGATATGTGATGGGTGATGTCACTTAATTAGTTAAGTATGATTATATGTATTGAAATTAATTAATTTATTATTTTCTAATTATTGGATAATTAGTAAAAATAAATAAATAAATAGATTAATTGATAATGATCAATTAAATCTATCAATTGGATTGATGAATCTCGATACAACTCAAACTCTAAGGAATATTACAATTTTCGGCAATTATGAATAATATATGGGGTGAATTTTCAGAAATTTAAAAATATATTGATATATTTATAAATATCAAAAATTACATTTATCAATATCTAATAGCAATTTGATTGTTGATAGATCAAATATTAGATACAGTTGCTTGTTAACAAAACAAGAGAGAAAAATGTTTTCCCCTCCCTCCCTGTTGCCGCCGAAGATTATATTGAAGGAGAAATTTTTTTATTTTTCTTTTTCAATCGTTTTGAGAGCCCACACTCAAATTTCTACGCAAAATTCTCGTGAGATATATTTCTAAAATTAACGGGTGGTTGTTGGTGGATGAAATTGATAAATCGTTCTTGGAGTTCAAATACGTGATTCGGATCTCGAAACTTGAAGAACATGAAGAACGCTCGAAGGAATTCTGCCAGTTCAGAAATTCTCTGATACAAGGTATAGGTGAAAAAGAATTGTTTCTAACCTTATCTTCTCGTTTAATATCGTATATACATAATCGCACGTTGATTAGTTTTAAGTTATTTAATTTGATTGAATAAGTTAATAGAAAAAAATTATATTCCGCCACGAACCGTTCATGGTTAAAACTTATTTTTAATTAATTTTAAAACTAACCGGTCCTAGCAATTGATATCAGACCAATTGATTCTTGATTATGCATATTGGTATTTGAAACGAACATATCGTAAGTTTTGTGGATATTGACATATAATTTTGTATGGTAGATTCAAAATTATTTTGAATGTGTTATGTGATTGGATCTCTAAAAATATTGGCTCTAGGCGTTTTTATTTCAATTTAGAATTGTTGTATGCCGGATTTGAGGCATAGAATTTTTTGTAATTTATTTTGTTGCAAAAGTTATAATGTTATAAATTTGATGTAAAATCGTCGTCGCCTCAAAACCGTCACCGGAAACTACTCAAAATTTCCACTGAGAAGTCATTAGACAACCGCCGAGAAATCGCCATAAAAAAATTGTAAATGCCAGAAATTATTGTTCACGTCAGAGATACTGTTTCGGCGGTCGTCGGTACTATTCCGGCACTCGTCGCCGCCGCTACCGCCTGCCATGCCGCCCCTCCCATTACCTTGTACTGTCTCTTGTACAATTGTTTGTCTAATCAGTTTTAAGAAACCTGCAAGTTTTAGTAACCTAGGGTTTTTGGAAACCTAGGGTTTTTAAAATTTAAATTTTGATTTGATTTCAAACTCATTTTAGTCCTTATATATATTTTTATTTAATTCAGTAATTTTTCAACACTTTTTAATTGTCTTTTATTTTAAATTTTTTTAGAAATAAATCAATTATTAATTAATTGGTAATTTATTTATCAAAATAAATTGTTGGAAAATTAATTTTTTTTATAAAAAAATAAGGGACCGATATTTTGTAAAGAGTCACCAAATAATGGGACAACATGGAGACGAATGAGAAAATTACAGACGTCATAAAGATTAGTTCATAAATTAATTTGTCATTTATTTATTGTTCTTTTTGGGTTGTAATTAGAAATGTGGAAATAGGGAGGTTAATTTTGAATGTATGATTTAATTTTAATCGTGCATCATCATATAACATGTCATATAGAACTAGGGATATGCCAATATCAAATTGTATTGTAGCATGTACATTTATAGTGGTTATAATTTAATTGCAATGTAAAATTTATAGTGGTTATGATTTTAAATTAGGAATTGAAATTAATAAAAGATTTATAAGTTCATCACGATTTTCAAATTAATAAAAGTTATGTTTTGAAAAGCAACCAAAAATCCAAAGTTTTTCAAAAACTAAGTGGGAGGGTCGTTTACGTTGAAGCGTTCCCAATGTCTTCAACGCAAGCTTGATCGTGCCATGAGGAATGGTTTAGAACCACCCAAAGTGGTCCTCTCTTCAATGGGAGAAACTTTGGAATCGTGTTGGTTTCAGTCATCGAGTTGCTTGAGAAACTAAGGCTTCTAAAGGAAGTGGTGGGGTAGGAGTGTCCCATGGACAGACTGTTAGTCCATAGCAACTTTTAAGAGCCTATGCATTGGTTAAATACTTAGACTGAAGCACATTAGAATTCCCACTTAGGGGCTAGTCAATGGGGCCAAGGTGACCAAAACCATTGGTGATGGGTTAAGCTAGATGTGGAGATATTTGAGCGTTAACCAAACGAGAAGAACCTTGATGTGATAGATAAAAATTTAGACTTCATCCCACGATGAGACAAGCTATCATTTTTTATCGTAACATCATGGAGGAAATATTTTTAATGGATTTTTGAATATTTAAATAGTTGTATCATGCAGCATACTTTTCTAAACGATTGAGCATTTATTTCCACCACTTTATTTATTCTTTTTAGTAATCATGTCGTTATCCCCTCTCAACTATTCTTAACATGAACAAATTTACTGTGAAAATTATATGGATTGGAAAAGAAATCTTGATATTATGCTGACGGTAGAAAAGCACAAGTTCGTGCTCACTGCCCCTTGTCCTCTTGAGCCTATTGCTAAAT
The DNA here is from genome assembly GCA_003255025.1 of Datisca glomerata. Lineage (NCBI taxonomy): Eukaryota > Viridiplantae > Streptophyta > Magnoliopsida > Cucurbitales > Datiscaceae > Datisca > Datisca glomerata. The sequence continues at coordinate 821,460 of QANY01011484.1, forward strand.
CAACTCAAGAAGAAAATGATGCTTATACTTCTTGGTTACGTTATGATGAGATCATCAGATGGTACATCTTGGCATCTATGGGAAATGTGTTGTAACAACAGCATCAGAACTTTGAGACTGCTGCGGATATGATGTTGAGCATCACCAAAATATTCGTAGATCAGAGTAGTCAAGCCAGACAGACAGGCAGGATGAAACTTGGAACCCCTATCAGAGAACATATGATACTGATCATAATTTATCCGATTGAGATGGAGATCATGGATGATGAGGTTGACTGTGAGACTCATGTGGATATGATCGTAGAGACTTTGCCTAGTAGCTTTGAGAACTTCAAGCTTAACTATTCGATGAATAAGCCGAAGTACTCACTTCCTGAGCTCATGAAGGAGCTACATGCTATTGAGACTCTGTTTCTGAAGGGCAAGAAGAAGTCTGGAGAGGCTAACTTTACTGAAAGAAAGCCTTCCACCTCTGGCTCTAAGAAGTAACAGAGAAGAGGTCCAAGGAAAGAGAAGAAGTGGAAGCTGAGAGCTGCCACAGGCAAGAGAATCGCAAGAGTAGACAAGTCGAATGACAAGTGTAATCACTGTGGAGCTACTAGTTACTGGAAATGTAAGTGCCCAGACTATCTCAAATGGTTGAGATCTAAAGGTATAATAATGGTTATTGAGGCATGTTAGGTAGCTGACTCTACTTTTTCTTGTATTGTAGACTCTGCAGCTACTAACCATATATGTTGCTCCATGCAGGGGTTTAGAGAACTCAGAAGGCTTGACGATGGCAAGTACAGCTTCCGTTGGGGTAATAGACCACTAGTATAAGCCATATCTGTGGCAATTTTTAAATTTTATTTTGAGAAATATTTTATTATTTTACGTGATGTTTATTATATCCCATTTTTTGGGAAGAATCTTATTTCTATTGGTGCGTTAATCGAGCAAGGATTTGATCTTAAATTCATTGATAAAGATATTGATATTTTTAAAAATGAATGCCTAATTATTGTTGCACGCATGTTGTTTCACGTAAACTCAATAGTTCAAATGATATGCTACACTAAAGTGAATAATGATTCACAAAGGGATAGTAAAAGGTTGAAGTATGACTCAACCGATCTAACCTATTTGTGGCACTTACGCCTTGGGCATATAAACTTGGACAGGATTAAAAGACTTGTGAATGATGGTCCTTTACAAACTTTAAGTGTGGGATCACTGCCCACATGTGAAACTTATATTGAAGGCAAAACGACCAGGAGACCTTTTTCAGCAAAAGGTGAAAGAGCTATTCAATGCTTTGAACTTATACATAGTGATGTATGTGGGTCATTGAATATCCAAGTAAGAGGTGGTTATGAATACTTCGTAACCTTCTTTGATGATTACTCACATTTTGGTCATGTTTATCTAATAGCTCAAAAGTTTGAAATCTTTGAAAAGTTCAAAGAGTAAAGCCTTGGTTGAAATTCAATTAGAAAAACAAGTCAAAGTACTACGATTCAATCGTGGTGGAGAGTACTTGCTAGGAGAGTACTTGCTAGGAGAGTTTGAAGACTTTATTAAGGAATAAGGTATTCTTTCTCAACATATAGCATCTTGTACGCCACAATAAATTGGTGTGTCAGAGAGAAGGAATCGAACTCTGATGGATATGGTTAGATACATCATGAGTTGCTCATGCCTCCTAAATTCCTTCTGGGGATAAGCCTTGGAAATAATGACATATATTCTGAACCAAGTTCCGTCGAAGACGGTGCCCGGTACACCATATGAAATATGGTATGGATGAAAGTTTCCTATAAATATGGGGGTGCCCACACATGTTCTAAAATCAAAGACAAGCAAGTTGACCAGTCGTTCAGAATTATACATGTTCGTAGGATATTCTAAAGGAACGAAGGGGTACATCTTCTACAGTACGATTGACCAGAAATCATTTATTAGCACTAATACTCATTTCCTTGAAGAAGATTACATTAAAAGTGTACAGCCAAGAAACATAGCTATGCTAGAGGAATTATTGAGTAGGAGAACACTGACTCTTTAATAAAAAATTGTTTCTGATTTAATTATGGAATAACCACGACATGAGCTAAAGCCTATGGAGCCTCGACGTAGTGGGAGGGTTGTGAGACAACCTGGGAGGTATATGTCCTATGGAGAAGCTTTGACAGTTGTCTCAGATAAAGACATTGATGAACATGTCTCCTATTCAGAGGCCATGTTTGGTATGAAGCAAACTTATTGTAAGAAGCCATGAATGTTGAGGTACATTTGATGTACTCGAACGGAGTCTGGAATCTTATAGATCCTCCTGAAGGAGTAAAACCGGAAGGATGCAAATGAATCTATAAGAAGAAAAGAGGTCTAGATGAGAATATAAAGACATTCAAAACTAGGGTAGTAGCCAAGGGCTACACTCAAAATCAAGGTATAGACTATGAGGATACCTTCTCGATGGTGGCCATGCTTAAATCTACCTTAATCCTTTTACCTATTGCTACTGCCCTTGATTATGAAATCTGGAAAATGGACATCATGAGTGCATTTCTGACTCGAAATCTTGATGAGCGAATTTATATGGCTCAACCGGACAAGTTCATGGAGGAAGGCCAAGATCGTGAAATATTAGATTTGATGAAACTATTAAGAACTATGATTTTGAATAGTTAGTGGACGAGCCCTGTAAGTATAAGTTGATACACGGAGGGAAGGTGATTTTTCTAGTCTTGTACGTAGATGATATTTTACTCATTGGGAATGATGTAGAAAAATTATCTGATGTTAAGATTTGGCTTGCAAAGTAATTTGATTTGAAAGATCTTGGAGAAGTTGCATTTGACTTAGGTATTCAGATCTTTCAAGAAAAGAAGAACAAACAATTAGCATTGTCTCAAGAATCTTATATTGATAAGATTTTGGATCGTGTCAGTATGCAAAACTCCAAGAAAGTATTTCTTCCTTTTAGACATGGAGTCAGTCTGTCTAAGGAGCATTCTCCCAAGACCCCTCAAGAAGAGGAAAACATGAGAAATATTCATTATGCCTTAGCCATAGGAAGTCTCATGTATGCGATGCGTTACATTGACACGTTAAGTTCCAGTACACAATAGAAGCAATGACACAGTGATCGCCATTACACTGCAGGTGTTGGAGCAATGGCGCCTAAGGCACCATTGTACTATAGATGTTTGTGCAATGGTGTCGGCGCCATTGCAAATGGCGCATTTTCACCTAAGGGAGATAATGCCCTATATGCAATGGTCCTAGGCGCCTTTGCACCTAGGGGGATGTTCCCCTACTTGCAATGGCGCCTAGAGGAAGTATACCCCTACGTGCAATGGCAAAGTCACCATTGCACTAGGGATACCCCCTTTAAATAAAAATATTTTTCAATGTTTTTTTACATAAACATGCAATGGGTGCCATTGCAACCGTGATGAATAGTTGTAATTAATTAAAAAATCATGAGTTGTGAAATGTTTCTCTTTTATCATGATTTTTTTGTAATTGGATTCCATGATATGTCGAGCTTTTCTTCATTTTTTTGGAGTCAGGCATGGAGTTAATATAGCCATGTAGTTCCAGGTCATCAACCAAGTCCATTACATGTTACTTTGCATGACCAATCTCCTCATTGTACTTGAATGATCTCTCTGCTTGAAGCATCTTTTACAAGTGCTCATGAGTGAAATATTGGTAAAGTCGTCACACGTCTCGTGCACTAATGGTACTTACATTATAGTAACGGATGGGGCGATGACAAGAACGGAGACTAGATGATTTTCTTATGTTCTAATTGTTAGTAATTGTCTTGCGTTTGGGGACGTCATTGATGATGACATGCGCAAGGAGGATGTGAGTGGTTTGAGTTGAGACTTATGGTTGTTCTAAGCTAATTTGTGGCTGATCGTTCTAAATTAGATGTAATAGAGAAATTGCACGCGAATTCTATATGAGATTGCCCTGAAGAACGAGTAAGAGTGCTCAACATTTTGCATTATTTAGACCATGGAGATGTTGGTTTAAGATTTCTAATTCTCTGATAATTGTAGTGTGATTCCTCCTTGATGTAGTGGTGATTACAATAAAATGGCGGTAGGCTGCTCTTAGGAAGTACTCTCATCCGTCTAATGTATTGCCAAGTTTCCTAGTCAGTTTATGTATCTGTTAATCCTAAAGGAAGTCCTAGTAGATAATCCACATCCAACCATAGTTGTAGTTGTAGTGACAGATTACTCCCCAATGGAGTAACCAAATGTTCGGGGGCTAAGGGGTGTGACCGTGACATCATGTGGGTGCAATTACAGGTGTGATCTAGTCATAATAAATGATAAATATGGCTTGGAAACATGAAAATTCAGATCTAAATGGTGAAAGACAAGAACTTTCAATCAGCCTATGGAAGGTGACAAAGCCTAGAAGCGGTTGAGCCGTTGAGTTTCATTTAATTGTCATGATTATCTTGCCATATTGAATATTTGTTTTCTCTCATCTAATTGGTTCCCAACATATTTTGGTGATGTGGCAGCCAGTTCTTAATTCCTATATAATTTCTCCTATGATACTCAACAACTAAAAGCCATTGACGTATGCCCATACTTTCACAAACGGTGTCCACTATGCATTAGGCAAATTACATTCCATCCCATGTATATGAAGTTAGGTTTTAGGTTTCTGATGTCTCGCATTTTTCAGTAATATTTTCACCAATACAATTTTCCCCTTCCCAGGTTACCCTAAAAACGTATAGGGTCCTTTTTATGTTTTGAAGCGTTGAATAGGCTCTACAACTTTGAGTTAAAGGAATCTCCCTTAAGGAGATAAAGGATGGGACAAAGATGTCCTCAATATTTGGGGAGATAGGGGTGGTGCACTACAATAAATGTGGGATTCTAAAAGAGGTGAAGAACCCTGTGGAAAGTAATACATAGGGTTTCCGTAGCACTCTTGTTAGTTGATCTTATGAAAAGTCTACGTTTTTCGTAGCGCACTTTGCCCCACCAGGAATGCCATTGTTTTGTGCTTTTTACAGCTTTTTCAGACTCTTCTAGAATGTTTTTTGAAATAAGGTTCTTTGGACCTTATCTAATATGTTTAACATGTGTTTTATATCCTTACAAAATTAACATTCATGTGTTTTTTATCCTAAAGAAAGAGATACCATAAGGCTCATTGACCTTATATGATAGTGTTGGGAAATATAAAAATCTTCCCCCGCTTACTTTTGATGACACTTTATAAATGCTTTTTATAGATAATTTATGTGTACCTGTTTTGCGAACTTATTTAACGTATTCAAAATTATATATAACATCAATGAAATACTTAATAGTATTATATATCATTTCATTTCCATAAAATATATTATCAGACTAAAAAGTATATAAAAGTATCATATCGAGTTAGTCTAATTATCCATGTATCATCATCATTTGTTTTAAAAAAAACTAAGAACGTCTAAAAGTTTCACAAAATGCTTCAAAATAACTTCAAAAGTTCACTAAAATATCATATAAATCATAAAGCCCAAATCATCAGACTTTGAATGTCCATGTTGAATAGCCTCAAGTCATTGTATACGTCCTTCATTTTGAAGATAACTTAGTTATATTTTCAAGTCAAACATTAATTAGCTTCCCAAAAGTGATCCAAATAGACGAGGACAAAAAAAGTGATTTACCTCTAGCATGCATAACCTAACATAATTCAATCTCGATGCAATTAGAATGACTAACACAACAATAATGAAACGTTAAAATTATCAACATTAAATCTAACAGTTTCACTACCAATTCAATTTCAAATAATAATGGTAAAATGACAATTGAGAAATATATGATTGTGTCCATAGTCAAATTATCAAAAGCCTCGTCCCCCACCCCGCATTACCTTGAAAGAGTATCCTTAAATCTAAAGTATGCATAATGCAACACAATTCAACCTCAACACCGATCATAATAGCATGTTTGTGTTCAATATACCTATAAGGAGACAATATAGTTCTAAAAAAATAAAATGTTAAGAGTTAAATTAGGCACTTGGTTAAAAGTATGCACATTTTAGCCTCTACTTTACTTGTAATGCAGCAATTATGACGAAATGTCATTTGTCTATATACATAACGTAAGGAAAAATTTCCTCACTCAAAAAATAAGAATAATAAGAGAGAGAAAGAGAGAGAATTCTTAAGAACAAGTATATAATTTCTTGAGTTTGTATTGAATGAATTGATTTAGAATTGTCCTCTATTTATAGGCTCTTGAATAGTTACAAGATTCAGCTAAATCCCTTTAAACCCAAGGAATCAATAGAATATACCTCTTATATTAAGCTTATCACATCAGATTAAGTTTATCTAATCTAGCAAATGATCGATCTTAGTTTATCTTTATAACCAACTACTCAAACCTGAACTGTCGGATGGGACATGATGGGATCAACGGTTCATATGGTTTTCCCGCTTGGCCATGGTGGCAATCCATTCTTTCCGCTTCTAATTAGTCATGCTTACTTATGTGCTTCTCAGATGATTTTTACCTACCCATTTACCTCTATTGCATTTAATATCACGTAGTGAAATGAATTTACAATATTAAAATTTTCTGTCATTATTGCATATCATTACTCTCCGCCTCTTTTTTGCACATCATTTATGGTTATCCCCCCCGTTTTCTTTAGTCGTTTCATCTTCCCATTCATGGAATGGTATACGTGTGTCATTTTAGAGAAACCTTTCATTTTCCGTTTCAGAGAATGCTTTACACGCGTCATTTCAGAGTAACTTTCAATCTTCTCCTTCAGAGAATACCTTACATGCGTCATTTTATAGCAACCTTTCATCTTCCCATTCAGAGAAAGCTTTACACGCGTCATTTCAGAGCAACTTTTTATCTTCCCGTTCAGAGAATACTTTACATGCGTCAGTTTGGAGCATCCTTTCATCTTCCTGTTCAGATAATGCTTTACACGCGTCATTTTAGAGCAACATTTTATCTTTTCATTTAGAGAATGTTTTATACGCATCATTTCAGAGTAACTTTTCATCTTTTTGTTTAGAGAATACCGTACATGCATCATTTTGGAGCAATCTTTCATCTTACCGTTCAGAGAATTCTTTACACGCATCATTTCAGAGTAACTTTTCATCTTCCCATTTAGAGAATACCTTTCATGCGTCATTTTAGAGCAACCTTTCAGCTTCTATTCAGAGAATGTTTTACACGTGTCCTTTCACAGTAACTTTTCATCTTCCAGTTCAGAGAATATTTTTGCAAGCACGCCAGGTGTCATCTCTTTACTTGTCAATAGTCGCATCTTTTCATTTCTTGTCTCGTCATTCACATCTCCCAAGCTGTTAGTTTTAACGGTCATATTTTCATTATCTTCAGCCCTCAATTGCCCTGTTCCAACAAACTATTTTATACTTTCTTTTGAAATCCGTTGCTTATATAAGACTTCCTTCCCTATTTCCTTCCTTCACTTTTCAGTTTTCTATCTCGTAAGTTCTCGTTATCGTCATCCTTCTTTCTTCTTCTTTTCTTTTCCTTGATTATGGAGAAGTGGAATATTCTCGTACCCTTGGTAAGAAACTCAAAATATTCAGAATGTTTATGGCCCGTTACTGAGAACCTTCCTCCAGATGTTTTAGCGCGTTAGGAGAGAGTGAATCCATTGGCATTCCATGTAATCCTCCTTACCAAATCACTCTTAGACATATTTTCATAGCCTTAGGTCTTAAGGTTCTGTTTCTCCTTTGTTTTCTCAGTTCTTTCACAAAGTAGATTTAGCTCCTTCTCAGTTCACTCCTAGCTCTTATAGGATCCTCCTAGGTATAGATGCTTTGAATAGGAAATACGATTTTGGTTTAGGGCTAGACAAACTCTTTCATTGCTACATAGTTTTATTTTGAGTTGACATTTATTACCTTGCCTCTCGTCCGTCTAAAAAGAGAGGAAGTTTAATAACCAAGATTCCAAGAATAGATAATGGTTGGGAGAGGGACACGCTCTTGATTGGTAGGAGCTGGGGTGGTGATGGTCGCTGGACATTTACCAAGAAATGGACAATTTTCAGTAAGTCGTTGGAGCTTCGCTTCTTGCCTTTATTTTTGTTTATTCTCTTATTCCTTCCCTTTATTTTTTAACATTTTTAAACTGATGTGCATTATTTTTTACTTTCTTCTTCTGCAGTAAAGAAAATTCTGAAGCCTTTTTTGCCCAAAGTGACTAAGGCAAAGCTTGTTGCTGCCTTTCACCTCCAAGCACAAGAAAGAGATTGGAAATTACTTCTTGTCCTCAACCCTTCTTCCGTTTCAGCTCTCACTTCTACTTCGGGTCCGTGTCCATCTTCAACTCCAACTGTTGTTCTGGTTCTAGCACGTTCTTCATCAATTCCAACTCCCTTTTGTCGTTTAGTTTCCAACCACTCCAGCTCAAATTCTTCAGATCATCAAGAATTATTTGATCGAGCTACAGCTGGTATAAGAATGTGTAAAAGATTGTGAAGCAAATTCATGAGTCACGTTGAGAAAATGACCCGTACTGACACCTTTAGCTCTTCCTGCTCAGAGCTTGTGTTTGTTGCTCCCATAACTATTGATCTCATTCCCACTATGTGAGTTACGCAGATCGAGGCTCCCTCGAGTTCTGACCCACCTCCTCCTTCGACTCTCACTTCAACCTTTGTTGTGCTCGCTGCCACTACAAGAATTCCTGCTACGGGAAATGTTTCAAGGTCTAGAGGTACTGCAGTTCCCCCACCTACTCCGTGGAAGTTAAGGAGTGTTTCTAATGTTCCCTTCCTAGAAACAGTTTATTTTTTGAACGATCTAGAAGCTTCTCACATCATCCTTAACGGTATTCACTCTCGTTCTGATAATGACATCTTGAGGAGGCTTCCGATTAGCGATCTTATAAGAAGACTGAGCCATGACTTGATGCAGGTAAGTTTTTCTTGTTCTCCTCTTCTTCCTAGAAGTTGCATAATTTTCTTACTTAGCTTATTTTTCTATCTTTTCCAGGCTTCCATTCACCATAATGATTTCCAAGGCTTTCATACTCAGCGTGGTCAAGCCTTGATCCATCTCCAGAGAGAGCTTTCATTGGTTAACTCGGTAAATGCTCACCTTTAAGCTGAGAAAGAGCAGCTCGTGGCCAGTGAGATTGAACTTCAAAAGCTTTGGAGAAGATGGCCCACGATGCTGAGGTTGCTGCTGCCGAGGAGGGAAAGTGGTGGAAGCCCTTGAAGCCGCAAAGATGGCCTTGGCTGAATCTGAGGTGGCTAGAGTTGAAGCTGAAAAGGCCAGAGACACAACCATTGAGCGAGAAGCGTGCCCTAATGCAGAGTACCAGGCTCTAAGTGTTGAAAACTTTTCAGACATCTTTCCTTTTCAGACTTCTTTCCTTTTCAAACTTCTTCCTTCTCGGACTAATTTCTCTTCTTTCCTTTTCTTTTGAGATCTTCCTTCCTTTTTGGTTTTCTTAAGTGGGTAGTGCTGCAGATACTATTCCTCATGGACTTAAGCTCTCAGTGTGCTCATGGGCCCGTTTCCTTTAGAAAGTAGCAACTTTCATGGGCATAAGCTTTTGGTGAGCTTAGGGGCCTGTTTCCGTTTCCTTTAAAAAGTAATAGCTTTCATGGGCATAAACTCTTGGTGAGCTTAGGGGCCAGTTTCTGTTTCCTTTAGAAAGTAAAAGCTATCATGATATTAAGCTCTTGGTGAGCTTAGTGGCTCATTTCCATTTCCTTCAAAAAGTAAAAGCAAAAGCTTTCATGGACATAAGCTCTTGGTGAACTCAGGGGTCGCTTTTTAGTTTTGAAAAAGAGATAATGAACACCAGATTTTTACATGGAAACCCTTGCTAATGCTTCCGCTTCTATCCACTTTATAAAGTAGTTAGTCGCCACTAGTAAGAATATTTTCTAAGTAGGAGCCATTGATAGTGGGCTAACCACATCGATTCGCCACTGCATGAACGGCCATGGGCTTAGTAGTGTCTGTAATGCTCCGCGAGCCATTTTTGAAACGGGAGAGTATCGTTGGCACTTTTCGCACTTCTTCACAAAGGACTTTGTTTCCTCTTGCATTTCAGTCAGTAGTACCCTTCGTTCAACAATTTGTTGGCTATAGATCTCCCACTAGAATGATTTTCACAGATTCCTTCATGTACTTCGATCATTATGTATTGGTCTTCCGTCAGGGAAAGGCATTTGAGGTATGTGCCCAAAAATGATCTTCTATATAGCTCCCCTTCGATCATGGTGTACTTAGCACTCCGTTGTTGGAGCTTCTAAGCTTCTATTCTGTCGGCTAGGAGCCCCTGATAGAGTAGGTATTGCACTATATTCCTCCTCCGATCATTCGCATTGCTTTCCGTTGTGACCTCCGCTTGAACGGACATCTTTACACTTAGTTCACTCCAATACTCCACATTCATTGTTCTTCTGAATGGAATTTGGGCTCACGACCCGAAGCTAGCTAATACAGCTGCCCTTTAATTTTCTTCTATGGGTATTTACATAATCTCATGGTCTTTGAACAACTGCAACATTTCCTTGGTATTCTGTAAGTATTCTGCCATTCGGCTGTCTTCTGCGTTGTATTTTCTTACGATTTGGTTTGCACTATCATTGAATCTCAAAATATTTTTATTATAGTTATTCCTTTTAATTTCGTCATGGGGATGATGGTGTCCACTATTCTCAATGGTTCTTTATCCCTAGGGTCCTGTCTCAAAACATACTCCTTCAAATGTCACTCATGGATGAGCTTCTCAATGTAGTCCTTTAGTTGGTAGCAATCCTGGGTTTCATGACTAGCACTCCGATGAAAGTGGCAATAGTTATCCTTATCCCTTGGATTTAGCTCCTTTGTAATGGGATGGGACCGTTTCAACCAAGATTCATCTTTGATAAATTCAAGAATTTGATTTACTTGGATAGTCCATGGGGTATATATTCTCTCCCTGGGGTGAATTCCTACAGCTAGTCTTAGCCATTTCTCGAAGTCACCTTGTTTCTCATCTGTCTTCTTTTTGGAATGTTCGGATCCACGTTCTCGTTTTCATCCTACCATCATCCTTGCGATGCACTGGATTTCGTTGCTCAATCAATTTTTTAATGCTCTTCTTTTCTTCCTCTAGGGCTATGTATGTCTGTGCTCGGAGGAAGGTTTCTGCCATGGTGAAGGGCTTATTCTTGGATAGATCTTCAAACAATTGAGAATTGAGATCTAGGTCGCGCCTGAATGCCAATCTAGTCACACGATCATCACAGTTTTCCACATTGGCCATTTCATCTTTGAAACGATGTGTATATTCCTGCAATGATTCTCCTATCTTAATCATAACCATCGTGAGGTGTTCTGAATCTTCCATCATCATTTGGTAGTTGGAGTATTGCTCCAGAAAAACAGAAGACATTCTAGAAAAGTTATCAATTGAGCAAGGGGATAAAGAATGGTACCACTTTAACGCATTTGTGTCCAAGCTGGTTGGGAACATTCAACACATCCATCCATCCTCATGTTGATGAAGCGCCATCACTAGCTTGAAACGACGAAGGTGGTCAACAGGATCTGACTTCCCTTCGTAACACTTAAACTTGGGGGCTACAAATTTCTTTGGTACCATAGTGGGGAGCGAGTTAAAGTTTCCAAATTTGCTACTCCGCCCGCTCTTAGTTTCCTCATCTTGAGCATTTCCCGCTCCACTATCCTTTCCACAGCCTGCTCCGTGGTCGGTTGGACAGGCCGGTTCTCATCGATGATTCCTTTCCTTTTATCATGCAAAATGGCTTCAGAGTTCTCGTGATGGGCGTTGTGGCTTGCTACCGGTTTTGGTTATTGCCGTGTCTACTCCCTTTGCTCTTAGTTCTGGTTTTCTACTTCATGTTCCCGTGCCAAAGTATTCTAGCTGACTTCCGCTCTCATTTCTACAACTTCCCACTGCAATGTCACAATCTGCCCCTGCATGGTCTGCCATGAGTTTCACAGTGCTTCACTATTACGACTTTCCATTCCTTGCATCCCATTCAGTATGGTCTGAATCACGTCATTTCCTATTTCCTGTGCAGCATGTGACCTAATGCGAGGCAAATTTAGTTATCAGTTTGAGTAAAAACTCTCAAGCCTCAATGAAAGCACCAAAATGTAAGGAAAAGTTTCCTTACTCAAAAAATAAGAATAATAAGAGAGAGAGAGAGAGAGAACCCTTTGTCAATGATCTTCCTCGTCCAATACATTCCTAAGACTCGAGGAACATATATAAACCAACGACTGGCCCCTGGTTTACTTTTGACGATCTTCCTCCAAATAAATGGCGTGATCATCTTCATGAATTTGGTGCTTGGATAGACTTACAACTATCTAAACTAGATGTGGCCCTCGAAGATGTCCTCTCTGAGTTTTTATCTCGATTCACAGGGACTTTAAGAGAATGGTTTCAAAGACTTAGTCCTTATCAATGGTTGATTGCAGCCTGTAGCCCTGATTCTAGCACTCTTTTGGGAATGTTACATAAATAATTCATTGGGGATTTCTAGCTCATTGACAAACGAAGTCTTCAAGATTTTTTTGAAATGAAATGTTGTTTGTTAGAACGTCGTGATTTACAAAAACACTTTCAATGTATGTCTGACAAGTATTATATGCTGAATGGAGCTAATGATGTCAACCTCCGACACACGTTCATTGCCTTTCTTCCTGAAGAATTGCAACATGAACTCCATCGGACCATTAATGCCCATCGCCGTGATATTATGGACATTTCCCTTGGTGAGATCTATCAGCTTGCATTGGCCACCCTTGATAAACTATGTGAGCAACAAAAGTTTTTTAAGGGAATGCTTAAAGGAAAATCTAAACTTCAATCGGCATGTACCAAATCCTATCTGGAGCTCAAATGCCATGCCAAAAAATTTTGTTCATGTTCCAAGGATCACAAATGGGACAAACGGGAAAAGCTCCACAGATTTCCATCTCGTAAAAAGGGATTCCGGCATCACTCTCGTACCAAGCCTTTTCTTCAGTATTTTAAGAAAAGACATATGTCTTCCCGCAAGTCAGATAAATGCTACATCTGTGGTCAAAAAGGACATTTTGCAAAAAGTTGTCCTCATAAAACCAAAAGATATATTCAAATGCTGCAACATCTACAAACAGTGCTTCTCCTCCGAGATGATGAAGATATTGAATCTATTGTAGAAGAACAAGCTAACCGCAATGAGGACACTCAATATGTCTTGCCATACTCCTCCGACGCGGCCAGCTGTTCATCTGAGTTCACCACCTCCTCATACTCTGACACATCAGATAATGCTACTCCCATTCTTTGCTTGGGATCTCTTGGGGTCTTACATGACCCTCCCAAAGAGAAGGTTGTGTCCATCAAACCACATATTGAAATCCGGCTTCTTGCAAATAAATTTGCCAAAGTTGTTCCAGCCAATGGATTTTTAGATACTGGCTCTTACAGAACAGTCATAAAACTATGTCTTCTACCTCCTGAAGATTGTGTTCCTTATAATCAATATTTCTCTACTGCTAATGGCAGTTTATTCAAAATTAAGTGGATTACAAAGAGACGTATTGGTCTTTAATTTTTCCCAAACTGCATTCTTTGGATTAAGGTGTTAGGCAGTGATCTTCCAGGCAAAGATATATTAATTGGTTTTGATGCTTTCTCCGGCACCAAGAAACTCCATATTTTATCCACTGGAATCCAGTATAAAAGTTTCTTCCGTGCTTATACCCCTGTTGCCAGTCTCCTCGAGCTCCAACCAGTTCCTCCTGCTTATACGTATCTCCATGACCAGATTCTTCCTTACTGTGCTGAAAGGCATGATCAGTTTTCCCATGCTTTCCCTCTCTGAAAAAATCCCGCATTCTTTATTCGTCTTCCGTTCAAACGCAATGAAGACCTCAATCCTACCAAAGCCACTCATCTTGGCATAAACCCCGATGATTTTGTGTTGGCCCGATAAGAATGTGTATCTCTTCTTCAGCAGGGTCTTATTGAGACCACGAAATGTGGTCCTCATAGTGCCATCGAATTGCTCAAATTCCCAAATATGGATTTAATGGTCAAACAAATCTAACAGTTCATTGGCATCATTAATTATCTCAGAGATTTCATCCCTCATGTAGCCATCTACACCAGCCACTTGTCCAAACTTCTAAAAAAGACTCCCCCATCTTGGGGCCCTGCCCAGACTAAGGCAATTCAAGCCCTTAAAGACCTTGCCCAAAATCGTTATCCATTAATGATTCCTGACACTGGATTGCGTATCCTACAGACAGATGCCAATGATGACCATTGGGGGGCCATCCTCATTGAAGAAGATAAGGGCAAACATTTTTATTGTGGGCATGCTAGTGGACAATTTAAAGACTCTGAGAAGCATTATCATGCCACTTATAAGGAGATCCTAGCAGTAAAAAAGGGGATTGAAAAATTTAGCTTTTATCTCAGCCCGTATGAATTTACTGTCGATATGGACAACACGTCATTCCCCAAGATGATTGATCCAAAATGGAAAATTCTTCCTGATAAACAACTCCTCAAGTGGAAAGACTGGTTCTCACACTATAAATTCTCAGTTCATCATCTCAAAGGACATCAGAAATACCATTGTTGATTATCTCTCTCGACCTCAGAAAGACATCTCCTCTTCTACTCAGACCCTCTTTATTCTTACTCTTTCTGATCCTCACTCCAATCACTATGCCGATCAGCATGCCTACTACCATTTTCCGTCCAGGTCCTAAACCTAATGGTCCCACTATGATCAACAATCTTGTCACAAAAACTTTGTTTTACTGGCTCCATCTGTTACTTGTAAAAACCCAAATACACCCTTTCCTAGACCATTTTGATATGACCATCCCTTAAACCACAGTCCCTCTCATTAAAGGTGTCATACCAGAAGAACTCCTATGTTATCTTTAGGCTCTTTCTGCCCTTCGTTACTTTCAACTGTTCAGGTTTTTAGCTACTAGTTGTATGTATTCCCCCTCCATCTCTATATAAGGAGGGTTTTCCTTTCATTGTAGGCAGAAGTTTTTCAGAATAAAAATATACAAGTATTTTTTCTCATGGCTTTCTAAGTTCTTCTTCTTCTCCTTGCTACCTTGCTCTTATAATAGTTTACTTCTGGCTGTCGAGATTCAAGTATGCTCTACACTTGCCCTCAACGGAGGGATCCTGTGTATCAGAAAAGAATCAGACTATGATCTTAGAAAGATATTCTACTATGCTACTCTAAGTTGTTTAAGCTTGATGAATACTTTCATAGGTCCTAACAACGGCTCCCTAAGAAGATGGTTGAGCCTTACCTGGATATTGAAAGTATGCATTAGACTGATCAGCTGAGAATTGTATAGCTGAATACCCAACGTGGTGCACACCAATTAGTTTGTGGGCTTTTGCAGACGAATTTAATTATTCGTTGCTAAAGGTAGCCACCAAAATGAGGTCATTTTGCCAGAGGTATAAATTCCTCTCATTCCCCAGCTCCCTCACCCCGCGACAGAACTTTCCCCTCTCACCCCGGCGGCAAAACCCTCCCCATTCACACCCCCTCGACGGAGCTCCTTTGTTTGTCGCCGTTTGTCGCCGTTTGTCGCCTTTTGTCGCCCATTTCTCTGTTGTCTTTGTAAGTGCAGCATCTCATCTGGGTTTGTGTAATGGATTAAAAGAGTGATGATGGGGATGGTTATGGTGGTCTAGGGTTTGATGTGAGTTGAAATTTATGTTTTGTTTCAGCAATCGTTTGGTGTTGATTTATCTCTTCTTCGTTCAGGAATCGTTTTAGGCAAGTGTGGAGGAGAAAGCTTCGAAGAAGACTCTTTTTTTGATTTCTTGATTTAAACAGAAGACTGAATGGTAAGAGCCCTCTTTCACAGTATTTGGATTTAGTTTCGGTATTCTGTATTTCGAACCTCATCGAAAATTTCGGTTTCTACAATGATGATTTTATGTGGCGATATATTTTGTTGTGTTTTTAATGTTAACAGAAGACTAAATGCTACAGTATTGATTGCACTTTATAAATCTTATTTTCTTGTATCGAGACTACGGAAATTATGTTGGCTGGTTCTGCATCAGTTGGAAAATATTCCAATAATTGTGTAATTTATGAATTAAGTAATTAAATAGAAACGCTGTCTATTTTTTAATTTTGTGCTTGCTGAAGAGGCAACGTTGGGCATTTCTTGCATCCAATTGGAGAATTGAATTACCCATTTTATATGCGCAATGATTATTAATTTATTTCACGTGAAATTTTTTGAAATAGATTCAAATGTTATTGGAGTAGGATATAGTACTATTGATGATATTGATTTTATTGATGACGATGCAATGAAGATGACACTTCGGTTAATCATGAGGACGATTCATATGAGATTATACCAAGTAATGATGATATAGATTGAATTTTAAAAAAATAGTGATCCTCTTAGTGTAAAATATTCGTTCATGTCTTCTTACATTTGTTTTAATTTATTTTGTAAGCAATAACATGTTTAGGATCTTCATTCATGCCGCTTCGATATGTGGGTTGGTCTAATGTGCCTCTAGAGTTCCTGACAGTTATAGTTGATAGGTTGCACGTAATAATGATATATCTTTTTATTGTTATATTTTCTTTATTGTGTGACTGGTAGTAAAATATTATTGCAGGTCTATTTTAATTTTAAATCGACTAGTAATAGTATGATCGAATGGATTAAACGCGAAAGAGCTAACACATAAAAAGGATACAAGTACACATTGCATAGTCATTAAGATAATAGTGTTAGTTTCAATGTGTTAAAGCGAGATTGGGGTGGGAGCGGTTATCACTTTGTATATGATTCTGCTAGATGTTTTTTGAATACATATTGATGCTCATTGTATAAGATAATAGTGTTTGTTTAAAATGTTGATACGGAAAAAATTGTGTGCCCCATTTTTTAATAGGCTTAGACTCTAGGAGTAATATTAGAAAAAAGTTTTAGAGTTAAAAGTTAAAAGGGCTTTTGGCATGGGTAGTTGTCTTTCATAAGTAATTAGCAACAATAGTGCTTATAAAATAAAAATTATAAATATGATCCATCAATTAATATAATTATTAATTAAAATATGAAATTTCACAAATGCCCCTATCACTACAAAACAAAATTTGTTACTTCTCACTATCACTCACACACAAACACACTCATGCCGAAACCAACTCCTACACCTTGGAGCAAAACAGAACGGTGAGAGACCACCAAGTAGGACTCCAGCCATCAGGCCACCATCAACCATCGTGCCTCTCCACTATTGAAACTCACTCCAACCTCCACTGCCAAAACCCACTATCGAAACCCACTACAATCTTTGAGCAAGAACTCCAGCCACCGAGACAAAGAGAGCAGCCACCGGACCACCGTGTCTCACCACTGCTGAACTCACTCTAACCTCTACTACTAAAACCCACAATCAAAAGCACCAACCCGAGAAACCCATCCACAATCAAAATCACCAAAAATTCTCAATAGATTGCCTCTCAAAACGTATTTTCAAGAAATTTCTCTTGATCTCCACCGATTTTCACAGTGATTGTCACCAGGTAACAAGATAATAATCGATTGTTTTTTAATTTGTTGCGCTTCATCATTGTTATATTATCTCTGTTATCGTTGTTGAAAAAATTGCATGTTGTTGTTTCAATGTTTTACTATTTATTGTAGTTTCAGTTCATCATTGTTCTACTAGCTCTATTTTCGGTTCATCATTGCTTTTGTTGTTCATGTTAATGAAGTAATTCTTATTGTTGCTGTTGGAGAATATTAATCATCTGTAAGAAGTAGATGAACTATTGTATTGCTAATACTATATTAAACTGATGGTAGCTGACATTGAATGTCCTTTATTCTTTATATGAAAATCAAATCATAATTACTTGTTGGCTTTGTTATTTCTCATGAAAATGATGTTAACTAATGGTACAATTTTGCCAAATTTCTTATTATAAATCATTTGATCATTCAAGGAATATGACACACTATAATATTCTGACTTCATTATGTTAGGCATGTAGAAATGGTACAATTTTTGTATGTTAATAGATGGTAAAAATGATGTTAACAGATGGTAAAGTAATGTTTAAGTACTACTAAGAATACTTGTAGACATTAGATTTGAATTTTAATGATTTTCATGACTTCCCTTGAGTTTTAAACAAATATTATATAGCTTAGTTTTTTATTAAGAACATAAATCATGTATGCGATTGGAAACGCAGCAATTAGAACTCAAACAGGATCAAAGAAGAAAGTCTCAAAGAAAAATTCTCCAAGGAATAAAACAAAGAAAACAAGAGAAGATCCTAAACTGAAGGCTAATTAACGTCACTTTAAGTTTTTGTTTATTTTATTTGTTTTTGGAAACAGAAAGTAGTTATTAACGATAAAATAGTAACTTCAATATAATTAAAAAATCTTAAACTTAATTAAAGTTATTTTCACATGTACTATAATTAACGGTCATTGTTACTAGTTAAAAAAAAAATATCTGGGCCATATTTCTAAATGGGTGAGATTCCTACTAAAAACTATATTAGAAAAAGCTAAAAAGTAAAGAGTTCAAAAGGTAAAACTTCTAGGCCCCTTCTAAGTGGAAGGCCTAGGCCCAAGCTTGTCTTGCCTCAGGCTTGGGCCGGCCCTGCTAATACTGCACTATGCAATGCTGAAATTACACTGGACAGTGCATTCAGCACTGCTAGACAATGGCCAACAGTGTTCTAGTGACGTTCGATGATTTTCTTACGTGCAAATGAGCATGTTGTTGGCTAGGGTGACTACACACAAGGATACCTAATTAGAATTTTCATAATAAGTTTAGGGATTAGATCGAGTTAGGGTTATGAAAAAGTAATTTAAGTTTTGATAAAAATTAGGAAGGATAGCATGAAAGAGAGTCTCAACCACAACAACTCACACCCATGGCGACGGAGACCTATGGTGACGGTGATGGAGACCCTTAGCGATGGCGACAAAGATCCACACAAACGTCAACACTCAGAAAACCCACGGCAAGGACACAAACGGTGAACAATAGATTTCGCTCATCTCTATTGTGGGGGTGGGGGAGGAGGTGAAATATCAGAGTAATTTGGAGGAAACAATGTTTTAGGAAAATAGAGGAGAGTGACAAAACCTTGTTAAAACGGTTGTTTTAACAAGGTTTGCAAACCTTTTACCGACGAAAGAATATGTCCGTCGGTAAAGGTTTATTTTTTACCGACGAATATTTCTTTTCATACATAAAAGTTTACTTTTCACCGACTAGTATTATGTTTGTCAGTGAAAGCTCTAAAAATATTTTCTCCCTTAAAATTTTTCCTTAGCGCGGCAAAATTTTGGGCGATGAAAAAGCATTTTATCGCAATAGTAAGCTTTTAGTGACGAAACTTTATGTGACTAAAAATAGACTTCTAGCTATGAAAATTATTTCATCGCTATGAGCCTTGTCGCTAAAGAGAGGATTTCTTGTAGTGAGAAATAGGGTTATGCAAGAGTAATTTAAGTTTTTTATAATTTGTCTTATATTGCCTTACATGATTATTATGATTTGCTTATAATTGTATATTAGTTTATGCTTAGATATCAAGATCACAATTTTAAAAACCATATGACTCTTTGGATTTCCTAAAATGAGAAAATATTTGTGATTGCATAAAAGAAAATAAAATATAGGGACATAATTTGACTAAGTCTAGAAGCATATTATTAGGAATATAATTAGGATAGTACATTTATAATTCTAGTATTTTACCGGATATATAATTTTAATTATTAGGATAGTACATTTGTATTAACCTAGATTAATTACTAATTGAGTATGCTAGAGCCCAATAAATTAATTTACTAAGTTAGGTGATGACGAGTTTAGTTAATTGATATAGCTAAAATTAACCTAATGGCACTTAGTAACTCATATTAATGATAAAAACTCACTTTAAAAAATTAATGGGGAATGAGTTTCCTAGTAGAGAGTCATGGTCTCTATTGTCGCACCATATTAAAGATGTTAGGGTGTCTCGTCTCTAATCTTGGGAGCTCTCTAAAGGGTGTACTCAGAAATATTAGTTACAAGTATAGTTTTCTGAAAGATTGCCTTGATAAGTGTTCAAGTAGAAGTGGCATTCCTAAGTTGAAGACTTGTTCACTCAGCATGAATATGAGGGTAAAACAATGGTATGCACTTGAGTAGTTTGTAATATCCTTCCGAAGAAGTTCTTGTTACTTAATACGAGAGATCAAAGTACAACGGAAGTTAAGATGGTTACGTCGATAATATTAAATACACTTAAGTTAAATTATGATTTTGTAATAGAGTTTATTGTGGTTAATAACTAAAAAATTTATTATAGGTTTAATCAGTAGATTTTTTTTAATTATGTAGTTAAGGCTACTTTTATCCTTATGATCACATTTCTAGCTTACGAATTTGAGTAACGCTATGACCGAATTAGTAAACAAATGTCATAACATGAATACAATATGGTCAAACAATAATATTTAATTTAATTTTAATTAATTTGACTAAATCAAAATCAGTTTTAATTTAATTTTAATTAATTAATATGTGTGTGTATATATATATATATATATATAAAATAAATTAATATTATATATATATATATATATATATAAAATAAAAAATCCTAACCGTGTCTCTTGAAGGGTTGGATTTGAAATGGTTCAACGGAGCAGTTTTTCAAGCGGAAAATTGTTTTATAGACTTGTAACTTGTGCAAGTATTCTATAATTAAAAACTAAAAGATAAAGTCTGAGAAACTACTTCTGTCTGAGTTTTGATCCAACTAAGGAGAAAAGAAAGAACTTAATTTTGTTTCTATTTTTTCGAGTATCCACAAACTCAAATTACTCGAGTTTTAATTGATAGTTTGAGAAATGATAAAGAAAGATTACAAGGTTTCATTTTTCTTTAAGTCAAAGATCTTTTTTCTTTATTATATTCATGGTTATTGTTTGAAGTTTTCAAGATCTAAATTTTTCCATCGCAGCAGTTCTTTATATTTTACTTAAAGCTATTTCATGTTCATCCTAATTTTCATTATTTAACCATACGTAAGTAATTATAGTGATCAAATAATATTTTTAGAAATAAACTAAAATAATATTTACTTATAAAATTATCAATTGTAGTGGGACCCACTACAAATATGCACAACTATAGTGCCACATGGTACTACAGTGTTGCACACTCACTACCTATAGCGCCACGTGGCAGCACAGTAGTCCATGTCAATGTCTGATACACTATCAGTGATTGACACGTGACAAATATTATAAATTTAAAAATTTATTTTAATCTGATAATTATCTAAATATCAATTAATTAAAAAATAACATATTTGATTATCCCTATCGACTAACGTATCTAATATTTCACAAACAACAGATTTAATTGATTTAAATTGTTATCTAGTAATAATATAATTATCTAATTTCACAAATTAGATATTCTATCTCACTTATCGATAATTAAAAAAATTGATAATTATTTATATATATAATTTCCAAATATTATATTTAAATATATAAATAACTCAATTAATTATTTTTAATTAATTAATCATACATAATTATCTCATAATTATGTAATTGTCTTAGAATAAAAATTTCTTTTACAAGTCAGTCATTTTCTCATGTCCTGAAATATTCACACTCTAGGCAGCATAGTATAGAGGTGACTTGGAGACTATGGACCTATAATCCTAAGCTTCAATAAATCAGATTATTAATTAAACTCTTTAATTAAATAATCTTATTTATTAATTTCATTATTACTCCACTATAAATATGGAATCGCATTCTTAGAGATTATAGAATGTATTAACAGAGTATTCTCATGTAGTCCACTAATATAATCATTTCATATAGTCATGTTCTCCAATTATTAGTTCGTAAATTAGAGCTGATCAAAATTACCATTTTACCCTTCTAATTACACATTGATCCTTAAGTACCATTAATCCGCTGGTGAATGGCTAATTTATAATTCTATTATAAATTTGAGCTCAATAACCATTTAGTTTCAAAACTAACACTTAATGGAACCAATATACGATCTATTAGGAAAACTTAAATTTCAAATCTTGTAAGATCATGTTACAGCCATCCACATCACTGAATCTCCACAATAAACGTCACTAGCCTGATTAACAAACAGACTTTAACGAGTGAATATAAAAATCTAGTAGACATGCATAGGAGTTCATGATTACTCAGAATTCAGACTGATCTACATATGATAATCGAATTGATGTGTATTAAATATTTATGATAAATGGCATGTTAATAAAGATATTAATTCACATCGGTCCTATCATATATAATCTTATTATATAAAGTACCTTCACTAAGATGTCTATCTACATCAATGATCCGGATCTAGATCACACGCATTCATAATGCTTAATGAACCGTACTAGCAACCATTCATTAAAGGTTCCATACTTTAATATGTTGCTGACAATTTTATTCATTATCTATGATCTTAATCTTATTGTACTAATACAAGATCATAGCACATGAATGAATATGGAATTTTCATAAATTTATATAAATTATTCAACAATAATTTAAAAGAACAATTATAAAAAAAATGCAATCCTCTTTAAATTTCATATCAAAATGTCAATACACATGCTTTGAGGGCATAACCCTCAACAATCTCCCACTTGCCCTAAAGCAAATGTGGCATCTCTCTTAATCTCATGTTACGCACGTGACTCTTAAATGACTTTGCTGGAAGTGTCTTTGTAAATGGATCCACCAGGTTCTGTTTCAATGCTATCTTCATAACAGTCACATTCCCTCAATGCACGATTTCTCTTACAAGATGATATCTCATCTCTATGTGCTTGCCCTTTTATGACTCCTCGGTTCCTTGGAATTTGCTACCGCTTCACTGTTATCACAGTACAGGATCAGTGGCTTGTCCATATCTAGAACTACTTTCAGATCATAATAGAACTTTCTGAGCCATACCGCCTCTTTCACAGCTTTTCAAGCAGCTATATGTTCAGCTTCCATAGTAGAATCTGCAATGCTTGATTATTTAATACATCTCCAGACTACAGCTCCTCCACCTAGGGTGAATATTGATCCAGATATCGACTTTTGACTAACTCTGTCTGATTGAAATTTAGAATTAGTATATCCAGTGGGGTTCATGTCTCCACCTGAATAAACAAGCATATAGTTTCTCGTTCTCCTAAGATACTTAACAATGTGCTTTACTGCAATCCAGTGTTCCAAACCTGCATTCGATTGATAATGACTGACAATTCTCATTGCATATCAGATGTCCAGTCTCGTACACAACATGGCATACATGAGACTTCCAACTGCCGAAGCATAGGGAACCTTTCTCATATCCTCTTCCTCCTGAGGTTTCTCAGGACATTGTTCCTTGGAGAGGAAAATTTCACGTCTGGTTGATTGTTAACCTTTCTTGGAATTCTCCATAGAGAATCTCTCCAGCACCTTATCAATATAAGATGCCTGAGAAAGTGCCAAGAACTTGTTCTTTCTATCCCTTAGGATTTGGATGCCTAGAACATAGATCGCTTCTCCCAAATCTTTCATTTGAAATTTCTCAGCTAACCACTTCTTTACTTTTGACAAAGTTTCTACACCATTTACAATGAGTAGAATATCATCAACATAAAGAACTAAGAAAACCACTATCTTATCTTTGGTGTATTTATAAACACAAGCTTCGTCAACATTTTGCTTGAAGCCATAAGACTTTATAATCTCATCAAATGTAAGATTCTAAGATCTAGATGCTTGCTTTAATCTAGAAATGTATTTAAGCAACTTGCATACTTTCTGATCTTGCCCCTTTTGTACGAACCCTTCTGGTTATATCATATAGATGTTTTCTTCAAGAGAGTCATTTAGAAAAGTTGTCGTGGCATCCATTTGCCATATCTCATAGTCAAAACTATCGGCTATGGACAAAGGGATGCGAATGGATTTTAGCATGGCCATAGGGGAGAATGTCTTTTCATAATCGACTCCCTCCCTTTGTGTATAGCCCTTGGCTACTAGCCGTGCCTTGAAAGTCTCTAATTTCCCATCTGCACCTCTTTTCTTCTTAAAGATCCATTTATATCCAATGGGCCTGACATCTTCAGGTGGATCTATAAGTTTTTAGATGGAATTGGAGTACCTAGATTCCATTTCCTGGTTCATGGCATCTTGCCATTTCTCCTTTTCAGGATCATCCGTTGCTTCTTCATACAATAATGGATTGTCTTTATTAGCGTCTGACACTGGGACATGTGCCTCTAGTTCGTAACGAACTAGTTGTCTCATAGCCCTCCCACTACGACGTTGCACCGGAGTTTCCTTTACAGGAACTGTGATTTCTCTGGTTTGTCATTTATCAGTAGAAATTGAAGGTGGTCTAATCTCATTGGCGCTAATTCCTCGAGAACTACTTTGCTATGAGGTTTGTAGTTTTACATATAATTATGCTCAAGAAAGGTTGCATTTGTCGACACAAACATTTTTTGATCATTGTGACTATAAAAGTACTCACCTCTAGTCTCTAGAGAATAGTCAACGAATATGCATACCCCAGACCTTGAGTCTAACTTTCTGGTCTTGAGTCTAAGAATGTGAGCTGGACACCTCCTATATACGAAAATGATGCAAACTAAGTTTAGAGTCATTCCATAACTCTAAAAGAGTCTTGCTTATAGACTTAGAGGGCACTACATTCAAAATGTAAGTTGCCGTGTGTAGTGTATATTCCCAAAATATAAGTGACAAGGATGAGTAGCTTAACATTGACCTAACCATATCCAATAAAGTTCAGTTTCTTCTCTCTACAACACCATTTTACTGTGGTGTTCCAGGTGGTGTGAGTTGGGATAGGATTCCACACTCCAGCAAATAATCTTTGAATTCTAAATCTAAGTATTCACCACATTGATCGGGTCAAAGGGTTTTAAATGATTTACCTAATTGCTTTTCATCTTCAGCCTTGAAGTCTTTAAACTTTTCAAAAGTTTCACACTTTTGATGCATTAGGTAACTATAACAATATCTTGAGCAGTCGTCAATGAAAGTGACAAAATACTCATATCCACCTCTAGCTTGTACATTGATCGGCCTACAGACATCACTTCAAGTGGTTCCTTGGCTGTTTGGCCCTTTTTGTGAAAGGTCTTTTTATCATTTTACCCTCTAGACAGGATTCATAAATAGGAAGAATTCCACTTTTACCTCTCTCAAAACACCATGTTTTATTAACATGTTTAACCTATCTACATTAATATGTCCTAACCTAAGAATGTCATAAATATGTGTTATCATCATGAGAAACTCTTTGTCGTTTGTTACTTTTAGGTTTTTCTACTTTAAATAATTCAGAATTATTTAACGCGCGTTCAGTCAGTTTAAGCATATACAGCCCATTTATAATTTTAGCATGATAGATATCGAATCCATTCTTATAAATAATAAACTCTTTATTAATGAAAGAAACTTAGAATAATTGTCCTTGCAAAAATGAAAGAGAAATCAAATTCCATAAAAAACTAGGACATTCATCAGTAAGAGTGAACTTATGACTCTCACAAATCAGCATTAAGTTCATATTTGATTTTCAACGTACAAAATTTTCACCATTCAATTTCTCAAAAGTGAATAAAGCAGTAACAGGGTTGCCCATGGTAGACATAATATTGATAACTGAAATTTAAAATATATTTGATTCAATATAATTGATAAATATCTAGAATTCGAAAAATAAACGTGATGCATGAATGCAATCATAATAAACACATAAATTTAGCATTTACTAATCATGATAAAACAACCCAACGATTAATGTGCCGCCTTAGGGTCGGTCAGAGTAACCTCAGACTATCTATCGGATATTCTCATCCTTATTAATTAAAACATAAAATATCATATTTTCTCTTCTAACAATAAGATATCGCTTGTTCGGTCAAATCATAACTATCCACATGAAAGTTTAATTGTGACTTTGTGAGTGTAACCCATCATTTCAGATTTTATGACTTCATTTTGAATATGCCGTTTTAGGGTCGGTGAAAACTAAACTACATGACTTCCTTCTATCTTCTTAAGAAGTCTAACCTTAGTATTGGTATAGCTCAAAACCTTCCTTAGGGGGATGAAAACAAAGACATCTCGAGGCCCTCACTATACCTCACGGTGTTGTACTAATGATAGAGACCATACGTTACATTAACATGTCAACCTTCTCTCACTCATTATTTTAGGATAATGTGTTTCTATTTTAACTAATTAATTAATTTCAAATTAATTACTAGTTAAAATAATAACCCTATGAATATTTAAGTATCAGTTAAACTAATCTCATTAGTTTAAGTTTATTTAACTTTCTGAAGTGCCTAAGTCATAATTAGGTGAACTTAGATTAACTAATTAATTATATTCATCAAACTTTAATAAAACTCTATTACTAAAGTCGGTGAACCTAAAGGTTACTATAACATTTAGTGTTGTGTGATTACCAAGTTTTAACTAATTAAAACCTCGCACTTTATCGATTGATTTCATAAAACAATACATATAAACATATTAGGACAATCCTAGTAAATCATGTTTCTACAGATGAGATGCATGATGAAATAAAATTGTGTGAGATTTTCATATATGGACATGTTATCAAACATAATAATTAATTAATTAATTAATAATTAAATAAAATAATAATGGACCGAATGACTATTGGGTATTTCTGAATTACAACTCTTAAAATAAAGAAATAAAATTATAAAACGGACTTCGATAATACATATTTCCCAAATATTGCCTTCTTCTCCTGATATCAATCTTTCACAATATTCAACCTTTAAACAAAACCTTTTTAATTAGAAAAACTATTTTTTTCAATTAAAACAATTTATATAATTATCCCTTTTAGTATAGTTGACTTTGACTTAGTCAAATAAATACTTTATTTAATTTGGTCAAAACTCAATCAACCTATTAATTTTTAATTTTCATAAATAAAAAATTAATAATTAATTTTAAAATTAAATTAATTTCAAATTTTAAATGGATAATTAAAAGAGTTTGGATTTTAATGAAACACTTAGGTAATAGAATTGGTTGCATAGTTTGTTGGAAATTTCTCAAAAACGTGACAACAGTTGCACCAATGATAGGACTCTCTGATCGTCATCCATCACCATCGATGCCCATCTCACTGCCGACAGCCGCCTGCCGCGCCGGACAACCACTGTTCAAATAGTAAATTTTTGACATGGACAATGTTTTCACAGATGAACAGTGTTTTCACGTATGAAAAGTGTTTTCACAGATGAATAGTGTTTTCAAGGATGAACAGTTTTTTTGAATGAACAGTAAATTTTTGATGTTCGTCACATGCGTTCTTTGTCTTATCGTATTCGAAATAATTACAATAATATTTAAAATTAATTTACAAAAATCTCTACGCCTCAATTCGGCTTACAAAAGATCTATGGAAAATTAAAAGAAAACCTAATCCAATAATCATCATACAATTAACGATCCATTATTTTTCATACAATCAAAAAACATAACCATCCATCATCAAAGATATCTCATATTATATGAATAATGCAAGAAAATCCATACACCATTTAACATATAAATATATAAAGACCGCTCTAATATCACTTGCTGGTCGTCGCGACGCAGGCGCGGCGGAAGCGTGGAGGCGCGTGGCCTTTTAAAAAAAATAAACTTTTAATAAAAATCGAATCTTTTAATAAAACAAAACTTGCGCAACACCACAATAATCAAATAAAAACATTTATTGAAAACTTTTTTCAATCAGTCAGGATCTATTATATATTTATAAGTTAAATCTATAACATACAAGATAAGAATCATATACCTCTTGTAATCTATATCAAGTGTGCTTACAAAAATCGATCGATCCTCCATTCTCACGAAATCGTTCCAACGATCAGAAGACACATAGATCCATAACAAGATCTTTCAAGTTAATCCTTAACGCACTAGGACGTGTGTGGACATGTAGAATATTACAAGACACTTCTTCTATCTCTAGATGTTCTCAACACATGAGATCTAGAGAAAGGACTTTAGTGAGATGATTCTCTAAAATAACGTGATGATTATTCTTTTAGAGATTTGATTAACGTATAATCACAGAAGAAAATCTCTCTGACACCAATCATGTTCTTAATTCAACTCTTTATTGACAAATTGATTATCTGATCAACTGATTCTCTCATTTTTTTTTAACAAACAAGGCCATTAGAATAATATTTGTATACATTCTAGATAATGGCGTATTAGATTTATAGAGATAAACCGAAATAATATTTAGTTGTAAAACTACCAATTGCACAGTGCCTCACGGCACCACAGTAGTCCATGTCAATTTCTAATACTCTATCAGTGATTGACACGTGACAATTATTGTGAATTAAATATTTATTTTAATAAGATAATTATCTAGATATCTGTTAATTCAAAATTAACATATTTGATTATCCCTATCAACTAACTTATCTGTGATTTCACAAATAATAGATTAGTTGATTTAAATTATTATCAAATAATTATTTAATTATCTAATTTCACAAATTAGATATTCTGTCTCACTTATCGATAATTAAAAAATTTGATAATTATTTATGTATATATAATTTCCGAAAATTATATTTAAATATATAAATAATTTAATTAATTAATTCTTAATTAATTAATCACACATAATTATCTCATAATTATGTAATTGCCCAAGATTAAAAATTTATTTTGCAAGTCAGTCATTTTCTCATGTCCTGAAATATTCACACCCTAGACAGCGTAGTATAGAGGTGACTTGGGGATCATGGACATATAATTCTAAGCTCCAGTAAATCAGATTATTAATTCCATTATCACTCCATTAAAAATATGAAATTGCTGCACTCTTAGAGAAATAGAATGTATTTACAGAGTACTCTCGTCTAGTCCACTGACATAATCATTTAATGTAGTTCTGTCATCCAATTATTGATTCGTAAATTAGAAATGGTCAAAATTACCTTTTTACCCTTCTAATTACGTCTTGATCCTTAAGTACCATTAATTCACTAGTGAATGGCTAACTTTTAATCTTATTATAAATTTGAGCTCAATAACCATTCAATTCCAGAATTTACACTTAAGGAAACCAATATACAATCCGTTAAGAAAGCTTAGATTCCAAATCTCGTAACATCATGTCCCCAGTCCATCCACATCACTGAATCCCCAAAATAAAAGTTACTAGCTTGATTAACAAACAGACCTTAACGAGTGAAACAAAGCTTTCTTCTTCTAATCCTCTTTTGTAAATCTTTTCTTCTTTTTTCTTCAACGTAAATTAGTGAGCGGGAGCACTAATTTATTGTTGCCAATAAACTCTGTTCGTGTAAGTCTTTAATCTTACACCTCAATACAATAACTATTTTTACTATTTATTAATACAGTCTTTACTGTTTATCTTCTTGCCTCTTAATACCCCATCTTAAATATTGTTCAATTCCACGCCTTTTGGTATCAAAGCCAAACCTGGTGGGGCTAATTACTGTTCATTAACTATTTCTACTTTAATATCTGCTTAATTAAACTGTTCACCGCCTGTTATGGCTGGTTATTGATAACATTGTTTACTTATTTGCTTACATGAATAATGGGATAATTACTCTTCAATAACTATTTTTACTATTTATTAATACAGTCTTTACTGTTTATCTTCTTGCCTCTTAATACCAAAAGGCACAGAATTGAACAGTATTTAAGAGGGGGTATTAAGAGGCAAGAAGATAAACAGTAAAGACTGTATTAATAAATAGTAAAAATAGTTACTGTATTGAGGTGTAAGATTAAAGACTTACACAAACAGAGTTTATTGACAACAGTAAATTAGTACTCCCGCTCACTAATTTACGTTGAAGAAAAAAGAAGAAAAGATTTACAAAAGAGGAGTAAAAGAAGAAAGCTTTATTTCACAAAACAGGTTTTAGCTCTCAAATAGTAAGAGTTGTAAAATGAGTTCTGATTCACAAATGGGAGAGGCTACCTATTTATAGCTAAAGAAAGTGGAGTTCACCGGAAACCCATCACTTACCTGAACTATTCTATTCTATAAAAGTAAAAATATTTTACATTTCTACTTTTGACTAAGAATAGTAAAAAGTACAATGATTACAAAGAGACAAATTACAAAGTATCTTTAGTAGACGAAGCCCTTTGTAGTCGTCATGATTTGTTGAGACTGTTGATGGATAATTGTTATCCTGATCTCGTCCTTTGATTGTGTTGAAGGGCATGATAGTCATTGCATTGTGCTTTTGGTCATGATTGCTTAAATATCTTATTGGCATTTTGCCAATAATGAAACTATTCATCTTCATCTTCACTGAGGTCCACAGCCTCAAAAGGGTCTTGAGAATATGGAATATACCTGGTAACAATTACCTGGTAACCACTAGTTTTAATATTTAAAGTTCATGATTTTAAAATATGGGGATCTGCTAAACTAACAGGCAGATCAGGAAAATAATCAAAATGAATTAGACCATTACAAAGTGAAGATTCAATTAATCCTAATATACTATCATTAAAATTTGTAAATCTTGCATCTCGCAAGGTTAATAAGACAGAGGTATTTAGGACTCTTCTCGTGAGTGGTTTTACTCCAATATGGACTAAACCAAAATGAAGGAAATTATATCCTTCTTGAATATGATGTTTTATTGCATCAGTGGAAAGTAATTGACATGTTTCATGCTCTTTTCCAAGAGCATATATTTTTTCAATTATTTTTACATGATGCTGAGGTTTGAAAGAAGCAACAAACCATGTTGATTTATAAATATTTTTATTGGGTATTTTAGGTATATTCCATATTCTATGATCTACTTGATCATTTGTTAATTCTATGTGTTCATCATTTATTATGTCAGGTATTGAGGTTATTGTTGACCTATTACTACTAGAAGAATTACTCCTAAATAATCTACTCATTGCTCAACTAACTAAATTATTCTTATTATTAAGAATTTCATATTGTATTGTTTGTTACTAACCTTGTGATGACTTCTATAACCTCCTATTAGGCTTCACTCTTCTCCCTTTCGCCTCTACAACAACCCTACCCTCAGAATTTATGTATCTAAGAGGTCTTACCTAGGTCCCTGAAGCTAACCAAATTGAAGCTGATACGTCAGCCTCTGATAAACAGATTCACGGATTAGGTAAACAAATAATACAGAGAAATAATCAATTGTAAGAATAACCAGCCACTTGGGTGGAGAGTAAGATTATATATAAGCAATTATTCATGTAAGCAAATAAGTAAATAATGTTATCAATAACCAGCCATAATAGGCGGTGAACAGTTTAATTATGCAGATATTGAAGTAGAAACAGTTAATGAACAGTAATTATCCCCACCAGGTTTGGCTCTGATACCAAAAGGCCTGAAAGGGAGAAGAGTGAAGCCTTTTCTACATAAAATTTAAATATACTCCTGAATCAACAAGAGTCATTGTTGTGAAATCAGAATCTTGAATTATTATTCTGACCATTATACACCATTTCTTGATTTTGATATAATTAAGTGTTTGGATAATAGGTTCTTCAACCTTATTAATTGAAATTGAGAATCTGCTAGGTTCTCCTAGTTTACAAGATTCATGAATTTTAATTAAACTTTTTATTAAAATATTTAATTTTAATATTTTTAATTTCTTTCTGAAGTTCATGTAGGATAACTTCCTTTTTCTTTCCTTTCCCCATATTGAATTTTTTAAGGGTTTACGAAAGGCTTTAGACTTAATACTTTCTTTTAAAATTACTTTCCTAAGTCTTTCTAGGAATTCTAGATTTTTAATTTTGCTATTTAAATCCAACAAGAGATTTTCTTCTTGTTCTTTATTTAGAACATTAATTTTTTGACAACTATCCTTACACCCCATAGAGATGTTAGGAGAATTATTATCATAAGAGCTAGATTTTGAGGACTCAGAGTATTCAAATTCTCCTAAATCATCACTATCACTTTCACAGTTTTCTATGGACTCTGCGATTCTAAACAATTCTTGTTTTTCTTTATTAGATATTTTTAATTGATTAATTCTGTCTTTAACTTGACAAGTTTTAGAGGAATGATCATTTTGGCCATATTTAGAATACTTAAGTTTATTTTTATCAAAAGAATATTCATTGTGTTTTCTTCTAGAATAAATTTTATTCTTGGAGAAACGTTTGTCAAAATTTTTATTCTTTGAAAAATATTGGTTAAAAATCTTATGCTTATTCTTATGGTATTTTCTCCTATCAGGCTTGTGAGGCCTTCTAGGGTTTGAATGTGAAATTTTCTTAATAGGGGATAAATCATATTGCTCACAAGAATTGCCTAATTTATATTCTATAGCTTTATTTTTCATATTAGTGCATATTTCAAAATCTTCCCTTTGTATTGTAGTAATAATCGTACCATAGGTAAGACTATCATAGTCTCTGTTTCCTAGGTTATTACTAAGCAATTTTCTTATTTTGTGTGTATAAAATGGATAATTTATTAATAATTTTTTCTTTCCAAGAGGGTTGATTGTTATCATCCCTTGTCATTATTCTAGACAAAAATATACTTTTGTACCAGTGGAATTTACTTAAAATTGGACACCTAAGATTGGTCAATTGATTATGGATACGCGAAGAAATATTACTTGGTATTTCAATGAAGTATTTAACGATTGTGTAGAAAAGTGTATTGGTGGAATCGAGTATTGTTTTCTGATTTTCTTCAGTAATTGGTGTTCCTTCAGCATTAATCTTTACTGCTGAAAGGATGGTATTTTTAGATTCTTTTATGAGATAATTTTCCCACCAGGAACGTAGCATTCCTGTGACTAAAAGATTGATTACCTCATTTTGAAGTAAATTGGGTGTGGTAATGTAGCTGTTAGCTATCATTGTTATGTGTTGAAATTTATTGAGAACTTCCTGCTTAGAAAGTCCATCAATATTCCATTTGTGCAATTTATCTGTGGAAACAGAAAATTGATTAACTAAAGAATTTTCAGAAATTTGAATATCAAGAGGAATAGGCTTTTTAGGCCATTTCCTTTCTAATTTATTAATCTCTAAATTTCTATGTGATTCTTCAATATTATGAATTTTTGAAGATTCACTTATCTTGGATGATTCATAGATGGATTCTGACCTATGATTTTCTAAATCTAAATTATTATGTTGATTAATTACCTTTAATTCATGAGGTATATTATTAATAATCTTTTCACATTTAATTTCATATTTAAT
This sequence comes from Datisca glomerata, assembly GCA_003255025.1. Lineage (NCBI taxonomy): Eukaryota > Viridiplantae > Streptophyta > Magnoliopsida > Cucurbitales > Datiscaceae > Datisca > Datisca glomerata. The sequence goes on from QANY01011484.1 coordinate 854,844, forward strand.
TTCAGATGATTCTAAATTTTTAATTGATTCTTTAATATTATTAATGTTTGAAGATTCACTCATTGTAGACGAATCATAGGTGGACTCTGACCTATGGCTTTCTGGATCTAAAATATTATCTTGATTGATTAGTTTTAATTCATGAAGTAATTTATCAATATGTTTATTGAGGGGAACCATATTTGGAGTAGTTTTGTCCAAAAGATTTATCAAAGATTTTTCTTCTAGAGTTTCACTAGATTCAGTTTTATGAAGATCATCAACTTTGTTTTCAATTTTGTCTAATTGTTTACCTATTATAATTAGACTTTGATTGGTGTAATTGAGTTGTTCAACTAATTTTTTATTTGATTCTTCTTTCTTTGAAATCTTGAAAAGAGAAACAGTGATTAAAGAATTTCTATGGTTAATGTCCTCATAGGATGATTTTTTAGTTTCAAAACATTTTAATGTTTCTTCAACTTTGTTAACGTTTGAAGATTCATTAATCGTGAAAGATTTATAGGTTGATTCTAACCTATGATTTTCTAAATTTGAACTACTGTCATCTAATTCTTGAAGTTTATTATTAGTAAGGTTTTCGAATTCTGAACAGTTATTTTGATTATCAATCATACCAGAATAAGATGATTTATTAGTTTTAAATTCTTTAATTTTTCTTTAATATTTGAAGATTCATTAGTTATGGAATATTCATAGGTGGGTTCTAACCTATGAATTTCTATTTCAAAGATACTGTCATGGTTACTAATATTGACAGATGATTTAATTTCTAAATCTTTGGATGGTTCTTTAATACTATTTGAAGATTCATAGGATTCTGACCTACAAGATTCTTTAATTTTATGTTTTGAAGAATTATGAATCATGGATGGCTCATAGGTTGATTCTAACATATGGTTATCTGATTCTGAGACATTGTCTCTTAAAGATTTTAACCTTTTAAGTATTTCTTCATCAGGAGTTTTCTCATAATGAAGTTGGAAATGTTTAATGAAATCTTTATTAGGTTGAGAAGTTTTATGATTAATTAGGATTTTTTCAGGTGGTGGATGACTGACAGTTACCACACTGGAGTCTTCCTCGACCTATTTAAATTTGGAAATTATTTTAATAGTTTTCTCATAAATATCTTCGACATAATCAAGGAAAAATATGTTAACTTTATATTTTTGCAAGAATGCCTTCCATTCAGCAAGTATGATTTTTCTTTGATCTATATTAGATGAATCTTTGAACCTATTACGTCTATTAAGATTGGATGGGTCCTCATTGTGTTTATTTAGACTTGCCCAATCAGGTTTGTATTCTTGCTGTAGAATATTTGGATTTAAATTTTTATAATCTTTTAATTTTTGTTTTGATTCTTTAATCCTAAAATCTTGATCATTATTATTAGATGATCCAGAAAAGGAACTCTTAGGGGTACTAGACTGGTTATACTCCCAAAATTTACCGCCTGTTATGGCTAGTTATTGATAACATTGTTTACTTATTTGCTTACATGTTCCTTTTGGTATCAGAGCAAACCTGGTGGGGATAATTACTGTTCATTTACTGTTTCTACTTCAATATCTGCATAATTAAACTATTCACCGCCTATTATGGCTGGTTATTGATAACATTTTTTACTTATTTGCTTACATGAATAATTGCTTATATATAATCTTACTCTCCGCCCAAGTGGCTGGTTATTCTTACAATTGATTATTTCTCTGTATTATTTGTTTACCTAATCTGTGAATCTGTTTATCAGAGGCTGACGTATCAGCTTCTATTTGGTTAGCTTCAGGGACCTAGGTAAGATCTTTTATATACGTAAATCCCGAGGGTAGGGTGGTTGCAGAGGCGAAAGGGAGAAGAGTGAAGCCTAATAGGAGGTTGTAGAAGTCACCACAAGGTTAGTAACAAACAATACAATATGAAATTCTCAATAATAAGAATAATTTAGTTAGTTGAGCAACGAGTAGATTATTTAGGAGTAATTCATCTAGTAATAATAGGTCAACAATAACCTCAATACCTGATATAATAAATGATGAACATATAGAATTAACAGATGATCAAGTAGATCATAGGGTATGGAATATACCTAAAATACCCAATAAAAATATTTATAAATCAACATGGTCTGTTGCTTCTTTCAAGCCTCAGCATCATGGAAAAACAATTGAAAAAATATATGCTCTTGGACAAGAGCATGAAACATGTCAATTACTTTCCTATGATGCAATAAAGCATCATATTCAAGAAGGATATAATTTCCTTCATTTTGGTTTAGTCCAGATTGGAGTAAAACCACTCACGAGAAGAGACCTAAATACCTCTGTCTTATTAGCCTTGCGAGATGCAAGATTTACAAATTTTAATGATAGTATATTAGGTTTAATTGAATCTTCACTTTGTAATGGTCCAATTCATTTTGATTGTTTTCCTGATCTGTCTGTTAGTTTAGCAGATCCCCATATTTTAAAATCATTAACTTTAAATATTAAAACTAGTGGTTACCAAGTCCTAGAAGGAACCCGGCCCCTAGCTTTAATCATTAGAATACATTACAAAGTAACCAAAAAATAAATATGAACTTCCAAGCCATCAAAAGAAGTCCAAAGAATCAAACCCTATTGATACAATCTAGTCAAAGTAATGCAAATATTAGAGTTCCTAAAACAATTAGGTGGACCGAAATTGATTTACCAACAAATTGGCTTTTAACTAATGAAAGTCAACCGACCCAAATTCAAAGACCAATTGAAGATGTAGATTATACCCAGCAGTACATGGATGGTATTGTAAAAATTAACTTTCAATCATCTTCTAGTCCACAAATTAGGGAATATAGTCAGTCTAGTACCCCTATGAATTCCTTTTCTGGATCATCCATTAATAATGATCAAAGTTTTAGGATTCAACACTTAGAACAAGATTTAAAGAAATTACAAATTTAAAATTTAAAACTTAAAGGCATAGCCACAAGTTCTCAAGTTAGTCAGCCAGTCTTTGATAATAAGTCTCAACAATTTGATGAAACTGAAGCACCCACTAGATCAGATTTCCAAGGAAGCCTTAATTTTGTCAATCCTCAACTCTTAGTTTAAAATATAGGAACCTTGATCCAAGAGTATGAACCAGATTGGGAAGGTCTAGCCCAACACAATAATGACCCAAATAATCTAGATAGACGTAATAGATTTAGAGATTCATATGATATGGATCAAAGAAAAGTCATACTTGCTGAATGGAAGGTATTTATGCAAGAATTTAAAATTGATATATTTTTTCGAGATTATGTTGAAGATATTTATGAAAGAAATATCAAAGTAATTTCAAAGTATAAATGGGTTAAGGAAGACTCTAGTGTAGTTTCTACTAGTCATCCTCCTCCTGAGAAAATTATGATTAATCATAAAATTTCTTTAATCATTGCTTCTCCTTTCAAAATTGCAAAGGAAGAAGAACCAAACAAAAAAGTAGTTCAACAACTCAACTATACTAACCAGAGCCTAATTACAATAGGAAAATAGTTAGACAAAATTGAAACTAAGGTTGATGTTCTCAATGAATCTAAGCCTAGTGAAACCCTGAAAGAAAAACCCTTAATAAATTTTTCAGATAAAACCACTTTGAAAATTATTCCAATTAATAATAAAATTGATAAAATGATTCAGGATTTAAAAAATAAATCTACTGAGTCATCTTCCTCTGTTAAGGTTGTTAACCAAGACAATAGTTTAGATTCTAAGTCTGAAACAATTGATGAACTATTTCAAGAATTAAAAGTAATTAACCAAGATGATAATACTGACTCAGATAGTCATAGGTCAGAATCAACCTACGAATCTTCTGCAATAGATGAATTTTCAAATATTAACAATATTAAAAAAGAATTTAAAAATTTAGAAATTAATATATTAGAAAGAAAATGGCATAAGAGGCCCATGCCTCCTGATATTTAAATTACTGAATCATCTCTTGTTAATCAATTTTCTGTTTCTGCAAAAAAATTATATGAGTGAAATATTGATGGTCTTTCTGAACAGGAAGTCCTCAATAGATTACAACACATGGCAATGGTAGGTAATAACTACATTACCTCTCAAAGTTTACTTCATGAAGAGGTAATAAATCTTCTAGTCACAGGATTCACAAGAATGCTTCATTCCTGGTGGGAAAAACATTTCACACATGAATCCAAAATTGCCATCCTCTCAGCAGTTAAGATTGATGCTGAAGGAAACCCAATTATTGGAGAAAAATAGGAAACAATACCTGATGGTATAAATATGCTCCTTTATATAATAATTGAACATTTCATTGGTACGCCAAGTAATATTACTTCGCGTATTCATGACCAATTAACAAATCTTAGGTGTCCAACATTAAGTGATTTTAATTGGTATAAGAATATATTCTTATCTAGAGTGATATCGATGGATGATAGTAATCAACCCTTTTGGAAAGAAAAATTTATTAATGGATTACCTAATCTTTTTGCCCATAAAATAAGGACAGTCCTTAGTAATGACCTAAGAAATATAGACTATGATAGTCTAACCTATGGAACCATAATTACTATAATACAAAAGGAAGGATTAAAAATGTGTGTTGATATGAAAATCAACAAACAAATTAAAAAAGAAAGTAAAACTACTAAATATGAGTTAGGTAATTTCTGTGAGCAATACGGTTTACCCTCTATTGCCCATTCTCAGAAGAATAGAAAACATTCTCATTTAAACCCTAGAAGGTCTCATAAGCCCTATAGGAAAAATTACCACAAACATAAGAATAAAAAGATTGATCAAAACTTTTCTAAGAATAAAAACTTTTCTAGGAATAAAAATTATTCAAGAAAAAGGTTTAATAAAAAATTTGATAAGACTAATATTACGTGTTTCAAATGTCGTCAGAAAGGCCACCTTTCAAATACTTGTCAAGTCAAGAATAAAATTAACCAATTAAAAATTTCTGAAGAAGATAAACATGAATTGTTTAGAATCTTAGAAATAATAGATTATTATGACAGTAATAGTGAAGATTTAGGAGAATATGAAACCCCTGAATCCTCTGAAACTGAATCCTCAAGTTCTGACAGTGATTCTTCTAACATCACTATGGGATGTAGGGATAGTTGTTGTCAAAAAATCAATGTCCTAAATAAAAATGAAGAACAAGAAACCCTTATGTTAGATTTAATTTGCAAAATTAAAAATCTTTAATTAAAACAAGAATACCTTGAAAGACTTAAGAAAATAGTTCTAAAGAAAGAAAGTACGAAGTGTAGTAATAATAATACTGCAAGTCTTTCACAAACCTTTGAAAAATTCAATAAGATAAAAGGGAAAGAAAAGGAAGTTACCCTGCAAGAACTTCAAAAAGAAATTAAAGATATGAAGATTGAAATAAAAGATTTAAAGAATTCAAACACTGAAATAAAAGAAGAATTAAATCTTTTAAAAATAGAAAATCTAATTGATAAACAAAAAATAGTTGAACCTAGTAAATTACTAATTTCTGATAATGATATTGAAGATCCCATAAACCATCAAGACAATGACGAACATTTTATCCAAATCCTCAATCACATAAAAATCAAAAAATGGCACATAATGGTTAGAATAATCATTCAAGATTTTGATTTTACAACAATGGCTCTTGTAGATTCGAGAGCAGATTTGAATTGTATGCAGGAAGGATTAGTTCCTTCAAAGTACTTTAAGAAGACGAAAGAGTCTCTGTCAATCGTACCGGAATGCATATTAATTATAAAATCCCCAAAGTTCATATTTTCCAAGATAATATATGTTTTAAAACATCATTTGTCTTAGTAAAAATATGACAGATAAAATAATTTTGGGTTTTCCATTCATCTCTTTGTTATATCTTTTCACAACAGATTATGATGGGATAATTACTTATCCCATAGATGAACCGGTTAAATTCAAATTTATTTCTTTTCCCCACAATGAGAATTTAAAAAATTTAAAACAAAATTCTATTTTCAAATCCATAAATATAATCTCTTGCAAAAAGAAACCATTGGGATTTTTACAAGAAAAAATTAAATTAAGAAAAATTAAATTCTTTAAACAAAAAATTCATCGTTTGAAAATTAATTATGAGCCTCTTAAGAATATTATAGGATGGACAAAATATTAAGCATAGAAACTAGATATTGGCAAAACCAGACAAATAAGATTAAGCAATACAAAATTATATTTGACCATTGTAAAATAATGCCATCCGCTCCTAACAAAATTCAGAAGATAATAAATAAAAACTTTAATCAAACTATTGATTTTCCAATTGTCTGCATTCTTATTAAACAATACTTGCTAAGTTTCTTGATTGTTTACAATTATGAATATGCCAAACAATAATAGATCTACTCTAAATTATCCGCCAGGATAGTAAAACAAGATAGTAGAACCAAACTATCTCAAAATAGGAAGGTTTAATGGATTACCCAATCTTTTTACCCATAAAATGAGGACAGTCCTTAGTAATGACCTAGGAAATGTAGACTATGATAGTCTAACCTATGGAACCATAATTACTATAATACAAAAGGAAGGATTAAAAATGTGTGTTGATATGAAAATCAACAAACAAATTAAAAAAGAAAGTAAAACTGCTAAATATGAGTTAGGCAATTTTTGTGAGCAATATGGTTTACCCTCTATTGCCCCTTCTCAGAAGAATAGAAAACATTCTCATTTAATTGTCTGCATTCTTATTAAACAATACTTGTTAAGTTTCTTGATTGTTTACAATTATAAATATGCCAAACAATATTAGATCTACTCTAAATTATCCGCCAGGATAGTAAAACAAGATAGTAGAACCAAACTATCTCAAAATAGATTTCCAGGACTTAAAGTTTATTATTTCATTAATCAAATCATACAATTTACCTTAATTCAAAAATTTCTTTTAAAAATTAACTGCAAGTCTGTAGAATGTATTTTGAATGTAAAAATATTACTCCCAAACAAATTCTTGCCAGGTAGCAACCCATTCTCAATACTTTTAACCTCAATGTCCAATTTATTAATCCAATTTATAACCTTCTCTCTTATAATTTTATGCAGAAAATCATCCCAAGATTCAACAATGGAGGAACTTAAGAATTCTAACCAACTAGAAAATGGAAAGGTAGAACCGAGGATACTTAGTAAAAATTCTTTTAAAATAAAAAAACTTAATGGCAAAGTAGCAGCATTTTGTTCAAAATCCCAATTTATTAATTATGGTCATAATGGATTTGAATATCCAAAAAATGACTGGATTAATGAATTGGATGAACTTTTAGAAGATGTTGGATTAAAGGATAACTTCAATGCAACATTAATTCAGTGGTATGAAAAAGGTGGAAAAATAGGTTTTCATAAAGATAATGAAATCTGTTATGATGACAGTAAATTTTTAACCATAAACCTTTTGGGACAAACAGTATTTAAAATTGAATTTCCAAATAAAACAATACAAGAATTTCTGATTCCAGAAGGAACATTCTTCATCATGCCTGACGGATTTCAAAAAAGTCATAGGCATGTAGTAGAATCCTTAACTGAAAAAATCAACATTACGTTCAGAAATCATGTGAGAATGATGAATGGCTCGATAATAGAAGAGTCTTTGACTCAACAATTAGCCCTTAAGGCTCAAATCAAAGAGGAGTATTCTACTCCTAACCAAGCCCAATCAACAACACTTGAGTCTAATGGACTCAATCATCAATCAACCAGCCAATTTGACCCATTCCCAATGTCCTTCGATGCCCAATTAATTTCAAAATACAAGAATTCATCATTTGATTTTCAAAAAATGGCCGGTGAAAATCTCTTTCATATTGAGCCTCCATTTGCTCATTTAAACAATCTTACTCAAATTGTCAAAGCCTATTTCATTCCTAAATTCCACTATGTCCCTGGACATAGTAACAAAAACCTTAGTTTCTATAGAAACATTCACTCGGAAACAGAATCCATAAAAATTAGCCCGATCAGAAATTCTGAAGAAAGAATCATTTACCATTCTTTTTCTATCCTCAGAATCATAACTATGGAGGATTGAAAAATCCATCCTTCAAGTATCAAAACAATTTTAGATAGAAAACAATATAATTATTTTGACTACATTGATGCATGACACAATATTTTCTTACATCAAAATAATGATTTATCTCACTTTTGGTTTTTAAATTTTGATAAGAACTTCAAAATCAATTTACCAAGCTGGTTCTTAAAATGATGGTCCATTCATGGTTTTACCTTAAAACTTTTTTCAATTAATTTACAACAATGTTTCAATTTATTTTTAAAGGTTTACAAGCCCTCACCAATTGAGGTTTTATTTCCCCAAATACTTTGTTTTTCAATAAAATACAAAATACCTTGGATTTTGAAATGGCAATACTCGATTGAAAACGGAATTTTCACCAGAGAATATTATGTTAAATGGTGGGATAAGTTGAATACTCAAAAAATTATTGCATCCATCAATTATAAATTTGCAAGTATCCATCCCAATATAAGACTTGCAAATCCTTTCATCCAAGCTCCATTAAAAATTAATGAGCCCATTAACCTAGCTCCACAAATAAAAATATCTAATCCAAAATCTTCCAAACCCAAATCAAAGTCCAAATGCAAACCCTTTTGAGAAAAATACTGAATCTGACTCTGAATCACCTCCAGAATCAAGTTCCTAAACAAAAGAAATCCAAGAAAATCACTCTTCAGCAATTGAAGAACCTATCCAATAATGATGATCTCAGTAATAATTCAGATGAAATATGTAGAGAATTTGTCTTTGGCAAACTACCAATGTTTGAATAAAGGTATTTGATGATACATGATGACACATTGACCCAATGCAACGGTCATGATGATCTCCAAGAAAAACAATAATCAATAATCATAAAACACAAGTGTCCAAAACAACAATTGTCAAGGACCAAAGTATACAGTATCAATGACTTTCAAAAAACAGCAACAATGACCTCCAAGGATGAAAGCACAAAAACTGAGATAGCAATTATCAAGGGATCCAATGTACAACAGTCTCAATGACATTTCAACCACAAGCAATCATGACAGAGTAATTATGAAGACACGAAGACCGAGATAACAATTATCGATGGATCTTTATATTTTTGTCTTCTTTTGTAATCATTGTACTTTTTACAATTCTTAATCAAAAGTAGACAAAAGTATAAATGTAAAATGTTTTTTTTACTTTTGTAGAATAGAATAGTTCAGGTTAGTGATGGGTTCCCGGTGAACTCCACTTTCCTTAGCTATAAATAGGCAGCATCTCCCATTTGTGAAGAAGAACTCATTTTACAACTCTTACTATTTAAGAGCTAAAACCTATTTTGTGAAACAAAGCTTTCTTCTTCTACTCCTCTTTTGTAAATCTTTTATTCTTTTTTCTTCAACGTAATTTAGTGAGCGGGAGCACTAATTTATTGTTGCCAATAAACTCTGTTTGTGTAAGTCTTTAATCTTACACCTCAATACAGTAACTATTTTTACTATTTATTAATACAGTCTTTATTGTTTATCTTCTTGTCTCTTAATACCCCATCTTAAATACTGTTCAATTCCGCTCCTTTTGGTACCAGAGCCAGGTTTTTGCAAAAATAATGAAATCTGTTATAATGAAATTTTAACTAAAAATCTATTGAGACAAGTAAATTCTAAAATTGAATTTTCAAATAAAACAATAAAAGATTTTTTGGTACTAAAAGGAACTTTCTTTATCATGCCTAATGAATTTTAAAAATGTCATAAGCATGCTGTGAAATTCTTGATAAAAGGAGTCAATATTAGCCACTCTTAGAGGTACTAGACTGGTTATACTCCCTAACTTTAGAATTAAAAGATTAGGAATTAATTTTATTAGATTTTTTATTATTAAGGTTTGTATGAGTTTCTTGAAAACTTATTCCTTTAGGTTCTAAACCTTTAATTTTTAAATTTGTTAATTCTTGCTCTATTTGAATCTTACAGGATAATTTAGAATTGGAATTCTTATTTTTATTGGGTATGTTCCATACCCTATCATTTACTTGATTAAAGTTTTCAGAATGATTTTCTTGATCATTTGAAAGGTATTCGAAATGATCATTCTGATCATCTGATGGGTATTCAAAATATTTATGATCTACTTGATCATCTGCAAATTCAAAATATTCATCATCCACTATGTTGGATATTGAAGATATTATAGACCTAATGCTACTAGAAGAACTACTTCTAGATAACCTACTCATTGCTCAGAATAACTAAATTATTCTTATTATTGAAAATTTCATATTGTATTTTTTGTTACTAACCTAGTGGTGACTTCTACAACCTCCTGTTAAACTTCACTCTTCTCCCTTTCGCCTCTACAACCACCCTACTATCGGCATTTACGTATCTAAGAGGTCTTACATAGGTCCATGAAGCTAACCAAATAGAAGCTGATACGTCAGCCTCTGATAAACAGATTCACAGATTAGGTAAACAAATAATACAGAGAAATAATCAATTGTAAGAATAACCAGCCACTTGGACGAAGAGTAAGATTAGATATAAGTAATTATTCATGTAAGCAAATAAGTAAACAATGTTATCAATAACCAGCTATAACAGGCGGTGAACAGTTTAATTAAGCAGATATTGAAGTAGAAACAGTTAATGAACAGTAATTATTCCCACCAGGTTTGGCTCTGACACCGAAAGGCACAGAATTGAACAGTATTTAAGAGGGGGTATTAAGAGGTAAGAAGATAAACAATAAAGACTGTATTAATAAATAGTAAAAATAGTTACTGAAGAGTAATTATCCCCATTATTCATGTAAGCAAATAAGTAAACAATGTTATCAATAACCAGCCATAACAGGCGGTGAACAGTTTAATTAAGCAGATATTGAAGTAGAAACAGTTATAAAGTATTATTAACCATTCCAAGCAACCGAAAGGAATGACGCACAAATATCTGTATGAATAAGTTCTAAGACGTCTTGAGTCCTGATGGCTTCAAATCTCCTTTTATTGGTTTGTTTACCCTTTATGCAATTAACACAAACGTCAAAATCTGTGAAATCTAAGGGACCGAGAATTTCGTCTGACAGAAGTCTCTTTATTCACAATCTAGAGATATGACCTAATCTTCTGTGCCATAACGCAACCAAAATCTCATTGGTTAGTTTTCTTTTAGTACCTTGTGTACTTAATTGCAGGGATTCTTTAAATGAAGTAATTTAATCAAGTAAATAAAGATTATCATATCCTGATAAAAAACTGGGAACCAACTGAAATTGAATCACGAAATAAATCAAATTTTCCATCTCCAAAAGGACAAATATAACCACCTTTGTCTAAAATAGAAACATAAATCAAATTCTGCCTAAAAGACGGTACAATAAAAGTTTCATCAAGATCCAAATAATATCTAGTTTTTAATAACAATCTAAAGTTCCATATTGCTTCAACCTCAACCTTCTTGCCATGCCCACGTAGATGAATCTTTCAACATCATTTGACTTTCAGCAATACACTGCTGTGAGGTTTTGCACCAGAATCTATCTACCATGTGTGCCTAGGAACCAAACTTAAATTAACTACAGAACAAACCAAACTAAGAAGCATACTTTTCTTAGCACGTCAAGCATGATAGTTAGTCCATTGCTTCTTCATATGCCTTTAAGCTCCATAGAAGAAACAACCATTACCTTCCGGGTTTATTGGTTTCTTTTGTTGTTTTTTATACAATGTTATATCCGCAGCTTCCTTGTCCTTCTTCCTTTTCTTTCCCTTGCCTTTATCCTTAGAGGTAGAGGCCAAGTGAGCACTGTCTTATTATGTTTCACTCTTTCATCTTCATGAACATAGTGTGAGATGAGCTCATTCAGAGACCAAGTCTTTTTCTGACAATTATTGCTCACCTTAAACTGGCTAAACTGTGCCGTAAGGGATATCAAAACCAGATACACAAGTAAGTCCTCAAAGAGTTCAAGCCTCAGTGCTTTCAACCTTGAAACAACGTGAGATGTTTCCATAATGTACTCCCTCATATTGCCTTTACCTTTTTACCTCATTAAAATTAGGTCTGACGAGAGTGTACCAATTTCTATCTTTTCATTCTTGACAAAGCTCTTTTCAATCTGCAAGAAAATCTTTAGCTGTAGTTATATTTAAAGATACAGTGCTCCTGAATGTTTTTGAAATGACATTCTTCATGATCAACATACACATACGATTTGATTTCTTCACATTTTCATATCCTTATTTTCATCAGAGGTGCTCTTATCCGTAAGAGGTGAAAGAGATTATCCTTAAAGTAAGATCAAGATCCATAACTTTAAGAACAATCAAGAGATTATCTTTTTAGAACTTGAAGTTTGAGTCATTTAAAACTGGAATTGAATTGATGTTGGTTGTGATATTAGCTAGGGTAATAGTTGAACATAGAATAAGAAATACAAAATAAGCTCACATAAATCCCAAATAACAATAATAAATTCAAACAAAAGTAAACCATATCTCTAGACACCAGGCCCTCCATTAATATTTTGACTTTGGCAAGAAAACATATTAACTTGTAAGTGATGTCTTGATGTAGTAATCAAACATTGATGATAAAGAACATACGAACAAGAAACCTTCCTATGGCCAGATTTGTTATTCTCATGTAAAACTGAAAAATCATAACGTGTTTATTACCACATAGACATATGTAATCTGTCAAACATTTACCTTCCTTTGAGCCGGTACATCACTTAAGTTACAAGCACAAACCTTTTATATTTTAGGACAAAATTAATTTTCACAGATGTCACTTTGGCGATATCTTCAATTAATTCATCTTAAAATATATATATATATATATATATATATATAACATACTAATGTTCGAATTTAAAAAGAATACCGTAATTAAACTTTAAATTAATTTATACACAATTAATTTTTTACGATCCTTAAAAATTATTTTAACCAAAAAATTGTAAAAATCCAAACAATTTATCAAAATTTCTTAAATTAAAAATTAATTTTATGATCCCTAAAATTAATTTAAAAATATAATTTAATTAATGATCCTTAAAACTAATCCTAAATTAATTGAAAAACAATTAATTTTGTGATCCTTAAAAAAATATTTTGAAATTATTCTTACCAAAAAAATTGAATAAAATAAATCAATTTATTAAAAAACATGGAAACACTTTTTTTTAAGTAGAAAACTAAGAGCCCCACTATATGCTGCGGGATTTGCCCGCAGCATTTGTCTTGTGGGATGGGAAAACCCCAACCCCTTGATCTGTGTTGTGGGCTAAGCCCGTGCATCTTCCATGTGCTGCGAGCTTAGCCCACACCCTAAAATATTTAAAAAAATATCTTTTAGCTATGGGCCGAAGCCCACAACTTGACCCACCCGTTCACGGGTCATGGGTTGACCCATGAACATCTCCACCCTAGAGTTTTCTTCAATAAGTGACTGGCGGCCTTTATCACCGTGGTTGGGCCGTAGTTTCCTAATAGTCTCCGCAGCTAGATGGCCACGACTTTGCCTTGCAGGCGCGGCCACACCGCCACATTAGTCCCCTGCCATCGTCGGCCATCATCACTGACCGGTGGTCCGAATTTAACCAAACAATATGTAAAATATACCAAAAAATATTCCAGTTCTCAAATCTAATAAAATATCAAATTCAAGAACTCCAAATAACAAATAAATAACACGAATAATCATGGATCTAAAATAAACATGATTCTTAATGATTCAACATGAATAATTCTGATACCACTTGTTAGATTAAAAAAACACTTATCGGTATAAACCCCAAGAACTCATGTTGAGCACACCGAAAATCAAATAACAAATTGAGTGGAAGCATACGTGAATCCATGACGATAGATCACTGTTTAGAGTCGAGCAGTTGACCTTCCACATCTAAATGATTCTCTATCAGAGAGTCTCCTTTAATTAAGTCTATATGTTTTCTCTCTAACAATAGGATATTAGGGAGAATAAAATGATTTCCCTTAATCGTGTGACCTAGGAGCTATTACCACTTATATTTAGTAACATATATGTTATCTTTAGCTCATTATAAAAATAGAAATTATCCTAAAATCTCTACACACCAAAAGGTCAACATTCTATCAGATACATTAAAACCTGAAATACAAAAACCTTAGTTGATCACTTTTAATTTGGTTTAATTTTATTTGAGTGTCTGCAACACATAATTATTTATATATAAGTCCAACTTTGGATTAAGGATCCAACACCTTCTTCTCTTTTTTATCCTTTACCTCGCTTTTCCTTTATGTTTCCCTTTTCTGTCTGAGCTCAAACCTTGTTGTGGCCTGTCTTTTACTCTTTCTTCACTGCCCTTATCTTTCTTCCTCCAACCTCGTCCTTCCTCCACTGCCCTTCTTTCTTTAATTTCTATTCTACGCCTATCTCTCTCTTTCTTTCTTCAAATTTTGCCTGGGGATTCATAGGTGGTAGGTTATTTTCCTTTATGTTTTTTTATATATGTAGATTCCCCTTCATGGGTTTTTTTTCATCTTTCAAGTTATGCATGTTGTTCATGTTGGATCAGGTTTTAAATTTTACAAAAAATTAATGAACCATGACTAATTCATGGGAGGGATATAAAAAAATTTCAAAATAAATATTTAATCGATTAAATACAATACCAAACTAATGAACATTAATAACAGTAAAAGCTTATCGAGAAGGGATAAAAATAATTTATATCTTTTCAATCAATGGAGAATATCTGATTTGGTGGGATCCAATTCTCTATCTCACGTTCTTCATTCTTAAGATTCACAGCGATAGTACTTGATCTTCACACACCAACAACCACTCGTTAGAGTAAGAAGTAAATCTTTCAAGGATTTGTATAGGAATTGAGTGTGGGCTCTCAAAATAATCGTGGAAGAGAAAACAAAATTTTCTGTTCCCCGTAGAGTTTTCGGCGGCAACAATGTGGGAGGAGGAGAGAAACCGTTTCTGCTCTGATTAACATACTTAGGTTAGGTTAGGTAAGGTTAGAGATGCAACCACAATGCGATCCCTTATATATTAATTATAGAATTTACCCATACACCCTTCTATGATAAAAACCAAAAATCACATACTCCCTGCACTGTGATGTGCGATTTTTACATCTCCCCTAGAGTCAAAATTGTGTCCATATTCATCATTTCAAATTGATGAATTGAATTGATCCCTATCAATTAATTGATTAATTGATTTTATTTACTAATTATCAAATAATTAGAAAATAACAAAATAATTAATATGAACATTAATTTTTCTCTTCAATAATACAATGATTATTGGATCGGGTTTTAGATTTTGGAGAAAAATTAATAAACCATGACTAGTTCCTGGGGGGGATTTCAAAAAAATTTTCATATAAACGTTTAATCCAATTAAACATAAAACCAATCAATAAACATGTATAATCATGTAAAGTATCAAGAAGAGACAAAAATGATTATACATTTTTAATTAATAGAGAATTTCTGATTTGGCGGGATCCAATTTCTACCTCGCGTTCTTCACAGATTTAGTAACTGATCTTCGTACCAACAACCGCCCATTAAAATCGGAAGTATATCTCTCAATAATATTGGTAGGAATTGAGTGTGAGCTCTCAAAATAATTGTGGAAGAGAAAACAAAATTTTCTCTTCCCCGTAGAGTTTTCGACGGCAACTAGTGAGGGATAGAGTGAGTGAAACCTTTTTCTGCTCTGATTTAACACACTGTGGCTAGCGTTATAGATATTGCCCTAAAGCAATCCCTTATATATTAATTATAGAATTTTCCCTATATGATAAAACCAAAATTTACATTCTTGTTGCACTGTGATGTGCAGTTTTTACATCTCCCCTGAAGCCAAAATTGTGTCCAAGTTCATCAGTCCAAATTGATGAATTAAATTGATCTCTATCAATTAATTTATTTTATTTACTAATTAACCAATAATAACAAAATAATTAATTTTTACATTAATTTTACTCTTCACTAATTTAGTGATGACACTCATCTCATATGGGGCTCGGGAAGTGTACCTTAGTCCAAAACACGTTTTTGGTCCAACTGATGTTGTTTCTCATTCTTGTCCTTGAGCTACTCCTAAGACCGAATGGATCTACATGAATAAATCTATGGGATTCAAATACCACACTAATTTATCTCCATAAATTTTTAAGATATTTAATCCTGACATTGTATGATTCCCCTATAGGTCTGATACCGAATGAACTCTCAATTCATGTGCGTTACATTTTTTATTGGTGCAAAAAAATATTTATATTTCATGGACCCAAAAAATTTAACGATATTACCTTTCGTGAATATCAATAACAAGAGTGAGATGTAAAATTACCGTTTTACCCCTCTAGTTATTATTTTCTCAACTCTTCTATTGACTGTGAATAAGAAAGACATTTCAGTGAAGTATCTCGTACATTTCACCATGTCTTATTCAATGACCCACATCATTGTGTATCATGCCCGGTTTATTTATTCACACACACATCAATAAAGCATAAGGTGATATTGTTACTTTTACAATCTCGCTACGAATTTTATATATGTGAGTCACGTAACTCCAACATAGTTAAATCACGACCCCAATAGCTGATGTATTATCCGGCAATTCGAACTCACTCATTTGGTGTATCAAAGATTATTTATTTTATTTCTAGTATCCATTATGAAAAAAAACAAATAGAGAAAAGCCAGCGTATTCACATCAGGATTAATGTAATTACAAAAATATTCTTAAAATGTAACAATTCGATTTAGAGCTAGATAAACGAATTTGCTATAAACTAATTGGTTATTTGTCTATTCAACATGTTCCATAACATGTCTAGGTCAACCATTAGAGTCTCCACTCCCATTCCCCGAGATTGGCATCCTTTGGTTTTGCCTAACAGGCATAATTAGATCCGATCCTAAGACTACGAATAACATTCTAAACTATCTC
Organism: Datisca glomerata; assembly: GCA_003255025.1. Taxonomy (NCBI): domain Eukaryota; kingdom Viridiplantae; phylum Streptophyta; class Magnoliopsida; order Cucurbitales; family Datiscaceae; genus Datisca; species Datisca glomerata. Next base: position 871,859 of record QANY01011484.1, read on the forward strand.
AGAAGAGTTTATCTAGAAGACCGCTCAGTCTTTACTATTCTTACATTGATAATAGTTTCAGGCTTAAGTAAATTACAAACACACTTTAATTAAAGGAAACTATCAAATTATTCATAAAATCCAGTAATACAAAAATGTCAAAGAAATAACTGTTTACTCATAAATAGTTATTACATCATACTTTGTGCATATAATTTCAACAATCTCCCACTTGGACTAAAGTAGGCATGTACAATCTCGCGTCCCCATGCCCTCCATATGACCATCACAGAATTTACTACTTAAGATCTTCGTGAATGGATCTGTCAAGTTGTTAACCGTCGATATGTGTGTTACGTGAACATCTACTCGCTGAACTATCTCTCTGATGAAGTGGTACCTCCGCTTTATGTGTTTAGATATTTTGTGACTTCTCGGTTCCTTCGAGTTTGCTACAAACCTCACTATTGTTAAAATAAAGTGGCATGGGTTTGTCAGCATCTAGAACGACTTCCAGAGTTTTTAAGAACTTTTGAAGCTAGGCAACCTTCTTTGCAGCTTCACAAGTTGCCACATACTCAACTTCCATGATAGAATCAACAATGCAAGATTGCTTGATACTTCTCCATACCACTGCTCCATCATACATGATAAACACTAATCCTGAAGTGGATCTCCTGGAATCCTTGTCCGCTGGAAAATCAGAGTCAGTATAATCCTATCATATTCAGGTCAGTACCTAAATACACAAGTATATAGTTCTTCATTTTCCTGAGATACTTGAGGATTTGCTTGACATAATTTCAATGCTCAAGTCCATGATTAGATTAGAAACGACTTAGCACGCCCACATCATAGCAAATATATGGTCTAGTGCAAAGCATTACATACGTGAGACTTCTTATGGATGAGACATAGGGAGTCTTTCTCATGACGTGCTCTTTTTGAGGCGTCATGGGAGACTGCTCCTTAGAGAGGCTGACTCCATGTATAAATGGAAGATATTCCTTCTTAGAGAGACTGCTCCTTATAAATTTTTAGTTAAAATTTCATTATAACATATTTCATTACTTTTGCAAAAACCTATTTTCATACTTTTCTTATACCATTGAATTAATGTTGTATTGAAGTCATACTTCAACCCAGCATATTCTAAAATTTCATTCAATTCATCAATTCAGTCATTTGTTGGATATTCAAATCCATTATGACCATAATTAATGGATGGAAGTTTTGGACAAAAAGCTATTGTCTTGTCATTGAGCTTCTTGATTTTAAAATAATTTTGATTAAATACTCTGACCTTTACCTTCCCATATTCTAGTAGGTCATGTTTCTCAAATTTCCCTGTTGTGGAGTCTTGGTATGATTTCCTGCAAAAGATTACAGGTAAGGGGGTCATGAATTTGATTATCAATACATTGTATAAATTAAAATTTGAAATCAAAATTGCTATAAATAGATTGTTACCTGGCAAAACTTTGTTTGGGAGGAATCTCGAAACATATTTTACAGATTCATAATTAATTAAAATAAATTTTTGATTTAATAAGGTAAATTGTGTGAGATAAATTTTAAATTCTAGAAATCTATTTGATTGAAATAATTTGATTATTTTTGTAAAGATAACTAAAATGTTTTGTTTTATTATCTTGGCAAATAATTCAAATTATTTCCAGTATTTCTTGTTATATTTAAAGGAAATGTTATTAATGTAAACAATCAATAATTTCAACCAGTATTGTTTACTAAGAATGCAGTCAATTAAGAATTGATTAAAGAATTCTTTGTTTAGTAATCAATTACAAGCCCCTTAACAATGTTTTGGAATGGATAAAATATCCAATAAACAAAAGGGACTTAATCAACAGATTTAGAGAAACTTTTGCATTCTCTAAGTTTGACATAAAATATGGATTTTGGAAAATCCAGATAAATAAGATTGATAAATACAAAATTATATTTGTTCATATATATATCATTCATGAAAAGTCACATTCATTGGACGTGTTAAAAAATTTTAAGGCTAAAGTTGAGAATCAACTCAACAAAAGGATCAAAAGTATCAGACCTGACCGTGGTGGTGAAAACTACGACAGATATGACAGTTCATGTGAACAACGTCCAAGACCGTTTACTAAATTCCTAGAGGAATGTAGTATCGTCTCACAGTATACTATATCAGGTCCGCCTACTATGAATGGTGTTGCTGAAAGATGAAAGAGAAAGCTTAAGGACATAGTCAGGAGTATGATTAGTCATTCTACCTTACCAGAATAACTCTGGGGTGAACTATTTAAGGCTGCAACATATATCCTTAATAGAGTTTCAACTAAAGCAACTTCTAAAACCCCATATGAGCTTTGGACCAGCAAGAAACCTAGTCTAAAGCATTTGCAAGTTTAGGGATGTCTAGCTGAGGTAAGATCTTATAGGCTTAATGAAAAGAAACTGGACTTACAGACGGTGAGTTGCTTTTTTATTGGATACTCTGAAAGATCCAGGGGGTACAAGTTTTATGCTCTCACAATTAGGTCAATTTTTTAGATGGGAAATGCTCGGTTCTTTGAGGATGTTAAGTTTGTGAGGGGAGATACATTTAGGGATTTTATCTTTCAGGAGGAATATGTTGACATTCCCACAAGTATTATTAGCATTGATCAGGACTACGTCCTTGACAGTGCTCATGGCATAACACGTCAAGATAATATCAGAGAACCTCATATTCAAGAGATTATTCCTGAAGAACAAACTCTAGCACCTCAAGAACCCATGCCATTAAGGAGATCTACTAGAAAGAGGAGAAATGTAGTACCAGATGATTACATTGTATTTCTCCAAGAACATGCTGTAGACACTGGAGTGGTTCGATGCCATGAATGAGGAGATTAAGTCCATGGAGGACAATGACGTATGGGATCTTGTCCCATTACCAAAAGGTATGAAACCCATTGGTTGTAAATAAATTTTTAAGACTAAGAGGGATTCAAAAGGTAATGTGGAAAGATACAAGACTCGTCTTCTTGCAAAGGGCTTTACAGAGAAAGAAGGCATCGATTATAAAGAGATTTTCTCTCTGGTTTCAACGAAATACTCTTTCAGGATTATAATGGCATTGGTGGTGCATTTCAATCTTGAGTTATATCAAATGGATACAAAGACGGTGTTTCTCAATGGTGATATTGAACAGACGATCGATATGATGCAACCAGAAAATTTTGTGTCGGGGGACCCAAAGAATATGGTTTGCAAACTTATGAAATCATATATGGACTCAAATAGGCATCTCGACGATGGTATTTCAAATTTCATCTTGTGATCATCTCGTTCGGCTTTGAGATAAATTTGGTCAATGATTGTATATACCATAAGTTCTATAGGAGCAAAAATATTTTTCTAGTTTTATATGTAGATGACATCTTACTTGCCAACAACGATATATGCTTATTTCACAACACCAAGAGATTTCTAGCTAAAAAATTTGAGATGAAAGATCTTGGTGAATCCTCTTTTGTATTAGGGATCTAAATACACTGAGATCGTTCTCAGGGTATTCTTGGATTATCACAAAAGTTCTATAGAAAAAATGTCCTTAAAAGATATGCACGCAAGACTGTAAATCAGATGATACCCCCATAGTTAAGGGAGACAAGTTTGGTCTCAATCAATGCCCTAAGAATGATTTTGAGAAAAAAAATGCAGAAGATTCAGTATGCCTCAGTAGTAGAGAGTCTAATGTATGCTTAGGTTTGTACACATCCTGATATTACGTGCATGACTAGGATGTTGGATAGATAATTAAGCAATCTAGGCATAGACCATTAGAAAGCAGCTAAACAAGTCTTGCGGTACTTACAGATAACAAAAGACTACACGCTCATGTATCAGATGTTAGATAAGATTGAGATCGTTGGATATACTGACTTTGATTTTGTTGGATGCCAAGATAGTATGAAATCTATATCGGGTTATATTTTTCTGCTTGCTGGAGGCGCTATCTCCTAGATAAGTGCTAAATGGTCTCTTATAGCCTCTTTTACCATGGCAGCAGAGTTCATAGCATGTTATGAGGTGTCCAATCACAGAATATGGTTACAAAATTTTATCACAGGGCTGCGCATAGTGGACAATATTGAGAGATCGCTAAAGTTATTTTGTGACAATAAATCAACAGTACTTTATTCTAATAATAACAGGAGTTCGACATAGTCAAAGCACATAGACATCAAGTTCCTGGTTGTTAAGGAAAAGGTTTAGAGTGGACATTTGTCTATAAAGCACATCAAAACAAACTCCATGATTGAGGGTCCACTTACTAAAGGATTGTCACCCAAGGTGTTTCATTAGCACACTGCTCGTGTGGGTTTCATATCAGTTAAGGTTATTCAGTTCTAGTGAGAGTTTGTATTTTATTTTAAATGCTCTTTTGATATAGACATATTTTACAATTATTTTAGTTTATGAATATTTTAAGGTTATTTTATAGAGAAATAAAGTGTTTTGGTTTATTCACACTCTGATTCATGTATGATTTGATCTCACTAAGCTTTAAGGAGGACCAGTTGGAAATATGCACGTTAAGATCACATTACATAAAATTTCTATACTACACATCCACATCATAATCCATGCATTCAGTTGCATTGATATACATGACCATTGATGGGTTGAGTTACGATTGATGTAACGAAGACTGCTTTGATCCTATGTTGGTATGATTGACGGACTAGTTTGCAAAACATAATTATAAGGTTTCACATATAGTCCAAGTGAGAGATTGTTGGATCATTAACCTAATGTTGGATTTATATGTAAATAATACTATGTTGCAGACTGTCAAATAAAGTTAAACCCAATTAAAAGTAATCAATTAAGGTTTTGTAATGTATCTGCTAGAATGATGACTTTTTGATGTGTAGAGACTTTAGGGTAATTTCTATTTTTATGATGTGCTAAAGATAACATATATGTTATCTGAATATAAGTGGTTATGGTCACCATGTCACATGATTAAAGGAAACTATTATATTCTCCATAATATACCATCGTTAGAGAGAAAGAAGAGAGGCTTAGTCAAATGAGACTCTCTAATAGATAATCATGTAAATCTGGAAGGTCAACCGCTCGACTCTAAACAATGATCTATCATCATGGATTCAGGTATGCTTCTGCTAAGTTAGTTATTTGATTCTTTGTGTGTTCTTGAGGTTTTGAGATACGATTTATACCGTTAATGATTTTTTTTAATCTAACAGAAGGGATGATGAGCTCATTAAAAGACTATATATATATATGAATAGAAGGGATGATGAGCTCATTAAAAGATTATATGTGTGTGTGTGTGTGTGTGTGTGTGTGTTGAACCAGGAAATACATACGTTGAATTACACTGAATTTAACACTTAATACCCATATAATATGTTGCATCTAGGATTTTAAATCTCTTGTAGTCCTCTCCTAATTGAATTATCATGTTTGTTTGGAGTAATTCTTAAATTAGACATGAATTTTAGTTTGGATTCAACTTGATTTTCTTATTAAGAAGGCAATTGGATTGCATCAGAAAATGAGATCAATCTAGATTTTTACGGTGTGATTGCAATTCTAATACAAAAAGTTACTTATTTGACTTTTCTGTAAAGAAGTTATTAATAGAGCTCTCTCTCTCTCATCTCTCTTTCTCTCCCAAGCTCCTCAACTTCGATGGCTTTTTCTCGTTGCCTCATGCTTCCTCCAATGATAGCCTCTTCGCGGCTGTTCTGAATACCTCTATCTTAACCTCTCGTTGTTAGTCAACCCCCTCTCTCCTTTTCGACTAGAATCTCTCTCTCTCCCCATTCATTTTTCCAAATAAGGATTTTGATTTTTTTATTGATGATACATTTTTATTGTCATTTTGCTCAAGATAATTGAAATTTAATTAATTTTTAGTCAAACGTTATTCTTTATTATACATCAAAAAAATTCAGGATAATATAACTAAAAGAACATTTAGATAATTTCGACTTAATTATTTACACAAATTGACCACAAAACTTAACATATATCAAACATTACAATCATGTTTGGCCACCAATTTAATTGTTACAATAGTTACGATAACCGTCCCAGATTTTACGAACTAAAGGACTAGGATTCTCTCATGTTCATTGGAACATGAGAGAATTATGTTGCATATGGATCGTCCATTTCAAAAATGGACAGTCCAGATGCAATGACACTAAAAGACAAAACTGAAAGAAAAAAATTTGTCACTTCATCTCGATAGTCGTATCAAGATGATCTTGATCGTCCGTTCAAAAATGAACGACCACGATTTATCAAACATAATCCCCTCCTTGGATCCCAACAGGAAGAGATCTATTTCCCATAGTAGGTGACTTCTTTATTACAAAAGTTTTATAGGGCAATGATTAATTTGCTAAAAATAGTATAGGTTGTCTGATGTTAAAATAACCAAAGTGTGAGTTTGTTCACATTTATTTAACCCATAAAAGAAAACATATTTTGAACAATTTTCAAACAAATAAAATTGAGAACATGAACAGAAAATTAAGTAGCATAAATTTCTTACCAAACTGACAAAGTAAAAATGATTACAAAACAATCAAAATCGTGGATGTGGGTTTATGTGTAATTTCGCATATGACCATTAACAAAGTATTATTGACTAATATAAAAACCTAATAAGAAGGAATCAAATACCACTTGTCTTCTCAAGGATACTCACCCCTTTGTTCTTAAACACAGAGAGCAACCTTTCGGAGATCTCAAGGGCCTATTTCCTCGATGTCTCCGATGCTCTTTTAAAAACACCATTTTGTTCCCCTTTGAAACTCTAAAACGTTCTTTGACAAAAAAAGAAAACGAAACGCTAAAACGTTGTCTTCTCCAAAGGCTACAAACACTAGTACCACCATTAAGCCTCATTTCTCCTTGTCAAGGGGTTTTACTTGATTAGAGAGTGAGAGAAGGGCAACAAAGCTTAGAGATGGCGTCCCTTTCTTCATCACATTGCTCTTCGTATTCGTATTCATCGTTTTCCTCTTCTTCTTCATCTGTGCAGCGAATAGTAGTTCCTTTGTTCTCTAGGCGTTTACGCAGAGCTAATTTGTCTTTGAAATCTCAAACGGTTTCACATCAAAATGTGATCTGCATGCAAGACGGTTTGTCTTTTCTCATTTTCAATTGAATTTCCTATATGGGTTCTTTTACTATAAGCCTATAGCGTTTTGTCAAAGATAATATGAACAGCAGGGAAGAGAAAAAAGAGCTGAGTCTTAACTACCCATCCCTTTAATTTAGTGAGCTACAAGATATTTAACAATTTAAGTTAAAGCTCTTCTTTTTTAATAATCAACTCAGTATCTCAGCAATTGAACAGTGAGTTCAGCTGCTTACTGTTGGAATTTTGTGCTGTCAACAGCTAACTGTGGGTTGATTTTTTTTCTCTGTGATTGTTAAGATTCTATCTCTTTGTTTTGTCTTATTTAGTTGGATTTGGTTGTAGGTGCTGTTACCTCAACATTACCCTCCATTGAGAATGAATTTCCTTTTAAGAAATTGAAAGATGAAGTTTTGTCAATTCCATCCTCGGATGAGTGTAAAGCTGCAGCGCCGTCGATAATAAATGAAAATGAGTCCTCTGTCAGTATTACTGTGGTTGGTGCCTCGGGGGATCTAGCCAAGAAGAAGATATTTCCAGCACTTTTTGCTCTTTATTATGAAGATTGTCTCCCAAAGGTTTGGCTTTGTTCCCCCTAATTGTTCTATGAGAAATCGCTCTGTTTGATTGGGGTTTCAATTTTGTTTTCTGTTTTTGAATTGAAACAATTACACACAAAAAAGTTTACCAAATGCATATTTCAATCTTAGTTTATTCTGAAAACTGCTTCGAAACAAGTTTTCAGAAAGTTTATACTAAAACACTTCATGGATATTATTGCCAATACGTTTTTGGATATTAAAATGTTTTTTTAAAACAATATTGTTTTCTCCTTCTCAAATCACGAACTAGATAGGGCCCCATTTTTTATTTCTAGATAAGTTTGATTCCTTATTCCTCATATTACAAAAGGGATTTTGACGTTTAGACATGTGTTCTTATCATTAAGGTGTTGGGAGTTTATTTATTATTTTTATTGAATGCAGCACTTTACGATATATGGTTATGCTCGTAGTAAGATGACAGATGCTGAACTTAGAAACATGGTTAGCAAAACTTTGACTTGCAGAATTGATAAGAGGTGAAACTAAATCTATTTAATTTTCTTTTTAAAGAATACATGTTGGATGTATTGATATTTCTCTTTTTATGCGCACTGTACTATACCATGTATACAGTTCAAGTTTGTTGTTCATTTGTTTGGTCTGTTGAATGGGCATGTCTTAAGTTGACTGGCTTATGGTATAAAATTCCTCTGACTTCCAGGGAGAACTGTGGTGAAAAAATGGATGAGTTTCTTAAAAGATGTTTTTACCATTCGGGTCAGTATGATTCTCAAGAACATTTCGCAGACCTAGACAAGAAGCTGAAGGAACATGAGGTAATTTTCGTGTGGGGTGAGGCAGAGAATGGTTGAGAAAGCTGTATGTTTTATATTAAATGTAGCTCGCTGCTTATTGCTAATGAACTTTTGATGCAAACCTTAGCTTGCTGTTTGGATTGTTTGATCTGATTTAAGAATGAATTATTACTTGTGCTGAGACAATGTTGAAACCACAATTTTCCAATGAAGCTTTAATTTCCACTTTCTCTCACGTTTTACTGTGAAACTTTCCATGAAATTCGAAATTCGAAAATTCTGAGTTTCTTTGGCATGCTAGCATGTCAAACCTTAGACAAAGTTTGTATAGTTGATTTAACCATTGTCGAATATTTTTCTCTTCTGAAAAAGTATTATCAGCCATAATGTTTTTTTTTCATTTAAAATTGTTAGTTCCTTGGTATAAAAAAACACTGGCTAGGAGCACAAACAGAAGAGTCCCATGTCTGAGGAAATTAGTATTTCATGATATATGTTTGTGTATAAATATAGTTACAGCTGATGTCTGCTTGAAATAGTCTTCACGCTCCCATGCTTTAGGGATTGGCATGGTTATGTGTTATTTGTTCTTCTTTCAGATTTTGAAATTTGTTTAGTAACATACGTCTAGGACCTTTCGTTCGGTTTTTCCATTTTCCATTCATGGATGTCGCATGATTAGTTGCATATAAAATCATACACCTTGTGATTAGAGTGAGGTGAGCTCTTTTGTCATTGAACCAAAACATTTGCAAATTGTACCTTTAATTTTAAATTTCAATTTTTTTGTATAATGCCCGTTTCATTAAATAATCGTATTAATAACTGTGTAGGATGGGAGAGTTTCCAATCGTCTATTCTACCTTTCAATTCCTCCTAACATATTCACAGCTGCCGTAAAATGTGCAAGCTTATCTGCTTCATCTGGTAATGGCTGGACTAGGGTCATTGTTGAGAAGCCTTTTGGTCGGGATTCAGAATCCTCTGCATCTTTAACAAAAGCCCTGAAACAGTACTTAGAGGAGGATCAAATATTCAGGTGGGATTAGATTATCTACTGTTGAATATTATATTGTAAGACATCTCAATAATTCTGCTCGCTGAACATTTATTTTTACAGGATAGATCATTATCTAGGAAAGGAGCTAGTGGAGAATCTATCCGTTCTTCGGTTCTCCAACCTCATTTTTGAACCCTTATGGTCAAGGCAGTATATACGGAATGTACAGTTAATATTCTCTGAAGATTTTGGCACTGAAGGACGTGGAGGGTACTTTTACTTTTTTCAGCTATGCTTCCTAACTTAATTCGCTGAGATTATAATTTACTTTCTTTCTCACTTATATCTAGGTACTTTGACAATTATGGAATAATAAGAGATATAATGCAGAATCATCTGCTTCAGATTTTAGCTCTCTTTGCTATGGAAACCCCTGTCAGCTTGGATGCAGAAGATATCCGGAATGAAAAGGTTAGACCCTGTTTGGTTCGTGGTTCAATTTGTTTTTTCTTTCCAGTTTTTATACTCAAGGAATAACCCAAATACATTTCTAACTTTAACTCATTCTGATATCTGCTTTCAAACGAGTTTCACAATATTAATACTTTTTCTATTGCTTGACAATATTTATGCTAAATGAAATTATTGGACACTTACCAAACAAACATGTTTTTATATAATTTTATTCAGAAACAATTTATTTTCTTTGTTTCCCTGTTTAGCGTAAACAAGTGCAAGATTTGTGTGTAAATCACTCTGATTTCAAAGTGTCTTGAATTTTGGAATCTGATTATCGTGATATTTATACATTTTACTGATTGGTAAATAATTTTTTTCCCGGACAATAGGTCAAAGTTTTGCGTTCAATGAGGCCGTTACAACTTGAAGACTTGGTTATAGGACAGTACAAGAGCCACACAAAGGGTGGAGTTACTTACCCAGCTTACACTGATGACAAGACCGTACCAAAAGATAGCTTGACTCCAACTTTTGCTGCAGCTGCTCTATTCATTGACAATGCCCGATGGGATGGTGTGCCTTTCCTAATGAAGGCCGGAAAAGCATTGCATACTAAGAGGTTTATAGAACTTAACAATTGTTAGACAAGAAGAAACCGATTCTTGGATTAACTGAATTTGGATTCACATTTGATTATTTATGCATTTCTTTAATTTTTTTCAGAGCTGAGATAAGAGTACAGTTCAGGCACGTGCCTGGTAATTTATATAACAGAAATTTAGGGACGGATCTTGACCGAGCTACAAATGAGCTTGTCATTCGAGTGCAACCTGATGAAGCCATTTATTTGAAGATTAACAATAAAGTTCCTGGTTTGGAAATGAGATTAGATCGTAGTAATTTAAATCTTCACTATGCAGCAAGGTAAAATCTTTCACTATGCCCTCTTTGTTTTGTTTTTTTGGTTTTTAAATCTTTATAATAACCTGGATACAGAAACAGGTTAACCTACTACATTTTAACACCGACTGTTTTTGGAAACTACTTCCAAAGATTTTTGACAATATTAATACAAAAAAATAAACAGTTCTAGAAACTACTGAATATGAAAAAATATACAGTTCTGGAAACTTACTACCAAACATTCTGGATGTTACAATTTTTTAGAAAACTAAATATATTTCCTTGTTTCTCAACTTTTTATCACGAAAACCAGATGAACTCTTAGGCTATATATGGATCTTGGAAATTAGTAGGGAAAAAAATAAAAATTTGAAGGATTGCATTTCCATTGTTTGAAGTCTTTGGAATATGTAGAATATGTAGACGAAAATAGTTATATGAATGGATTTTTTCAAACTAATAATTCTCTTCTATTTTTATCTAATTCCACTTACTTTCCTCTCATTTTTCTTTCCCTCCTATTTTCCAAGATCCAAAGATAGCATAAATATTCCAATAATTACCATGTCTATCTGTTTTTTTAACATAAAAAATGTCTCACGTGTTCAAAAAATGATGTTATGAACAAGAAAACGGATTTGCTAACGCTGAACGGCTTTCACGCAAGTTGCGTAATCCCTTGCTTGTAGCTTTCTGAGTCCGAGTCTAGGCCTCCATTTTCTTAGTTATTAAAGCTTAAACTGCGGGAATGATTGCTTTTCTATATAATGAAAGGCCGGCCCTATCTTAAGGGTATACATATATCCAACTCTATTTCATGTTATTTTCCAGATATAACAAGGAAATCCCGGATGCCTACGAAAGACTGCTGCTTGATGCGATCGAAGGTGAAAGGAGACTATTCATTCGGAGTGATGAACTGGATGCTGCTTGGTCACTATTCACACCTCTATTAAAAGAGCTAGAACAGAAAAAGATTAACCCTGAATACTATCCCTATGGAAGTCGGGGTCCGGTTGGGGCTCACTATTTAGCAGCTAGATACAATGTAAGATGGGGAGACCTTGGTATTGAGCAATAGGCTTTGAGAAAGCTTTGTTACTGCAGATGGAGATGTTAATTTGTTGTGAGTTTTGTAGCTTATTAATATTTGATTACATCCTTTATGTTTATGGACATGCTCCAAAGTCAAAGCTTGAAATGCATGATTGTTCTTTGTACGAAAATAATTCATAAATTGAGTCATTTCAATTGCGGAAAATAATCATGTTTTGAATCTTCTGCTACTACTATTACCTGGTTAATTCCGATGATTAACAGTACTTGGAAAGGAAAATCTATGATATCAACCAAACAAAAATCTATGATTACTCCTTATTGTGGAGTAATCAGGTTTTTGTTTAAACATGATCTCATAAGGTGACTTATGACCAAGAGTTGGTGTTGGTAGCTGTCAGTGAGGTAAGTTGAACATTGAAAACCATCCCAACAATATTTTAGGGGAAGGGAGGCTTGGGTAAGTATTTGTCTGTTTTCTCTCAGCATTCTCATTTTGCTGATGAGTGTGTGGGTAAGGATGTCTCATTACAAAATGAAGATATGAAGAGCTTGTGATTTAAGTTTTAGGGGATAGGTCCATGTGAATTTACTGAAAGCATCTATAAAGTGTATGTAATACCTAAACCCTTCCGTTGAAGTTATAGTAGTAGGGGCCCATATATCAGTATAAATAAGTTCAAGGTGTCGTGTTGTAATGGTTTGAGATAAGGGAAAGGATAGTGCATGAATTTTTCCAAGTTTACAAGCATCACAGAAAAATTGTTTGGCAGTGGAGAGAGAAGTTTTAGTTTCTTTAGAAACATGATGTAAAATTCTATATGAAGGATGCTCTAACCTCATGTGCCACAGCTTAACAATAGAGATTGGAGAGTGTCAATATCAGCACTAGGTAAAAAACCACTTGTATTCACTGAGTTGATAACAAGAGTACAATTCTTGGAATTGTAAAACAACCTAAAGTTCTCACTAGTAGATCCAATGTTATTTATAGGCCTAGTAGCATGTTGACTAAGATTGATAGCATAAACATGAGGGAATTTTGAGACTAGAGTGCAAGCCAGTGTAGCAAACTTTCTGTTGGTAGGTACCTAGTTGGTACAAGCCATCCTTAAGCATCCCTTGAAGAAGAACTCTCCCTGTTTGCTTGGCCTTTACAAAACAAAACTTGTCATGAAATTTCAAGTAAACATTATTATCTCGGGTTAGTTTAGATACACTAATAAGGTTTTTAATGATTTTTGGTGCACACAAGATATATTTAAGCTTTAATAGTGTGTGACTGGTTTTAAGGGTTGTTGTGCCTATATGAGTGATAGGAAGAAGAGTACCATTACCCACTGCAAGTCTATCTGGTCATATGTATTCAGAAGCAATGCTGAGGTTACTGAAATCAGGAGTGACATGATTGTTGGCTCCACTGTCTACATACCAAGAAGAATCAGCAATGGATTCTGGACCAACATTAAAGGAAGCATGTGAGATTTGATAGTTCTGATGCATTTGGTTCTGTTGTTGTTGAAAGTTTGGGTTGGCATTTTTGTCAAACCTGTAATAACAAATGTTGGCACCATGCCCAGGTTTTCCACAAACCTAACAAATCAGTCTATTGCCAAACCTTCCAAATCTGCCACCTCATCTTCCTCCTCTGTTGTTAGAAGATCTACCCTCATTACCTGACTGATTTTGGTTTCTATTGTTGGAGTAGCCGAATCAAACCGAAAATGGTCGGTTCTTCATATGTGGTCAGTTCGGGAAAATCATCGAACTGAAGTTTCAGTTCAGTTCAGAATTTTTTACGTTTTTTGAACCGAACCGAACTGAAACATCATTTTATTTTATTTTGTATATGTAATTTCTTATAAAACTGAAGCGAACCGAACTGAAGCAAAACTTTAATTTTATCTTTTTTTCAATAATATGATTTAAAAATTCATTTTTAATTAATAATATCGAACCGAAGAACCGAACCAAAACTCACGGTTCGGTTCTTTTAGCATTCACGGTTCGGTCGATTTGATTTTATCGCCGAACTGAAGTTTTGGTTCGGTTTGGTGTTTCACCAAAAACTAACCGAACCGAACCGTGAACACCCCTAATTGTAGTTTCCTTGATTTTCATATTGACCCTTCTTTCCAAACTTGGCAATGGCTTTCAAGATTGAAGAATTAGCAGCATTAAATTTTTCTAGCCTATTCTCACGATTCATTAACAGGGATTGGACATCCTCAAGGCTCACGTTGGTAACTCTGTAATTGATGTTCACTACTGTTGAGTCATACTCGAGCCCTAGGCCTTCCAAAATATGCAAAATAAGATCTTCTTCTTGAACAGGTTGACCTGCGGTAACAAGAGAGTCTGATAGTGACCTCACATAATCACAATATTCTGAGATAGTCTTGGTGTCATTGGTAACTTCTTGGAGCTTTCCTTTCAGATACATCAAATGAGCTCTCGAGCAAAATTTCTTTCTAGTGAGTTCCAAACCTCCCTAGAGGTTCTGTAGTTAATAACAAAACTAAGCACTCCTTCTGTCATGGAGGCTCTTAACCAACTTAATAACAGTTGGTCATATCTTACCCAGGTTTTATAAGCTAGATTCAACTCTCCATTTTCATTGTATTTGGGTGGGCAGATTCTTTCACCAAAAAAAACATCATCTAAACCATGTCCTACTATAGCAACGATAATAACTTGAGACTTCCAGAGTAAAACTTGCTCCTATCAAGTTTAATGGATAGGGATAAATTAAAGAAGCTTGAGAACTAGTTACCTCTCTGAGATAAGGTTTTTGGATTTTGGGCAGGAGTAGGTTGATTTGCAGGTGCAGTAATTCGAGTGTTGGTTACTGCCCCACCATTGTTGGTTGTTACAGTGTTATTGCTCGAATCTGGTGTGTTGCTCATGACTTTTATCTTTATGCTCTGATATCATACAAGACAAAGGATTAATACATAAAGCATCTCTAAAACCAGTAAGCTTTTATATTGAACTATGCCAATACAACCATTACGCCACCATTACACAGCTTAAAAGCTTACTAAAGAATGAGAAAGAAAGAGATGAAAGAATAATTTTGTTAGGGCAAAAACCTAGTGCACCAATCAGAAAATACTCTAGATAATATTCTCCTTAACCATATTAAGACACATGGCAATCATTGGGGCTGCCAAGTGTCGCAACATTAGAGGGAACACACTAAAAAAATCTGACTAGGAGAGAGACAAATTATGAGCTAATAAATTCTGATGATTATCAGTACTAGAAAGGAAAATCTATGATATCAACCAAACAAAAATGTTAAACCATTCGTTTCAATTTCCAATGGCGCGGCGCCAAATGGAGTCTATTTTGGTCTAAAAATTAACTAGGGATGTTGACATCCGACTAAATGGACCATCTGAAAGATTTATTTTGGAAAAGAAGACAGTATTTTGAAAAAGAAGAAAAAATCTTTTCTCAGCTTGCAATCCATACAAGTGTTAGGTACATACCCAACATTCTAGTAGAAATCAAATATCTAAGCCTAAATGCCGCAGACATCATGTGAACGAAGTTTCTCTACAAAAGAGAGCTTGGTAACTCTAGAGTCCTTTTCAATCCCCTTACTACTCCATAAGAGAAATGAGGTAGGGGAGAAGTGAATATAAGCATTTTTTTTCAAACCAGGAGGAAGATTTACTAGGAGAGCGAGAAGATGAAATAGAGAAGATATACTCGATGATAACGAGAGAGAGTACCAAGACTAGCCAGAGGAAATTGTTAGGAGTTTGAAGTTTAAAATAAGGTTGATGCTTCAGATGGAGAACAAAGAGAAGAAAGAACTGAAGAATCATCAATCATATTCTTCGATGCAAGCGAAGAAAGTAAGCAACCACCTTGTTGTGAGTGTAAGGGTGAGGAAATTCATATAGCAGAGGAGGAATAGATATGACAAGATAGATTCAACCTCTGAATATACTTCCATTGTCATTGGGTAAAACTCTGTATCGGGTATGGGAGAGCTCCGAAGATCATAGAAGTCATGATGCAGAAGCCTATGGAGTAAGGGAAATTTTAAGTCTCTGATTCAGTAGGCGTCTCTAGGGGAGCAGAAGATGAGTTGGGTCTACCTGTCGATGAGAGTTTGCATTTTTTCGCTTGCGAGAGTCTGCAATCATGTGACCCGGCTTTTTGCAATAGTGGCATATGATCTTGGCATGTCTTGTTGGCCTGATGCACCAACATAGCTTTTAGATTGAAGATTCTTACTATAGGGTCGAAGCCCCGAAGCATGTTCAGCTGGTCCCATAGAAGCCTATGCCTTCGGTAATAAAAAGTATAGGACATTTTGTTCTTTATTTTACCCATAAGCTAAGGCATGTTCTTCATGTTGTAACTATAAGCTAAGGTATGTTCTTCATGTTGTAACTTATAGAAAGGTTACGGATTCTCCTGAGAATCAAGATGATTTATGTAATTAAAAATATTTTTAGCAGTCATAAAAGAGGTGCCGGTGCAAATGGGACTCAAAGGAAGCTAAGCGCTTTTCATCTTTTGTAGGAAAATCCCATACTTTGGTCTTAGGAAATTGAAGCACCCATCCACATAAGGAAAAAAAATGTTTCTCAAGCAAATCATTCTTCATCGCATAAGTGCATAACAAGTCATTTTCATATACTTCTTTTGGAAGAGCACAAAAAAAACCTATGGATTCCATTGTACCAAGACTTGAAAGATCATCCAATGAATGAAAATCGAGACTCAAAACTAGTCAAATAACTCAAGCAATCACTCAAGAGAAGAAAGGATTTCGGCTTGCTGAATTCGTAAAAGAAAGAAGAGGCTGAGTCTTCTTTTAAGGGTAATAAAGAAAATGGCTTAAACGAAAGAGCTATGGTGAATGAAATAATTATTATCATTAGATTAGTTGACATTTAAAAAAAAAAAATCAACTCAATTTCCGTAGTACTTATGATTAGTTGTTGTAAAACATTATTATTACAAAATAAGAAGAAACGAAAATTCGATTATGTGAAATCATAGAACATTTTTTATACGAAATTTTTTATAATTGAAAAAAAATAGACATGGGATTAGGAAAGATTTTAAAATGTGATTTTGAATTTAATCGAATCTAAAAAAAATGAAAACAGCCGTAGCTCAATAGTAAAAGAGTTATTTTCAGAAATTAAGTTATCCAAAAATTCAAATTCAAATTCGGCAATTGAGTTATAAATTTTTAATAACGATTACTAAAAATTCAGAAATTCAAAATTCATATATACACATATATATATAGCGCGGAATTGAACAGTATTTATGAGGGGTATTAAGAGGCAAGAAGATAAACAGTAAAAATTGTATTAATAAATAGTAAAAACAGTTACTGTATTGAGGTGTAAGATTAATGACTTACACAAACAGAGTTTATTTGCAACAATAAACTAGTGCTCCCGCTCACTAATTTATGTTGAAGAAAAAAGAAGAAAAGATTTACAAAAGAGGAGTAGAAGAAGAAAGCTTTGTTTCACAAAACAGGTTTTAGCTCTCAAATAGTAAGAGTTGTAAAACGAGTTCTGATTCACAAATGAGAGGAGCTACCTATTTATAGCTAAGGAAAGTGGAGTTCACCGGGAACCCATCACTTACCTGAACTATTCTATTCTACAAAAGTAAAAAATATTTTACATTTGACTAAGAATAGTAAAAAGTTCAATGATTACAAAGAGACAAATTATAAAGAATTTTTTAGTAGACTAAGTCTTTTGTAGTCATCATGATTGGTTGAGACTGTTGGTGGATAATTGTTATCCTGATCTCGCCCTTTGATTTGGAGGGCATGATGGTCATTGATACTGTATACTATTGTCCTTGACAATTGTTGTTTGGACTCTTGTGTTTATGATTATTGATTATTGTTTTTTCTTGGGGATCATCATGACCGTTGCATTGGGTCAAGGTGCCATCATGATTCATCAAATACCTTTATTCAAATATTGGTAGTCTGCCAAAGACAAATTCTCTATTTATTTCATCTGAATTATTACTGAGATCATCATTATTGGATGGGTCCTTTAATTGCTGAAGAGTGGCTTTCCTAGATTCCTTTTGTTTAGGAACTTGATTCTGGAGGTGATTCAGAGTCAGATTCAGTATTTTTCTCCAAAAGGAGAAGTATTTCTTGGAATAATTTTTTCTTTAATTTAGACTTTGGAGTTGTGTCCCTTGATTCATGCTTTGGAAAGGGTTTGCATTTGGACTTTGATTTGGGTTCGGAGGAATTTGGATTAGATAATTTTATTTGTGGAGCTAGGTTAATGGGCTCATTAATTTTTAATGGAGCTTGGATGAAAGGATTTGCAAGTCTCATATTGGGATGGATACTTGCAAACTTGTAATTGATGGATGCAATAATTTTCAGGGTATTTAACTTATCCCACCATTTAACATAATATTCTCTGGTGAAAATTCCTTTTTCAATCGAGTATTGCCATTTCAAAATCCAAGGTATTTTGTATTTTATTGAAAAACAAAGTATTTAGGGAAATAAAACCTCAATTGGTGAGAGTTTGTAAACCTTTAAAAATAAATTGAAACATTGTTGTAAATCAATTGGAAAAAGTTCTAAGGTAAAACCATGAATGGACCACCATTTTAAGAACCAGTTTGGTAAATTGATTTTGAAGTTCTTATCCAAATTTGAAACCCAAAAGTGAGAGAAATCACTATTTTGATGCAAGAAAATATTGTGCCATGCATCAATGTAATCAAAATAATTATATTGTTTTCTATCTAAAATTGTTTTGAAACTTGAAGGATGGATTTTCCAATCCTCCATAGTTATGATTCTGAGGATAGAGAAATAATAGTAAATGATTCTTTTTTCAGGATTTTTGATTGGGCTAATTTTTATGGATTCTGTTTCTAAGAGGATGTCTCTGTAGAAACTAAGGGTTTTGTTATCATGTCCAGGGACATAGTGGAATTTAGGAATGAAATGGGTTTTGGCAATTTGGCTAGGATCCTTCAAATGAGCAAATAGAGGCTCAATATGAAAGAGATTTTTACTGGCCATTTTTTGGAAATCAAATGATGAATTCTTGTATTTTGAAATTAATTGGGCATCGAAGGATATTGAGAATGGGTCAAAATGGTTGGTTGATTGGTGATTGAGTCTTTTGGATCCAAGCATTGTTGATTGGGCTTGGTTAGGAGTAGAAGACTCCTCTTTGATTTGGGCCTTAAGGGCCAATTGTTGAGTCGAAGACTCTTCTATTTTTGAAACATTTATCACATATTTTCTGAAAGTGATATTGATTCCTTTTATCAAGAATTTCACAGCATGCTTATGACATTTTTGAAATTCATTAGGCATGATGAAGAAAGTTCCTTTTAGTACCAAAAATTCTTTTATTGTTTTATTTGAAAATTCAATTTTAGAATTTACTTGTCTCAATAGATTTTTAGTTAAAATTTCATTATAACAGATTTCATTATTTTTGCAAAAACCTATTTTCATACTTTTCTTATACCATTGAATTAATGTTGTATTGAAGTCATACTTCAACCCAACATGTTCTAAAATTTCATCCAATTCATCAATCCAGTCATTTTTTGGATATTCAAATCCATTATGACCATAATTAATGGATGGAAGTTTTGGACAAAAAGCTATTGTCTTGTCATTGAGCTTCTTGATTTTAAAATAATTTTGATTAAATATTCTCACATTTACCTTCCCATATTCTAGTAGGCCAGGTTTCTCAAATTGCCCTATTGCAGAATCTTGGTATGATTTCCTGCAAAAGATTACAAGTAAGGGGGTCATGAATTTGATTATTAATACATTAAATATTGAAATCAAAATTGCTATAAATAGATTGTTACCTGGTAAAACTTTGTTAGGGAGGAATCTCGAAACATGTTTTGCAGATTCATAATTAATTAAAATAAATTTTTGATTTAATAAGGCAAATTGTATATTAAATTCTAGAAATCTATATTTTGATTGAAATAATTTGATTCTTTTTGCAAAGATAACTAAAATGTTTTGTTTTATTATCTTGGCAAATAATTCAAAGTATTTCCAGTATTGTTTGTTATATTTAAAGGAAATGTTATTAATGTAAACAATCAAGAATTTCAACCAGTATTGTTTACTAAGAATGTAGTCAATTAAGAATTGATTAAAGAATTCTATCATTATATTCTGAAATTTACTTGGAGCAAATTTAAGATCAAATAGTATTATTTTCCATTTATAATGAACATATATAATTTTATATTTATCAATCTTATTTATCTGGATTTTCCAAAATCCATATTTTATGTCAAACTTAGAGAATGCAACAGTTTCTCTAAATCTGTTGATTAAGTCCCTTTTGTTTATTGGATATTTTATCCATTCCAAAACATTGTTAAGGGGCTTGTAATTGATTACTAAACAAAGAATTCTTTGTTTAAAGATTCGTTCTTGAAGAACAGTATCTTGAATATGTTCCTCAATCCTTTTGGATTTAAAAGCAGAAAAAGAAACAAATTTTAATTTAATAGGTTCATTCATTAAATAAGTAATTATCCCATCATACTCTATTGTAAAAGGACACAACAAAGAAATGAATGGTAAACCTATAATTGTTTTATCAATCATATTTTTTACTAAGACGAATGATATTTTAAAACATATATTGTCTTGACAATTATGAACTTTGGGTATTTCATATTTGATATGTATATTGATAGAAGACAAAGATTCTTTTGTATTCTTAAAGTAATTGGTTGGAACTAGTCCTTCCTGCATACAATTCAAATCTACTCCTGAATTAACAAGAGTCATTGTTGTGAAATCAGAATTTTGAATTATTATTCTGACCATTATACACCATTTCTTGATTTTGATATAATTAAGTGTTTGGATAAAATTATCATTATTTTGATTGTTGATAATAGGTTCTTCAACCTTATTAATTGAGAATCTACTAGGTTCTCCTAATTTACAAGATTCATGAATTTTAATTAAACTTTTTATTAAAAGATTTAATTTTAATATTTTTAATTTCTTTCTGAAATTCATGTAGGATAACTTCTTCTTTCTTTCCTTTACCCATATTGAATTTTTTAAGGGTTTGTGAAAGGCTTTAGACGTAGTATTTTCTTTTAAAACTACTTTCCTAAGTCTTTCTGGGAATTCTGGATTTTTAATTTTGCTACATAAATTCAACAAGAGATTTTCTTCTTGTTCTATATTTTTATTTAGAACATTAAATTTTTGACAACTATCCTTACACCCCATAGAGATGTTAGGAGAATTATTTTCATAAGAGCTAGATTTTGAGGACTTAGGGTATTCAAATTCTCCTAAACCATCACTATCACTTTCATAGTTTTCTATGAACTCTGTGATTCTAAACAATTCTTGTTTTTCTTTATTAGAGATTTTTAATTGATTAATTCTGTGTTTAACTTGACAAGTTTTAGAGAAATGACCATTTGGGCCATATTTAAAATACTTAAGTTTATTTTTATCAAAAGAATATTTATTGTGTTTTCTTCTAGAATAAATTTTATTCTTGGAGAAACGTTTTTTATTATTTGAAAAATGTTGGTTAAAAATCTTATGCTTATTCTTATGGTACTTTCTCCTATCAAGCTTGTGAGACCTTCTAGGGTTTGAATGTGAACTTTTCTTAATAGGGGGTAAACCATATTGCTCACAAGAATTGTCTAATTTATATTCTATAGCTCTATTTTTCATATTAATGCATATTTCAAAATCTTCATTTTGTATTGTAGTAATAATCGTACCATAGGTAAGACTATCATAGTCTATGTTTCTTAGGTTATTACTAAGGATTTTTCTTATTTTGTGTGTGTATAAAATGGGTAATTTATTAATAATTTTTTCTTTCCAAGAGGGTTGATTGTTATCATCCCTTGACATTATTTTGGACAAAAATATATTTTTGTACCAATGGATTTTACTTAGGGTTGGACACCTAAGTTTGGTATATTGATTATGGATATGTGAAGTAATATTACTCGACATTCCAATGAAGTATTTAACTATTGTGTAGAGAAGTGTATTGGTGGCACTAGGTATTGTTTCCAGATTTTCTTCAATATTTAGTGTTCCTTCAGCATTAATCTTTATTGCTAAAAGGATGGGCTTTTTGGATTCTTTTGTGAGATAATTTTCCCACCAGGAACGTAGCATTCCTGTGAATCCTGTGACTAAAGGATTGATTACCTCATTGTGAAGTAAATTGGGTGTGGTAATGTAGCTGTTAGCTATCATTGTCATGTGTTGAAATTTATTGAGAACTTTCTGTTTAAAAAGGCCATCAATATTCCATTCGTGTAATTTATCTGTAGAAACAGAAAATTGGTTAACTAAAGAATTTTCAGAAATTTGAATATCAAGAGGAATAGGCTTTTTAGGCCATTTCCTTTCTAATTTATTAATTTCTAAATTTCTATGTGATTCTTCAATATTATGAATGTTTGAAGATTCACTTATCGTAGATGATTCATAGGTGGATTCTGACCTATAATTTTCTAAATCTAAATTATTGTGTTGATTAATTACCTTTAATTCATGAGGTATATTAATAATCTTTTCACATTTAATTTCGTATTTAATTTCAAATGATTCTAAAATTTTAATTGATTCTTCAATATTATTAATGTTTGAAGATTCACTCATTGTAGACGAATCATAGGTGAACTCTGACCTATGGCTTTCTGGATCTAAAACATTATCTTGATTGATTAGTTTTAATTCATGAAGTAATTTATCAATATGTTTATTGAGGGGAACCATATTTGGAGTGGTTTTGTCAGAAAGATTTATTAAAGATTTTTCTTCTAGAGTTTTACTAGATTCAGGTTTATGAATATCATCAACTTTATTTTCAATTCTTCCTAATTGCTTACCTATTGTAATTAGACTTTGATTGGTGTAATTGAGTTGTTCAACTAATTTTTTATTTGATTCTTCTTCCTTTGAAATTTTGAAAGGAGAAACAGTGATTAAAGAATTTCTATAGTTAATGTCCTCATAGGATGATTTTTTAGTTTCAAAACATTTTAATGTTTCTTCAACTTTGTTAACGTTTGAAGATTCATAGGTTGATTCTAGCCTATGATTTTCTAAATTTGAACTCCTGTAATCTAATTCTTGAAGTTTATTATTAGTAAGGTTTTCAAATTCTGAACAATTATTTTGATTATCAATCATACCAGAATAAGATGATTCATTAGTTTTCAAATTCTTTAATGTTTCTTTAATATTTGAAGATTCATTAATTACGGAATATTCATAGGTGGGTTCTAACCTATGAATTTCTAATTCAAAGATACTATCGTGGTCACTAACATTGACAGATGATTTAATTTCTAAATCTTTGGATTGTTCCTCAATACTATTTGAAGGTTCATAGGATTCTGACCTACAAGATTCTTTAATTTTTTCTTTTGAAGAATTATGAATTATGGATGGCTCATAGGTTGATTCTAACCAATGGTTATCTGCTTATGAGACATTATCTCTTAAAGATTTTAACCTTCTAAG